>JARBWK010000007.1:66944013-67302120 GCA_030556195.1 Anolis apletophallus | reverse complement strand
AAACAATTATGCTCCAATAACCTGATATTTATCCTCAGCCACAGAAATCATGTAAGTACATTTAATTCCTCTTGGTCTACATAGAAATGTATTCTTTGATTTGTTTCTATGGGGTTCCTTTGCTTTTATAACCTGATATTCATCCCCAGCTACAGAAATCATGTAAGTACATTTCATTCCTCTTGGTCTACATAGAAAGGTGCCTTAACACTGCTTTACTCGAAGGGTCTTGTGGAAGGGTTTTTGAGGGGAAAAACTCCAGATCTGAAAGGTTTTCTTTTCCTGAGAGAACACACTTGTGTTCTCTCAGGTTTTGCTTTTCCCTTTGTCGCATTGCTAGAAAAAAGCAAAAGACGCTGGTGGTTGGCACTCCTGGCTTCCAGGACGGGGTTCAAGTCCCTGTGGCGTCCTTGCTGATTTCCCGATGTGACTGGGACTTCTTTTTCCAGGGGATCCAGTATCAAGTTGGTGGTGAACCCACTCCAGCATTTAGTGTGAACTTGGAAGCAGTTTCTCTAGGTGTTGAACTAGTTTTAGAATAGGCTTCAGCACCTTTAATGTCAAATGTTATTTGAAGTACCACTTTAGTGGTTTATTTCCATCCGCATTCTGGTATTGCTGTTTTATTTTCCCCCTTTAATTGATTTTTGTTTTGTTTTGTAGTAACAGAAATATTCTATGTCCAGAGGAAATCAATGAACAAAGTACTACAATTAAAAGCAAGAAGACTGAATCTGTCGTCCAAAATCTTGGGGTTCAGCCCAGCATGCCAAGCTCCGATCAATCCAATAGAGACACACAGAGTTTGAGGGAAGAGTCAGAGATCACTTTATTGCTTCGCTTGGTCAAAGAAGGGTGTCAGGGGACATCTCCCAGATCGGACATGCTTTACGTTCATAGACCTGGAGATTTTATAGATATTTGAAAAAACAACAGATATTGCTTTGATTGGTACAAATTACAACTCAGGCATTTCATTGGTTCAAAGGACAGTCATTGTTCTCATGTTTACGTTTGTGATTGGTGGGAAATTCAATAAAGATCTTTCTATTGAAGGAGTTCTGGGATCCATTTTCTCTATCTGTGCCTGTGCAATCTCATTAGCAGAGGAAGTGATTACTTCAGGGGAAAACAATGTTTGCTGATTGTTATCAGGACTGGGAAAGGGAAGGTTTCTTGATTAAATAATGGATAGTAATCCTGGGATGATGGGCAAGGTGTTGAGTAAAGGTAAATCCAAAGATAATTATAAATCCAAAAGGAGGAAACTGAGGCCGGCCGCTCACGGTGGAACAGAAAGGTGCAACCTGACCCGTTTCTCCTCGTGAAGAGGCTTTCTCGTGTTTATTGTGCTTCCAATGTCTGTGTGGTTATGAATGTTGGACAGGGAAAAAAGATGCTAAGAAAAGAATCCACTTATTTGACATTATAGTACCTAGAGCTGGAAGGGGGCTCATGGGTCATAAAATCCAACAACCTGTTCAATGTAGGATCTCCAGCTACAGTATCCCCTGCAGGCAGCCTTTTGACAAAATTGGGCTCAATATTGTTGCAAAACTACAGTCTTAAACCCATTTCCCTGGGAGAAGGGCCTCCGAAATCAATAGGGATTCCTTGCATATAGGCAAATTTGTCTCCTTGCTAACATCACAGAATTAAGCTGCTGCTTTTGAAGCAGGAGCCAAGGCTGGGAAAACACTAGATTCCAAGTCAATTGCCACAAAATCACAGCCTCTGACTCTCCTAAGTTGTTTGAAGGAAAGAGTGCTCTGCACATGTCCAAATGTGCTCTGCACATGTCCCCTTGTTAGACTTGTGGGCTTATTTTGATATATGTGTCTCTAAACATTTTGGATTCTTTCTTCCCTTTCCTACCGAACACTTACTTTTTCTTCTTCACTCGGGTTCCCTTCTTCCCAGCCTCGCTCTGGGCGCTTTGCTCACACTGCCGCTTCTGCCGCCATTATGATCCGAGGGGGCAGCGTGAGCATGTTCAGGATGAGAGCGGGGAGGGAGTGTTCTTACTTATTTCACATTTAATCAGTTTGCTAGGCAAATTATTTCGGGGAATCTTATCATATACTTTTCTGAAATCCAGATAAATGACATCCATAGCATTCTCACAATCTACTAAATTGATTGGGAGAAAGGGAGATATTTTGGCAGCATTTGTTTTGAAAAACTCATATTGGCTCCTATGGATCACTGCATTGTCATCAAGATGCTTTCATGCTAAATATTGCACAATCTATTTTAATATTTTGCCTGAAATTGAGATTAGGCTGATTGGCATGTAATTTCCTGAATTTCCTTTTTCTTTTTTAAAAAGCAAGGGGCAATGTTTGCTCTCCTCCAGTCCTTTGGCACAACTCTCCAAACTCACACAACTTCCAAAAATCCCAATATGAAAATGTTACTTTTAATAGTGAATGATTAAATTGTTGTGATCCAGAACAGTGGATGGACTAAAATGGTTGCAATGTCCTTGGTCTTTGTGAATAAAACTTTATTTATTCTGTGGCTTTTATCAACTACTACATCTCTTCTACAGCACTGAAAAAATGTGCATTTTCGTTCTAGCCTAATGAACCAACATTAGCACGTCAGTTTCAGAAGGTCACACCTACACATTGTGTCAAAAAACCTAATCTAATTCAATCTTTTCATGCTAAATTACTGCTTTCACATATTTAGCAGGAAACAATAACATGATATTACCAAGACACTGTCTGGATGACTCACTCTTCATTTCATTATGAAACCAAACATAAACAACTGAATGGTGGGATTTGAGTTCAGACTCGATGCCATATTTGTTGATAGAGATCTGTGAAATTCAAAGATGAAAGTAAAAAGTTCAAGTGGAAAGCTAAAGAAAAGACATTCTCAAAAAGTATTAAGACCTTATCCAATCAATCAATGAGCTCCACATTATTTTCCAGTTGGAACTACCTATCAAAAAAGACAAGGTTGCCTAAATTGTTGATTTGACAAATAGAGATGCGTATCTTCAAAAATGTGATTCTCATAAATAAAAATAAAGAATGTTATCTTTTTTCCTGGCAATGAAAAAGTCATTAAAAACCAAGTGGTTTGTGAAAACTATTTGCACTTTGGGGTTTATTCTACACATACATGCACATGAATTTTTTAATTATTTGCATCTTTTGTGCAAAAAACAAGTTTCCTTTGTCAAAAATACTCTTGTTAGTGCAGATATGACTAATAACCAAAAAAAAATCCCAACCTCTAAACAACCAAAGTGATTGTTTGTCATGTATTGGATTTCATATTGATGTGTAGAATCAGGAAGAGAGGTCATCTTTTTTTAATCAAAAAAACACTTCGAAAATATCAGTACAGCCCTTATTTCCTGTCCCCACTCTCCAAATTACAAACTTTTGTTGTGATATTGCAATCTTAGCAACATTACATTGGGGGCATTGGGCCAGCATTAAATACAACTATTTTGATAGCTATGGGTGAAAGAGTGGGAAATCCTTCAATGCTAAGGAAACACACACGCACGCACACACACAGGGAGGGGGGAGAGAGGGGTACAGCCTAGTAGATTTTTCAGATATATTTCCCCTCTCTATTGAATGTTGGCAGTAATAAAATAAAAAAATATTTGTAACGTCCAGTGCAAAACAGTTCTTTATTGGAAAAGGGTGCCCAAACACATAATTTAAAGACATAGTTATGCTATTCTGCAAAGCAATCTTGTAGGACCTGAGAGACTTTATCCCATACTTCTGGGGAAGTAGCCTTAGGCCCCTTTCACACTGCCCCTATATCCCCGGATATGATCCCAGTTTATCTGTTTATCCCAGGTTACCTGGCAGTGGGGACTCATATAATCCAGTTCAATCTGGGATATAGGGTAGTGTAGATCCAGCCTTAGTCTATAAACTCTTATGTGTTCAACTTTGTTCTTGAAGTTAGTCACTACAGAAAATGATTGGGTTGTTCTGGCTTTGCTCCTTTATGGTTGATTTAAAAAAATAAGCCAGTCCAACTTCATGCAGAGACAAGTAGAGTAGGATCTTGACTATGGGGAATAGAATTGCCTAACTTTCACATACATTGCTCCAGAGCAGGACCTTAATGGCTTAATTTAAACTTTGCCCATTTCCTGCAGAGTTTTTCTTACACTGTAGAACCAATTGCTAGACCTAACTAAACTAGATTTATTAACTTAGTTGTTGAATGGTGAGTCAACACTTGTGCAATCTTAGTGATTCATCAGGACTTCTTTAATTGAAACCTATCAAATTTTAAAAAGTAACCTATTCTTATTTTAATATGTCACAAAAAAATTAAAGTTATCACAGTTTTGTAAAACAAATTAAAAAAACTGCTTGAGGCCCATTTCACATAATCCAGGCAGCATGTGAAGTTAATCACCATCATCATCATCACTTGCCTGCCTCTCCTCACTGCTCAAAGTGAGTTGCAACTTTGTAAAATGCATGTTTACCTAAAAACATTCTTTAAAATACACATACTAAATCATATTTCCACAAAATACATATTAAAATACATAAAACAAAGACTAAACATAAGCTAAGGCTTATGTTTTAGTGGCACAGCAGGTTAAACCACTGAGCTTCAAATCTGGGGAGTGGGGTGAGCTCCTGCTGTTTGCCCCAACTTCTGCCAACCGTCATCAATGTCAATCAAAAATTAAAAATAAGGGATTATAGGAAGACTGTAAAGAAAAATAGTTATTTACATTTCACAAGTCATCACACTCATGCCTTACGCTATAATCTCCCATTCTCTCAATTTCTTCGTATCAAAAGGAATTCTTCATTCGGGGACGATTATGCACAAGCAGCAGATAGATTAACATCGGATTTCATGGAGAGAGGATACCCGGCCACCATTATACAGAAAGCCAGGACGCGGGCGGAAAACCATCCCAGATCATCCCTTTTTACCACTAAAAAGAATGAACCTATAGATAGAATAGTGTGGCCTGTTACATACACACCCCACTCCAACTGCCTGGCTAAGATAGTTAAACAATATTGGCCTCTTTTGAAGGATATCCCGGGTCTATCCACATTTCCTTTAGTTGCACATAAGCGCACCCGCAATGTTAAAGACTTAGTAGTACACTCTCATGGACACAGACCACCCACTAGGAGCATAATGAGTCCTGGCATGAAACCTTGCTCCCATTGCTCTGTATGTGCCAATGTCTCCCAAGACAAAGAAATCTATAGCATTTCCAAAAACAGAACTTTCAAAATCAGAGATTATGGGACCTGCGCTTCTAAATCCGTCATTTATGGGATCTCTTGTAGGTGCTCATTGGTTTACGTGGGGATGACTTCGAGGGAGGTACGGACCCGTTTTATTGAACACAGAAGTAAAATTCATAAAGCTTCTGAGGATTCTATGTTCTACAAACACTGCAAGGAAAAGAAACATGAGGCTTCCTCTTTAAAACTCATGATCTTACAACAAATAAGACCTAATTCCTACCAACATACTAATGATCTACTGAGAGCAGCTGAAATTAAGTGGACACTCCTCCTTGACACCGAATGGCCAAACGGGTTGAATGATGTAATCCCCCTCAGTTCATTTGCATAACCCACCTTATCCATTTATACCCCTTCATGTACTCTTACTGGTTACCTTTGGGTCACCCATGATCGGCTACTACGCCTGGGTTATATATTATATATGATACTTTACTATGGTATGTATGCCTTTTACTCTGCCTGTAACAATGTTATTATATTTTGGGTTATTGTACCTAAGGTTTACTTGATTATATCTCACAGATATTGGACGCATATTGATTTGCCTTGAAAAAACTGGACTACCGGTGAAACGGACTTCTTGGCCTTTCAATACGCATGGTGACTCCGTCGGCCTGATCTATCCACCTTGAGGGGACTAATTACTCCTCAGCGTCCTGCATTCGTTATTTTCCCCACCAGGGATGAGTATAATTTTTGGACTCTTTATGACATATGATTTCATCACATGCTATTTGAGCAAAAGAATTTATATATGTGGAATTAACCCCTGCGAGGGATATTGAGTGATTACCAGCATTAACCCCTGCGTGGGATTTCATTTAGGGTTTGTTACATATACCCTGTTTTATTTTGCAAGTCTTTCTGTGACTTTGATATTATATGATATTCAATATAATACTATTTGAAGAACCATTGAATTTGTGAATTATTACATTGAACCCTTCGTGGGTACAGTTCTGTTGTTAAGCTTTACAGCCCTTGAGCTCTGTTAATATATTGTTATGTTTTAGTGGCACAGCAGGTTAAACCACTGAGCTTCAAATCTGGGGAGTGGGGTGAGCTCCTGCTGTTTGCCCCAACTTCTGCCAACCTAGCAGTTCAGAAACATGCAAATGTGAGTAGATCAATAGGTATCACTTTGGTGGGAAGGTAATGGCACTCCATGTCGTCATGCTGGCCACATGACCTTGGAGGCATCCACGGACAACACCGGCTCTTCGGCTTAGAAATGGAGATGAGCACCACCCTCCAGACACAATTAGACTTAATGTCAAGGGGAAACCTTTACCTTTTAAAGACTTTGAAGTAGTAATATGGAAAAGAGAAAAGTATTTTTTTTCAGATTTACAATGAAAGGCATAACATATGCATGGACTAACTATCTGGGGGCTAGTTTACACTAGCCAAAAAATCCAGACTCACAGCAAATTCACTGTATGGTGAGGACCCCAGGTTCCCTTGCCTTCATCTGACTTTAGATGAAGTCAGACGATGCTCCAGGATTTCTGGAAACCCCAGAGTATCCTGGGGCTTCATTACTTAGAACTGCTGTACTGGGTCTGTTTTAGACCAATTCCCTGTCCATACAGACACCTCTGCCATCACCATTTCTCTGTGCTGATCAGGGCTGAGAAAGTAGGTGGTTCATCCCCATGTCACTACTACTTTTTGCTGACCATGAAATTCCATGCAAGTGCCTGGCCATCATGCTTGTGTCTTCTGATTTCAGAATGAGGTGCCCACATGGCCAGCAAGAAGGAAGGGAGATCGGTTCCTTCTTTCTTGCTGATTGTGGGGCACCCAGTTATTACATCACAGATGCATGGAGTTCTGTGGCCATCTAGGAGCAGCAATGCAGAGGACAAGATATTAGCCTAGTGGGGCTAATGCAGTCCCAGCCTATCTGGACATACGTGGATCTGGGGTTGCTCTGGACCAGATTTACACTAGAGTGACTTGCCCAGGGTCGATGCACCCTGCATTGATAGACGGACTCTGTAGATATAGATCTAATGTGAAGCCTGTTCACATTTTCTCTATCTACCTGAAATAAACATACACGGAGAAAAACAAACTTTCATCTTCTCCCTTTGAACCTAATTTTACAAGCATTTGCAATCAAAGTCTGAAGGCCCTCCTCTCTGTAGAGCAGTGTTTCCCAACCAGTGGGCCGAGGCACACTAGTGTGCCATGAGCGATCATCAGGTGTGCCATGGGAAATTGGAACCTCCAATACCCTTTCTTCCCCCTCCTGCCAAATTCCCCAAATTCCATCTGTGTTCACATTTGGACATATTGAGTATTCATGCCAAGTTTGGTCCTGATCCAACATTGTTTGAGTCCATAGTGCTCTCTGGATATAGGTGAACTACAACTCCAAAACTCAAGGTCAATGCCCACGAAACTCTTATAGTATTTTCTCTTGGTTATAGGAGTTCTTTGTGGGAAGTTTGATTCCATTCCATCTTTGGTGGAGTTCAGAATGCTCTTTGATTGTGGGTGAACTATAACTCCCAGCCGTTGAGCAAGACCTTCGTGTGTGTCTTTCTGCCATTCGTGCCAGGATATCTATGTTGTGTTCATCGAAACAGGCCCAGGTTTCACACTGAGTGTATAAATACATTTAAAAACATATTAACTATATGTATTATTGTGTTAAGAGTATCATTTTGCATCATTTTGGTTGGTGGTGTGCCCCAGGATTTTGTAAATGTAAAAACTGTGTCTCGGCTCAAAAAAGATTGAAAAACACTGCTGTAGAGAATTTGCTTCCATAGTTCCAAAACATATGGATGATGTATGCAGATAGTGGAGGCTCTTCTCATTCCTAATCATCCTCATGTGCAGAGGCTGGAAGTGCCATGCTTCCCTGCCTGACATATTTATTCTACTTTGCTAGGTAATGACTGACCTGGTGTATTCTTCACTCAGGCTACAAAAATTGTGTCAGCGCTTTGAGTACAGCAATGCCAAGACAGAGAGACTGTATAAGGAGTCTTTGCAGGACAGTCTGTCCTGATACAATGAACTATGCTTACCTATCTTCCTGGGGGAAAGTCTTGCACAAAACCAAGCAGATGAATTCTCGTGGATAGATTTGCCATTGCCAACAATGTGTCAAAAATAATTAGTGTGACAAAAAGGAAACTTCTTTCTGACATTAGGGGGCAGGTAGAGGATATTGCGACAAAGATCCCTAAAGTAAGAAACAACAACTGTGATATCATTGCATAACCTTTGCAATCATTTCTCTTGGACATTACTGCTTATAAAATGCATCTTTCTACTGGACCAATAGCACTGAGGCTTTGCTTTGATATTTTTGATTCACCAGAAATGCAGCAGAAAAGACTTGCGGCTTTCTTTCTAACTCAAAAGAGCAAAGCAATCCCCCCCCCCCAACCCTCTCCATATAGAACTTTCTCAATCCCTACTATAATGTGCTATAGAATATTCTGACAGTAGAAGCAAACTTTCTTTTCTTTGAATGTGCTCTCTTTCATAATCATATCAAATAACTGATCAAAACATAACTATTACTTTTAAACAGGAAAGGCAAAAGTTTTAAATCTCCCCTTAGATTAAGTCCAGTTGTGTCTGACTCTGGGGCTCGTGCTCATCTCCATTTCTCAGCTGAAGAGCTGGTGTTGTCCGTAGACACCTCCAAGGTCATGTGGCTAGCTTGACTGCATGGAGCTTCCTTATCTTCCTGCCTGACTTGGAAAAGCTAAGGAGAGCAGGGGGAAGGAGCAATCAGGCAGCTTCATAGCTGGAAGCGCAGTCTGATTGGCTGCTGAAGTTGGAGAGAGTTGCTTAGCAACCGGAGATGGGCAAAGCTAGCGGGAAAGTAGGGGCTATGCAGCCAGAGTTTGGTCAGATAGTGTCTGGAATTTGGAGAGGGAGCTAGTTTGGGGAGATTTGAAGTGGAAGGAAGGAAGTGTTTTGGGAACTGTTGTTAGAAAGATACCTCTTTGAGGAAAATAGTAAAAGGTCTTCAGGGAAGAAGGGTTAAGAACTATAGTGTACTTCTATATATCAGAATGCTGGGGTTAAAACCTCAGGGAAAGAGGATTTAAAAGGTTTAAACAACCTGTTTGTATTCCTATGTGAGGAATAAATAAGGTAAAAGCTTTCCCCTGACAGCCGTGTCTGACTCTGGGGGTTGCTGTTCATCTCTACTTCCAAGCCGAAGAGGTGGCATTGTCCGTAGACACCTCCAAGATCATGTGGCATGGAGCATCATTATCTTCCTGCCAGACTGGTACCAATTGATCTACTCACATTTGCATGTTTTTGAACTGATAGTTTGGCAGAAGCTGGGGCTAACAGCAGGAGCTCACCCCGTTCAAACCTGCAACCTTTTGGTAAGCATTTTCTGCAGCTCAGTAGTTTAACCCACCATGCCACTGAGTATTAATACATGGGGCTATACAGGGCAGGGTCTTATCTAAATTCTAGCTGGATGATATTGCAAATGATACTCAGCTAATTGACAAATTTGCCTGACCACATAAGGCAATTTCCAGTATTAGAAATAAGTGGAAGTATGACTTCAGTTTTTGATAGCAATTTTTCAAAATTCCAAGAATTTTTCAAATTTTAGATGGAGCAAGTTTAAAAATAAACCAAGTGGACAGACGCTCTCATCTGACCAGTCCAAGAACTTTGAATGTGATGTTATTTTCTATCAAATCCACTTTGATTTATGGTGAGCCTATGAATGAGTGGCCTCCAAGAGCACAGACCTTCGACTGCCCTGCTCATATCACCTTTAAGGCCTTGCACAGCCTGGGGCCAACGTACCTGAGGGACCGTCTCTCTCCCTATTGCCCAATGAGATCACTGCGGTCGGAGGACGCCAACCTCCTAGACGTCCCCTCGGCGAGGCTCGTGCGACTGACATCAACCCGCAGGAGGGCGTTCTCCGTCATTGCGCCCATGCTGTGGAACGCCCTCCCGGCGGAAACACGTGCTATCCAGGACCTGCTCCCCTTTAGACGGGCCTGCAAGACCTACCTCTTTCGGCAGGCTTTCAACCTGTAGGTCTTGCCCCTGTGTAGGTCTTGCCCCTGTGTAGCCCACCAGTTTTAGACTGCTATCTGTGGCGATGTGCTGCTCCACATATTTTTAAATACTGCGTCGTTTTTATGTTGATTTACTGTTTTTAACTGTTATTGTATTATTATTGTGCCTTGTATGGCTCCTGTGAGCCGCCCCGAGCGCCCCCGGGAGTGGCGACATAGAAGCCCGAATAATAAATTTTAAAAAATAAATATCTTGTGAGCTCATAGAAGCCACATCTAAATTCCCGGCCATTCAACTGTGGTATTGCTGAATTAGGGTTACTGTCTCTCTGTTTACTCCACCTCACCCCAAAAGTCTTCTTATCTCTTCCACTTATTTGAAAGCTGGCTTTTTGAAGAATTTACCAAAATCTACACATTTCATCCTAGTCAGAAAAGAAATAAATAGTGCTTTAAAAACTGGATGCTACAGAAAGTGAAACTATGATCCTTATTCTAGTGAGTTTGCACT
This sequence comes from Anolis apletophallus, assembly GCA_030556195.1. NCBI lineage: Eukaryota > Metazoa > Chordata > Lepidosauria > Squamata > Anolidae > Anolis > Anolis apletophallus. The sequence goes on along the minus strand of JARBWK010000007.1, from coordinate 67,291,306 downwards.
TCTGTATCACTTAGTATTTTCAAAGTGGGAGAAATGATAGCTGAAGAGTCAATAATGAAAGACATCAGATCCTTTGAGGTTATCTTACTCTCATATTTGCTGGAATCTTGACTAGATAGATTCACTAATGCAAGCTTGTCTCTCATAAGCAATAACCGACTTCTCCGTTCAAGAAGATTTTCCACTTGTTAAAGATGTATGGAGCTTTAGGGCATGTTCTTTCCTTGGGAGTGGATCAACATATGCATGCTAAGTGACAGCAATGTTTGTATACATGAATTCTTTCATAGCACACCATTGTGATTCTACTGTAATTGCCTTGGTTGCATCCAGTGGAAATGTGGGGTAATATAATTTGGGGTGGGATGTGAGCTCTCTGACTGAGTATTTAAAATCTCCTTCTCTGCCTTAAGAATCCCATGTGTACAATATTTATTAAATATATCACCAAACTTTTATCCTGAATTAGGTACACAAAGCAACAAAAAATAGGTCAACAACTAGTAAAATATTATCAACAACAGAATCCAAATACAGCTATTTAAAACTCTTACTTCTAAATACTCACTTAGCCAATTTGCTGTAGCTCACGCAACCAAATTCAGTTATAGGAACCAATCCTTTGCAGTGTTTCTTAAACATCTACAAAGTGCAATTTTAAATTGGTTTCTATTGTTATGGCTCTCCACTTGAATATATCCACCTACAAAACCCTATACGGTTCTGGCCCAGTTTACTTGTCCAAACGAATTCTCCCCTATGAACCATCAAGGACATTAAGATCCTCCGGAGAGGCCCTGTTCTCGATCCCGCCATCTTCGCAAGTGCGTCTGGTGGGGACGAGAGGCAGGGCCTTCTCTGTTGTGGCCCCTCGGCTGTGGAACTCCCTCCAAAGCAATGTTAGATCTGCCCCCTCCCTGTTGTCCTTCAGGAGGTGGGTGAAGACTTGGATGTGGAACGAGGCCTTCCCAGAATAAGGTGAGATTGATTTCAATCTGAAATAGATGACCACTTTTATAGACCGAGTTGAATGTGGTTTTAATGCCAATGTGGTTTTTATGTATCTCTGTTTTTATGTATTTTAATATGCTGTTTTAAGATGCTTTAAATTTGTATAGCATTGAATTTTCCTGTAAGCCAGTCTGAGTCCCTCCTTGGAGGTGAGAAGGTCAGGGTACAAAAATTTTAAATAAATAAATATATTGGGAATTGTAGTTCTGTTACAGGACTGTACATCAACAGTCTTGCAAAACAAATATCTTGTAAAGTGCTTTAAGAAAGCAACAGCAGATGAAATAGTTCAAACACATTAACTATTTTTCAGGACTATGTGCATTTTTGTTTTTTGACTGAGGTTAATGTTTATAGTCACAGCTCTGTGTCAGGAGAATCTACTGAGGAAAATATAGATAAAACTACACAACAGGTGTTTTCGGGGCTGCCTGCATTCAGCACCAGTCACTCCCTGGCAATTCTGCTAGAGACCATGTCAATATATGCTAATAAATCATGCAAACTGAAATTAAAATATGCAAATAGTGCACAGCAGCTGCTGTGTGCATTTCCACAAAGGTCACTGTTAAAAGGCATGGCTGCAATTTTCTCTTTCCCTCATCAGTTTCGAAGCATTTACTTAGCATCTTCCCCTGCATCCAAATGCTCGACAAGCAAGGTAATAGACATTCCATTTACTGAGCTAATCCCAATGTTTGACTTACCTTTTAAATATTGTGAACCAACACAGGAAGATGTTCAACATCTATTGCTAATTAGACTACTGCAGAGGGGGGAAATAAAACCAAATGATCTTTGTGTTTGGTTATGTTTAGCCCGTGGAAAAAATGATCATGTGTTTTGTTTCACTTGCTGTGCTGCCTCTGTGGAAGCGTCAATTAACAAGCTTGGAATGGCAGAGAAGTGCCAATAGCAGTGTTTCTGCTGGCACTGTTGTCTTGGTACACTACAGCCTGATAAATTAAGACTTTGCAGTAGAAGCCAGAAACAGTGGCATTTAAATCTTGGGTTTTCTGGCCAGAAGCATGCACAGATCAATTCCATACATGCATGACTCTTCTGTTTTGAACACTATGGATTGAGGACATGCCAGTCTATTCTTTCTCAGTATCACTTCAGCAAAAAAAGGCTTGCCTATATGAAAGTTGAGTTTCTTGTAGCCTTTAAGGGAATGAATGAACTATGCCTTCCAGGTCGACTGTAAAATAAATGTGATGATCCATCCTAGTATAATATAGGTTCCTAACATTTCAAAGAGCCTTGTTCTGGCACAGCAGTGCCAATAGGGCTCTGTTTTCCCTTTGTTGCACTACAAGTTTGCAGGAGCTCATTCCCTTGCACTTTATTTTGTAGGTGACTTTCTTGGTTTGCATTTACGGGCCCAGAGGGCTTCCAATCAATCAAGAGTTGCAGACCTGCCCCTATCCCCAGGATTTGGGAGGGAAAGGGGATGTTTTTCCTCAGTCTTAACAGCTACTCTATTGGAGAGGGCGTGATTTAAGGTAGCCTATTCCTTCCTACTTGGAAAAAGGCATTAAATCTTACAGCTTTGCTGGGGTAACAGACCAGCCTTTGCTGGAGAAATACAGAACAGTTTCACAGTCTTTTGTGAAGGGATCATCTACAGTCCCAAAAGCCTGGCTAATCAACAGGAACCTTGCCTGGTACAGGACATCCATAACGCAGCTTGGAGTCGGAAGAAGGGGCCTCACACCAGCAAGGTAAAGAAAAATTGCCCATGGAAGGGTCATAGGATTTTCCCCAAAGGGAGACCAGTATTGCCCTGTTTGCCAGCCCCATTGCTGCAGACTGAGAAAGTCACCTGTTTGAAACCTTCCAGTTTCTTAAGATTTAAGCCCAAAAATGGGGGACTTCAACTATCCCCGAATAGATTGGCTAAATTCTCCAATGCCGTCAGCAGCGAGTGAAGTGGGGAGGGGTGGTCTCCGGAGGTTCCCCACTGAGTTGCGGGGTTCCTCAGGGGGCCATCCTTTCCCCGCTGTTATTTAACATCTATATGCGACCACTCGCCCAACTGGTGCGGAGTTTTGGGCTGGAGTGTCATCAGTACGCTGATGATACCCAGCTCATTCTGAGGTTGGACCCCGGGGCAGTCTCTGTACCCGATAATTTCCATCTTTGCCTTGAAGCCGTTACTGGATGGCTGCGAGCCAGTAAGTTGAGGGTGAACCCGGCGAAGACGGAGATCTTGTGGCTGGGCCGTCCGGGGGGGGGGTAGCGACCCAGCTGTCAACGTTCGATGGTGTGGCCCTCTGCCCTCAGCCATCGGTGAAAAGCCTGGGGGTCCGGCTGGACGCCCAGCTGTCCATGGAGGAGCAGATCGGCTGCACCTGCAGGACAGCATTTTACCACCTACGGATGGCTAAGCGCTTGGCTCCCTACCTCTCCCAACACGACCTAGCCACAGTGATCCAAGCCACGGTCATCTCTAGGCTCGACTACTGTAATGCACTTTACATTGGCCTTCCCCTGTCGATGATCCGGAAGCTTAAGCTAGTGCAGCATGCCGCAGCGCGTCTCCTTATGGGAGCTTCACGATCCGACCGCGCGACTCCACTCTTGCGCGAGCTGCACTGGCTCCCGATTGAATTCCGGGTCCTCTTCAAGGTGTTAGTTCTAACTTTTAAGGCCATTTATGGTTTGGGGCCAGTGTACTTGAGGGAGCGACTTACCCCGTATGTGCCTGCGAGATCACTGCGCTCTGAGGAGCTCAACCTCTTAGAGGTGCCGTCCCTCGGAACCTGCAGATTGATCACCACACGGCGGAGGGCATTCTCTGTAGCTGCTCCAAGTCTTTGGAATGGCCTCCCAGAGGAGATCCGGGCCATCCGTGTTCTTTTGCCCTTCCGTAAGGCGGTGAAGACCTGGCTCTTCAGGAAGGCGTTTGGCCCTTAGCTCAATCCCATTGTGTGCCAGATCGCCTATGGTTCCCAGATGTTCATCATGCCCCTCTAGCCTTCGTTGAGGGCCATTGCCTCATCATGTTTTAACTGTTTTAATGTTTTAATGTTTAACGTGTTTTAACTGCCTAACTTGTTTCATCATATTCATTGTGTCTATGCTTCCTTGTAAACCGCACTGAGCTCCGGAGTGAGCGATATACTAAATCGAAGTTAATAAATAAATAAATAATAAATAAATAAATAAATAAATTCTTGTTCTACGCATGAAAGAGAGACAAGGTTCCTCGACATGCTAGCTGATTATTCCCTTGAGCAGATGGTCATGGAACCAACCAGGGGAAAGGGGATCCTGGACTTGGTGCTAACTAATGAACAAGATCTCCTTGTAACTGAGCCCATAGGTACCAGTGACCACAACACAATAACCTTCAACTTAAGTTTGGATAGCAAACTGTCAGTGAAAACTAACACAGAGACCTTAAATTTTCACAAAGGGAATTTCACCAAAATGAGAAAAATAATAAAAACAAACTAAAAGGAACAGTAAAAAATCAAATCCTCCAAAATGCTTAGAAACTGTTTAAAAATACTTTAAAACAAGCCAAACTAAAATGCATTCCTAAAATAAGAAAGAGGCCGGGAAAGTCCAAGAGGGCATCGGTATGGCTTACAAATAAAGTAAAAGATGTGATTGGAAAGAAGAAAAACTCATTTAAGAAATGGAAGGCTCTTCCTACTGAGGAGAACAGAAAGGAACACAAGCTCTGGCAAACTAAATGCAAAGCAACCGTCAGGAAAGCCAAGAGAGATTTTGAGGCACATATAGCTAAGAATATTTTTTAAAAATAGCAAAAACTTCTTTAAGTACATCAGAAGCAGAAACCCAACTAGAAAAGCAGTTGGGCCACTTGACGAAAATGGTAAGAAAGGGACAATAAATGAAGACAAGGAGATTGCTGAGCGGCTAAATGACTTCTTTGCCTCCGTTTTCACACAGGAGGACAGACAACATATGCCTGCAGCTGAGTCAGTTTTTTTCAGGGAGGGAATTAAATGAATTAAACCAGATAGAGATAAACAAGGAAGATGTTCTCACATGCCTTACTAAACTAAATGTCAACAAATCACCAGGGCCAGATGGCATCCACCCCAGAGTTCTTAAGGAACTCAAGTGTGAAATTGCTGAAATTCTAGCCAAAATATATAACCTTTCTCTAAGATCAGGCACTGTACCCGAGGACTGGAGGGAGGCAAATGTAACTCCGATCTTCAAGAAAGGATCCAGGGGTGATCCAGGAAATTATAGGCCAATTAGTCTAACCTCAGTTCCAGGCAAAGTGATGGAAACCATTATTAAAGAAAAAAATTACTAAGCATATAGAAGAACAGGCATTGCTGAAGAAAAATCAACATGGTTTCTGCAAAGGCAAATCATGTCTTACTAACTTGATAGAATTCTTTGAGGGTGTAAATAAACACATAGATAAAGGGGACCCAGTCGATATTGTTTACCTTGACTTTCAAAAGGCTTTTGACAAAGTCCCTCACCAAAGGCTCCTAAATAAGCTCTTCAGCCATGGAATCAGGGGACAGGTCTTGTCCTGGATTGGAACCTGGCTAAACTGTAGGAAACAAAGGGTGGTAATAAATGGACACTTCTCTGGATGGAAAGAGGTGAGAAGTGGCGTACCCCAAGGTTCAGTTTTAGGACCGTTACTTTTTAATTTATTCATAAATGATCTGGATGTAGAAGTAAATTGTGAGGTAGCAAAGTTTGCAGATGACACTAAACTGTTCAGGGTAGTTAAAAATGAAACTGACTGTAAAGAGCTCCAGAAAGATCTCTCGAAATTGAGTGAATGGGCAACAAAGTGGCAAATGCATTTTAACCTAAACAAGTGTAAAGTCATGCACATCGGGCCAAAGAACCCCAAATACACTTATCAACTGATGGGATCAAAGCTTTCTGAGACAAACCAGGAAAGGGATCTTGGGGTTTTGGTGGACAGCTCAATGAAGATGCCAACCCAGTGCGCTGCAGCAGTGAAAAAAGCAAATTCTATGCTTGGCATGATCAGGAAGGGAATCGAAAATAGGTCGGCAAATGTTGTATTGCCTCTCTACAAATCTATGGTGAGGCCACATCTGGAGTACTGTGTACAATTCTGGTCACCGCATCTCAAGAAGGATATAACGGAACTGGAAAAGGTACAAAGAAGGGCAACAAAAATGATCCAAGGGATGGAGCAGCTCTCTTATGAAATCAGGTTGCAACGCCTTGGTCTTTTCAGCCTTGAAAGACGGGGATCGTTTAAGAGGTGACTTGATCGCCTTGAAGTGTATAAAATCATGCATGGGATAGAAAAGGTGAATAAAGAAAAATATTTTCTCTGTCACCCAACACTAGGACTAGGGGCACTCCCTAAAAGCTCCAAGGTAGGAAAGTTAGGACTAATAAAGGAAATATTTCTTCACCCAGAGGGTCATTGGGTTATGGAACTCACTTCCAGAGGAGGTTGTGACAGCTGTCAGCCTGGACAGCTTCAAGGCAGGATTAGACAGATTCATGGATACCAAGGGAATCAGTAGTTATTGAAATGGACATCCAAGTGCCACCTCTGTGTTGATGGAGGCAGGCAGAATTTTCCCCGGTACTGGTTGTGGGGGGTCAGGAGCAGGTGAGGGTTTTGCCCTCCTTTCTGCTAGAGATCCCTGTGTACAACTAGTGGGCCACTGTGTGACACAGAATGCTGGACTAGATGGGCTGAGGCCCGATTCAGCATGGCTCTTCTTATGTTCTTATGTTCTAATAAAGAACTTTGTTAAACCTATCTCAACCCTTGGGGACTTTATCATTGGGGGGAAATCAAGGGGCCCTTCCAGCTCAGGCACCCCAGTGTCCCATTGGGCAAACAGAGGTCATGTTCTAGAAACAGCCATTCTACGAGCCCAGCGTAAAACAGCACAGGCATCATTCTAAGGTACTTTCTTAATAAGAGAACAGCTTCTTTCAGCCTGATGTCCTCCAGAGCCTCTTTCACATTGTACATCTACTAGCTGTACCCGGCACGCGTTGCTGTGCCCTATTTAGGAGATGCGAGAAAGTCTGAGTATGTAAGGATTGGAATTGATGTTACTTATGGTCTTGGTGGGGTCATGGCTGTGTCGTTGTGGGTTGTTCTGGTGGGTGGGATGTTGAAGTCCTGTGGAGTTGTCGGTGTGTGGTGTTGCTGGCGTTTTGCTGAGCTTGTGGATATACAATGTTTTGTGTCTTTCCGTCTGCTGTGTTGATGTAGAGGTTCTGTGGTTTCCCAACTCTGGAGCACGCTACGTAGAGTTGTCCATGGGAGAAGCATTCTGTGTCAAGCTCTATGCCACAGATTTGTAGTGTTTGTCCTTTTGCCTTGTTTATGGTGATGGCAAATGAACACAACATAGATATCCTGGCAGGAATGGCAGAAAGTCACAAACTTCCCACACAGAACTCCGATAACCAAGAGAAAATGCTATAAGAGTTTGGTGAGCATTCACCTTGAGTTTTGGAAGTTGTAGTTCACCTATATCCAGCGAGCACTCTGGACTCCAACAATGTTGGATCAGGACCAAACTTGGCATGAATACTCATGCCCAAATGTGAACACAGATGGAGTTTGGGGAAAATAGACCTTGACATTTGGGAGTTACAGTTTCTGGGATTTATAGTTAACACACAATCAAAGAGCATCCTGAACTCTTGCAACAATGGAATTGAACCAAACTTGGCATATTGAACTCTCATTACCAATAGAAAGTACGGAAAGGGTTTGCTTGGGAACTGATCTTGAGTTTGGAAGTTGTAGTTCACCTACACCCAGAGAGCACTCTGGACTCTAACAATGTTGGATCAGGACCAAACTTGGCATGAATACTCAATATGCCCAAATGTGAACACAGATGGAGTTTGGGGAAAATAGACCTTGACATTTGGGAGTTACAGTTTCTGGGATTTATAGTTAACACACAAAGAGCATCCTGAACTCTTGCAACATTGGAATTGAACCAAACTTGGCATATTGAACTCTCATTACCAACAGAAAGTACTGGTAACCAGTGCCCAATTACAGGGATGTCTGGGGTGCTGAGTAGAGAGCATAGGGTGGCAGTGGTGCTGGAGCTGGAAAGTTTAGAAAGCCCTTTCCAGGTGGTTCCCCCTGCCTCTTTTGCTGCTTTTTTATTTATATAGATTTATTATTATTTATTTATTTATTTATTTATAAATTCGATTTGGTAGACCGCTCTCTCTGGAGCCCAGAGCGGTTTACAGCATAAAATCAATAAAACATCAATAAACAGATAAAAGACGTATACCCAAAAGCCCCCCTCCCCACAAATGATCCCGGCAAGCAATAATACGCAGAGGCAATACATGGCAGGACGGTATGTTGGCAGCTGGCAACTAAGGAGGCATCAGTTGCGACCAAATGCCTGCCTATATAGCCAAGTCTTCACAGACTTGCGGAAGGCCAACAAACCCCGTAGTGCTCGTATCTCCTCCGGCAGAGAATTCCAGAGGGTCGGAGCGGCCACTGTAAATGCTCTCTGCTGGGTGCTCGACAGCCTACAGATCTTAATACTAGGGACCTCTAGTAGATTAAGCCCCTCTGAGCGCAGTGATCTTCTGGGTTTGTATGGGGTAAGACGCTCCCTCAAGTACACTGGCCCCAAACCATATAAGGCCTTGAAAGTTAGAACTAACACCTTGAAGGAGACCCGAATTCGATGGGAAGCCAGTGCAGTGCACGCAGGAGTGGGGTCACATGCAGATCTTGGGGCTCCCGACAGCAGGCGCGCTGCTGCGTTCTGCACCAGCTTAGTTTCCGGATCGCCGACAAGGGTAGGCCAATGTACAGCGCATTACAGTAATCAAGCCTCGAGATGACCGTGGCTTGGATCACCGTGGCCAGGTCGCAGCGGGAGAGGTAAGGAGCCAGACGTTTCGCCTGCCGCAGATAGTAGAACGCTGTCTTGCAAGCGCAGGCAATCCGCGCTTCCATTGAGAGTTGGGTGTCTAGCTCGACCCCAAGGCTCTTAACTAGGGGCTGTGGGCGAAGTGCCACACCATCAAATGTCGGCAACTGGGTCTCTACCCCCTCCGGGCGGCCCAGCCACAAAATCTCCGTCTTCGTCGGGTTCACCTTCAACTTACTGGCTCGCAGCCATCCAGTTACGGCTTCTAGGCAGAGATGGAAATTATCGGGTACAGTTTCCACCCGGGGTCCATCCTCAGAATGAGCTGGGTGTCATCGGCGTACTGGTGACATTCCAGCCCAAAACTCCGTACCAATTGGGCGAGTGGTCGCATGTAGATGTTAAATAACAGCGGGGAGAGGATGGCCCCCTGAGGGACTCCACAATGTAAGGGGGAGCCCTCGGAGGCCACCCCTCCCCACTTCACTCGCTGCAGGCAGTTTTGGAGGAAGGAGGACAGCCAGTTGAGGGCTGTCCCCCTCACCCCCGCCACCACCTGGCGGTGTGTCAAAAGTTGGTAATCGACAGTATCAAACGCTGCCGTGAGGTCCAATAACACGAGCAGCGCCGATCCGCCTCGATCCAAGTGGCAACGGAGTAGGTCTGTGATGGAGACCAGGACGGTCTCTGTCCCATGGCCTGAACGGAAGCCGGACTGGAAGGGGTCAAGCCAGGTTGCATCATCCAGGAATGTCTGCAGCTGGTCCATTGCTGCCCTCTCAATTACCTTGCCCAGGTACGGTAAATTGGACACTGGGCGGTAATGGAGGGAGCCGCGATCTAACCCGGGCTTCTTCAGCAATGGACTAACCACCGCCTTTTTAACTCCTCTGGAAAAGCTCCTTGCTCAAGGGAGCAGTTGACTATATTCAACAGAGGGCCTCGTAACCCCTCCACGCAAGCCTCGAATCAGCGTGGAGGGGCACGGGTCGAGGGAGCAGGTGGTTGGTCGAAGAGCTGCGACAATCTTGTCAACATCCTCTGCGTCCAGTGGCCGAAACCGGTCGAAGGTGGACCCGGCGGAGGGCCACGGAGTCTCAAGCTCCTGTACTATATCAACCGTGGCGGGGAGGTCCCGGCGGAGCGTCGCAATCTTGTCTGCTAAATGATTCTGGAAAGCCTCGATCATCATTTTTTGGGATGGTAGGGACCATCGTCAACTGCCGAATTATCCTGAACAATTGGGCCGGGCGTGAATCTGCAGGCGCTATCAAGGAGGCATAATGAGAATTTTTCGCCTCCTGACCGCATGCTCATAAGCCTCACTAAAGAGCTTATAAGCTGATTGCGAAGGCCCGTCACGGAGCTTCCTCCACATGCGCTCCAGCCGTCTCTTCTCCTGCTTCATGGTCCTAAGATCTTTGGTGAACCATGGAGAGCAACGCTTGCGGGGTTTGAGAGGGCACTTAGGGGCAATCTCGTCGAGAGCCGTGGATAACTTACAGTTCCAGGTGGTGACTAGCTCCTCGAGCAAGACGCTGACAGGCTCCAAATCCCTCAGGGCATTCAGGAACCTGGTTGGTTCCATAAGTCCCTTCGGGCGAACCCAAATTGGTTCGGCACCCTTGCCGGGGGGGGGGGGGTGGCATCTCAACCCGGACTCTTAGAGCACAGTGATCCGACCATGGCACCTCGGTTACAGAGGTGACGGACACTTGGACACCTGCAGAGAAGATCAGATCGAGAGTGTGTCAGCCCGATGTGTGGGGCCCGAGTTTAAGAGGGAGAGGCCCAGTGCCGCCATGGTCGACACAAGGTCCCCCGCTGCAGATGGAAGGGAGGCTGTGTTGGCGTGGACATTGAAGTCCCCCAGAACTATAAGTCTGGGGAACCTCAATGCCCACTCAGCCACAGTCTCCAGCAGCAGGGAGAGACTCCTCGCTGGTGCGCTAGGTGCTCGGTACACCAGCAAGAAGGCTACACTCTCCGGGGCTCCCCACATCAGGCCGACACTTTCAATCCCGTCTGTTTCCAGTGCAGGGATCGCTCTAAGATGTAACAGGTCACGGGAGAGGATAGCCACTTATATGTAATTTTATACTCAGGGTATTAAATAATAAAAAATAATATATATTATTATTTATATAAATAAAAATAATAAATATTATTTATATAAATAATATTAATTTATTATAATATTTATTATTATTTAATACCATGGGTATAAAATTACATATAATAATAAAACTATATAAATAAAAATGTAATGTTCGTTTGTGGGATTAAATAATATTAAAAATAATAAATATGATCTCACAAGGAGCTCTTTCAAGGAATTATTATTTATCCTCCATTGATCAAATTAAATATTAACTAATAATAAGAATAAATCTAGGCCTTACCTGCCTCCCTCTCGCCCTCTTCCCTTCCCCGAGGAGGCTCCTGGGAGTTGGAGTCCGGAAGGCGAGGTCTACAGGCACGCCAAAGCCTCGGGCTCGCCCTCTTCCCTTCCCGAGGGTCTTCAGGCTCCATTGCTTCTCCCTCCTTGCTGCTCTTCCTTGGCCTGAATAAAGGGAAGGGTCCTTCCGCGTGCCCTTCCCCTCCCACTCCCATGGAGAAAGCGGTGAGTAGGAGGGCGAGGCGGGCACGCTGCCTCCGCCATCCCTGGCTTCGGCCGGCCCTTGGCGCCTCCGGAGGAAGGAGAGCAAGGAGGAGCCGGCTGAAGCCAGGGTCGGCGGAGGCAGCATGCCTGCCTCGGCCTCCTACTCGCCGCTTTCTCCATGAGAGTGGGAGGGGAAGGGCGCGTGGAAGGACACTTCCCTTCATTCAGGCCGAGGAAGAGCAGCGAGGAGGGAGAAGCAACGGAGCCTGAAGGCCCTCGGGGAAGGGAAGAGGGCGGGCCCGAGGCTTTGGTGTGCCTGTAGGCCTCCCCTTCCGGACTCCCAGGAGCCTCCGCTGCGTTGGGCAACTGGCTGGCACCGGAGCGAGTTGGAGGACTCCGAGGCCGACTCGCTGCCGTCTCCGTGCCCTTCCCTGGCTTCGTCCCCCGTGCGCGTGAGGCGGCGGTTGGAGGGAGGGAGGGGGGAACCCCAGGCGGTGGCACACCTGAACATCATTCACGTCTGGGAAGTGGCCCATTTTGTGTGGGCCGATGTCGGCCAATGGGATTCACTGGCGGCTGCGGAGGACGCTGGGAAATGTAGGTTTTTTTCATCATTGTTTTGGGGGCCTTCTAGGTTTTTTGGGGGGGGAATGTTTCTTTGCTAAAAACCTTCCTTGCCTGAGGCCTATTTTTGTTGCCAAGTTTGGTGTCTCTGCCTTAGAAGGTTTCTCTGCCTATGGCAGTCTTTCGATGACGGGTCCTCCTTTATATATATATAGATTATAGTGTTCTCAGTCTGTTTTAACCACCACCACCACAACATTCTATGATAATGATTCTCAACCTCTGGGTCCCCAGGTGTTTTGGCCTACAACTCCCATAAATCCCAGCCAGTTTACCAAGTGTTATGATTTCTGGGAGTTGAAGACCAAAATATCTGGGGACCCATAGGTTGAGAACCACTGTCCTATAGAATCCTGGGATATGCAGCTTAAGAAGAGGCATTTAGGATTTTCAGCTCTATTGCCTCACCACACTATAAATCTCAGGATCCCATAGGATGTCACAATGGCTCCTGAAGTGAAACCAGATCATCATAATTCTGCCCTTGATCAGTGGTTCTCAGTTTGTGGGTACCCAGCTGTTTTGGCCTACAACTCCCAGAAATCTCAGTCAGTTTACCAGCTGTTAGGATTTCTGGGAGTTGAAAGCCAAAGCATTTAGGAACCCACCGAGTGAGAACCACTGCTCTAGATGGTTTAGACGTCATTCCCAGGCAACCTGGATAGCACTCATTTAGAGGGAGTGGCAAAGTGGGAGCAGGAAAAAAAATTGGAAATGATAGAATAGGATCAGCAAAGTAACTGCATGCAAACAAAACCTGAGCGAAGTGGCTGAGGAGCGTTTTGGAACTTCCTATATGTATGTACGTGAAACAAAACGTATGTACATTTATGTAAAAACAAAACCAAATGTGCCACTGTCTCAGCCACCCATGTAGATAAATTTGGATTCTGGAGCAATTCAGATTTCTGGAGAAAGAATTATATGGGTGTACACTGCCAGATAATCTGGAGAAAACAGAAAACCTGGGATTAGAACCTGGGTTATAGAGCTTGTCTGGAAGGGCCCCCAGTGGGGCTCCATGGCTGAGTACGTATTTAAACCCAGAGTCAATAGCCTAATGATCAAACCAGTCTACACCATGCTGGCTTTCATGTTTTTATTTACTATCCAACCGTTTTTGGAGTTGGATCTAACCTATATAGTTCCTACTGTCTTAAGAGCACAAATATTATTAGTAGGAATAGATGATGGAATGAATGTGATAGTTTCAGAGACATTCTGCTGTTAGAGAAGTGCAAAGGAAACATGATTCTAGTGGGAAGCAGCGAATGTCATCTTAAATCTACTTGAAATGTTAGTACCTGTTGATTACAGATTCCATGGGGACAATATAAAGAAAATAGAAAATTGATATAGACAAGGAAAATCATGGGAGACCTTTAAAGAATATATAGCTTAAAGAAGCTTAAAGATGAACTTGTCAAAATTGCTGGTGTAAATCTAATCTGCTGAGTTTTGAAGAGCTTATGAATTTGTCACTATCTTAAACCTAGGGAGATACTCAGTGTGAAGCATGCTCACCAGAGTACTATGTTTGCTGACAGTAGTTTCAAATATAGTAGATTAAATTATGTTTCTGCCAAACTCGATGTGCCATATTTCACTGAATGTATGGCACCATTGAATGTAAGGCACACCCCGTTTTTGAAGTCTGCATGCACAATACCTTGTTTTTATTTCAACCTGGAAGTCATCTTGTCTGCATGCTCAGACAGACTAGTAAACAGCCATCTTGCTGGGGTTGAGGACAAAATCGTGTGGGCTGACAGAGCCATTGAGGCTGGGGTCCTTCCTCCTCCTCTTCCTCTCTTGGAGGTAAGACAATTCCCCCCCCCCAAACCCAACAACCTGGAGATGTTTGGGGCTTCTCACGCAAAGGTAAGACAATGTTTTGTTTTTTTAAAAAAACAAAAAACAAAAATAGCAAATATATGACGTCATTGTTTGGAAGGCACATTTCATGATTGGAGCCTCTACAATGTAGAAAAGTGTGAATCAGTGAAATATGGTAGTTCCAGGTCTTCCCAAGATTTTGTCTAATAGAAAACACTGATACAAAAGAAGTTTATTGGTGTTAAATGATGCAGGTGGAATATCGGAATATCAGCTCATTTGCACATTGCACATTTCCCTTTTAAGTAATGGGTCCCTGAAGTACTAATTCCATCTATGGTTGGCTATCCAGTTCCCCATGGATAGGAGTCCGAGCTGGCTGCAACCTTCAAGGTGAGGCCAACAGAGAATGGACTGCCAGGGATTATATTATGAGAAGTGAACAAAAAAGTATACATGTATGAACAATCTCTCCTCCCAATGAACAAGTAGGCTAGTAACAGGGAAAAAATTACCCCAATCTATTGGCCTTCCTCACATTTTGGACATTAGACAATGTGAATAAGGTTAACAAAATGAAAACTAAAGAGGGCTCCTGCATCTTTAATGGTTGTGTAAAAGAAGGGATTTCAGCAGGTGTTGCTTATCACATAACCAGGTAACAAAAAACAGCTGCTGAAATTCTTTCAGCCTCCTTATATTTCCCCAGGCTTCAATTGCCAAGCTACTTGAAATAGAACATCTAACAAGGTCACTCATGTAAATCTTTTTTTAAAAAAAACAAAAACACCCCACTGTTAATGTTTGGTCATAACACTAACAAGGAAACCAAAATTCATCTGCCTCATGACAGAGTGCTAGCATGCTACACTTTTTCATTCGGAGGTGTCCTAGATAGGACCTACAAATCCTTTATCTCACTCATTTGGGGGGAAGACTTTATTTTTCATGCTCTGTTTCAGAAGGTGTCCTTCTGAATTAAGAAGTCTCTGACAGCTCTGTGAAGGTGCTGTAAACAGAACTGTACTAGAGTTCCCTGATCATAGCATAGTGATAGCAACCTGTAGAAGTGTAAGAAGAAGGCAATTGCAGCTCTTATATACCATAAACAGACTTCTCCAATAGCAGAAGTGCTCTGAAGTGGGTTCTTAGTACTGGAAGGGTGCAGGGAAAAGAACTCAAAATCGGACACCACCATATGTCTGTCACATTGGATGTCTCTCTCGGCATTACTTCGCGAACAAAGATTCTTAGGAAGGGCTCATCCCATGCTTTTTACAAGCGCGTTGATGACTAAAAAGGCCAATCTGAGATAGGCAAGTTCGGTTGCAGAAAGCATAGCAGAAAGTCTCCTTGGGTGATGTTGTTTCCAAGTTGCGGTTCTTTCTGCATTGTCATTTCTCTTCGAGACCCATTTGGTGTGTCTTCTCGAAAGAGGCCGCTCATTGTGGATAGTGCGTCTCCATGCCTCCTGATGTGAGGCCAGGGTGGACCATTGTTGGTGATCAATCTGGCCGAGCCTGAGATGTTGTTTCAAGGAGTCCTTATATCTCTTTTTGGGGGTGCCTCTCTTGTGCTGACCTGTGGGGAGTTCACCATAGAGTAGTATCTTTGGGAGGCGGTGGCCCTCCATCCTAGAAATATGTGCTCTGCCCAGCGCAGTTTGTTCTCAATAGCATGGCTTCAATGCTGGTGCTCCCGGTTTGCTCAAGGACAGCAACGTTCATCACAAAGTCAGTCCAGTGTATATTTAGGATTGTGCGAAAACAGTGCTGATGAAAGCATTCAAGGACTCGTAGGTGTTGGCGATAGGTGACCTATGTTTCAGACCCATATAGGAGACCCATATAGTAACCATAACAGCTCAAGGTAAACGTTTATTGGAGCTATACCTCAAATAAGGCTCAAAGTTACTGGCCATCTGTGGTAAGAATTATCTTGCCTCTTGCCACTTCCCAGGTTGTTCCAGAGACAACCTAGAGTAGCCTATGTTACAAAATACAGCTGGGGGAAAATGTTCAACATGTTTTTATTTCAAATGCCATATTTAATATATGAGCATAAGACATTTCAGATAGGTTTAATCATACAAGTAATCGGCTCAGAATAAATGATGAGGTCTTCTCCAGCCATAACATTTTATTCACAGTAACTAAATTAGAAGACGGAGAGGTGTAAGGAAGCAAGTGGAATATGAGAAATATTCTTCCTGACTGGAGCTCTCACTGATCTGTGATTCCACCATACACTGAGATGCAAATTAAACCTTAGCTGCAGGAACTGAATACTCAGCTTCCCCTTTCAGTATAAAAAATAGATTACATTTTGGCTGAACTTCAGCATATTTGCATATTTCAGCTTCCATGATTGTTCACTAGAGTTTTACAATGTCATTTCTTCTCCATGCTTACCATTAGTTTTCTCACTGTGCAAAGACTATCATGTTTAAAATCTTTTCTTTACTTGATGTCACCACCAAAGGAGCTGAGAGTCCATTGAAAATCAAATTTTTGTGATGCTTTTTTCATGGCACCGCTGTGGCTGTGTTATCAACTGATAGTTAGTACTCCTGTATTATTGTTCTCCATTTTCAATTGCACAGATGCTATGAATATATGTTTTCTATTATTGTTTCATGCTCTCCAAGCAATGGAGAAAACTTCTGCTTTCTACAGTTAAGAAATTTGAAACTTAGTGAGAAAATATTCTATCTTTTTGACTTTTTGCTCAAATTCAGATATCTCTTATCAGGACTGCCACTCTGAATGGACTGTTCTTTCATTTGGAAAACTCATGTCACTAAAGAACCTAAGCAGAGCCCATACAGCAAAAACACTGCTGTGGAAAACAATGCTGCTTCAGACATATTGAAATCTATCCTAATTCTGATCATGCTATATATCCTTATTAGGCATGGTTAGGTCCAGTCGGAATCTTCATAATTCTGATTAAATTAAGATCAAATTTCTTTTCGAAGCGATTTGGGAACCCGAAAGTATCCTTGCCCTTTTGAAGCCACTGGCGCCATCTTTGTACTGACTCAGGAAGTGATTTGGAAAAGACCCAGCATTTGGAAGCAAGCAGCAATGAGGGGAAACCTTGCCTCCAGCCAATGAGGGGAAAGCACCTCAGGAGGGGCAGAGTTTTGGCATGGCAGCCAGGGACGTGAACGGGAAGGGACTAGGCAGCTTGGATGGGAAAGGTGCCATACCACTGCTCTGTAAGGGAACAACATACCCAGGGAACCTAGTAAAATACCCCCCATGTTTTCCTGAATGGGCTAGAATTTGGAGGAGAAAAGGAAAGGGGAAAGGAAGAGATAAGGAAAAAGGAGAAGGGAAAGGAGAAAAACAGCAGGAAAATGTCAGTTTAAACCATTGTGGATGGATTCCTTTCCCTCCCGCGTCAGTTTAAACCAGTGTGGATGGGATGGATCCGCATCAGTTTAAACCAGTGTGGATGGATTCTTTTCTTTTCCTTTCCTACATCAGTTTAAACCAGTGTGGATGGATTCCTCTCCTTTCCTTTCTCTTTCCGTCAGTTTAAACCAGTGTGGATGGATTCCTTTCTCTCTCGTGTCAGTTTAAACCAGTGTGGATGGATTCCTCTCCTTTCCTTTCTCTTTCACGTCAGTTTAAACCAGTGTGGATGGATTCCTTTCTCTCTCGTGTCAGTTTAAACCAGTGTGGATGGATTCCTCTCCTTTCCTTTCTCTTTCACGTCAGTTTAAACCAGTGTGGATGGATTCCTTTCTCTCTCGTGTCAGTTTAAACCAGTGTGGATGGATTCCTTTCCCTCCCGCGTCAGTTTAAACCAGTGTGGATGGGATGGATCCGCATCAGTTTAAACCAGTGTGGATGGATTCTTTTCTTTTCCTTTCCTACATCAGTTTAAACCAGTGTGGATGGATTCCTCTCCTTTCCTTTCTCTTTCACGTCAGTTTAAACCAGTGTGGATGGATTCCTTTCTCTCTCGTGTCAGTTTAAACCAGTGTGGATGGGATGGATCTGCGTCTGTTTAAACCAGTGTGGATGGATTCTTTTCCTTTCCCAGCGGTTTAGCCAGAGTGGATGGATTTCTGCCCTTTGCTCCCCCCTTCTGGAGTAAAACAACTACTTTCAAAGTAAATACCACCCAAATAAACAGGAAATAACACTTTGAAACCATTAATGAAAGATTCAGAAGTCTCGGAAATTTTGAAAAGTTTTGAACTTTTTTTCTGTGAAAATCGGAATTGACTTTAGATTACAAACCACCAGCGCCCCTTACATCTGAAACGAGTTTTGAACCTTTTTTGTTTTGATCAAACAAGCCTAATCCTTATCCTATTCCAAACTTCACAGTTATATGAACAAGAGTTTCATCAACGGGATACAGAATCGACAAATATAACCCTATTTAAAAAACCCAATACTCACGTTCCTTCTTATTACCTAAGAACACTTTTTTCTTTCAATATTTATGGTGTGAACATTTAACCAGTATTACCAACTTGTATGAATACACACACTTCCAGATATGTGACGGTGAAATATGTGGGGATTTTTAAATGTTGAGCATGATGTTCTTTGGAAACTGATCTTTCAAGGATTGATGAGAGATGGATATTAGGGCTAGATCCATACCTGCAAAACATACATCCTTACTTCAAATGAGGTGCTTTATGTTAGAACAAAATAAAGTTCCCGAATCTTCCAAATGAAAATGCTTCTTTTAAAGCCTAATGCATTAAAAAAACCAACCCTAAACATTTACTTTGCACTTAGTTTGAAATAAATGCACTGCATTTGATCAAAATTGGAATGGGGGTAATGAGGGTAATGATTAGAGCAGTGTTTCCCAACCAGTGTGCCGTGGCACACTAGTGTGCCGTGAGCGATCATCAGGTGTGCCGTGGGAAATTGGAGATAGAAGAGAGAGAGAGAGAGAGAGAGAGAGAGAGAGAGAGCTCCTATCCTACCGGGAAGCCCTAACCGGGGCTCAATCCCTTGCCTGAGTCCCGCAAACACAACCTCCTTTTGGGAAGCCTTGTGCCACCGGACTCACCACTGGCCTTCTTGGGCTTCCTCCTCCCCTCCGCTCCTTCCTCAGCCTCGGAAGGGTTTGAGCCAAAAGGCGAGGATTGCGTCAGGCGGAAAGAGCTGCGGGGGGAGAGAGAAGATCCTGGGATGGGACTTCCCTGGGTCCCCCGGCTTCCTGGGGGCGGATCTACACCATAGCATTCATGCAGTGAGGCACCCCTTGGTCTTCCAGGGCTCATGTTATTAATTTTTTTTATTAAATTCCGTTGTTGCTTCTTGTTAGTGGGAGTCACAGGTGCCTTGTCATCTACCACTTGATGAAGCAGGACAGGGCTTCTGGCAGTTGCTTCCATAGCAATGATTTTTGTAGAACTAGTAACATTACTAGGTGGATGCAGGGCCATTATTGATCATAAGCACTGGGTGAGGAGGGGTGCAAAGGTGTCATATTATGTTTATTCTCAATAGTGTTTATGATCAACAGTGCTTATGATCAATAATGGCCCTGCATCCACCTAGTGATGTTACTAGTTCTACAAAAATCATTGCTATGGAAGCAACTGCCAGAAGCCCTGTCCTGCTTCATCTAATTGCCACTACCCACCCATCTCAGCTGTTTCCTTATCCTCTCCCTGCACCCTGTGTCCCCTTTGGAGACCCACACCTCCTTTATTGGATGTGTGTGTTGGGAGACATTAAAAGTCCCTTTGATCACTCACTGGAGTATGAAAAGGGAAAGAGTATTGAACCAAGAAATCATCTAATGAAATATGTGTGCTTTATCATCAGAAGCACTCGATGATGTATGGACCTCTAAAGCTGGCTAGGAGCCGTGGTGGCAGTGACTCTATCCCCCTTTCCCTGTTCTAAAAGTGCAGGTAAAGACTGTTAGCAGCAATGTCAATCTGGACAGTGGATCAGTCCATATCAGATCTTATCCAGCTTTCCAGACATCCCTGAAGGACCGTAGTATCCCCTGACCTTTCTTAAATCAGAGCAATGTTGGGATATAATTGAAAACCCAGGTTCCTGACTGGTGTGGTATGAAGACTGCCAATGGTCCCTTTACACTGAGTGTGAGTTTCTTAGTTAGTGCGGCAAGCCCTCTTACTCTAGGGGATTACAACAGAAATTTGAAATATCTAGAGGTTCTTCTACATGGACTGATAATGTAGGTCCAATCTGGCATTCCAGATGCCAGATTAGGAACACATGAAGACCTAAAAGGGACTCCCTAATCTACCATAGCTTTGAGGTGGCAGGAAGTCCTCACTGCCTAGTGGCACCAAACATGGATCAGTGCCACTAGGCAGGGACCCCCCTCCCTCTTGTGTCATGGCTTCCCCCAGCCATGACACAACCACAAACATCTCAATTGGAGGTCTGGCAGTCTTCTGGCAGGTCTCACACCTCTCTAGAGGCTAGGAGAGGGAAAGGGGACCCTGCCAGAAGGCGGTCAGTCCTTCACCTGTAAGGTAAGTGGTCATGTCTAGGCTGAGGACAGCTGTGACATAGGAGGACAAGGGGATGAGAGGGGATGTCTACCCCACGTCCCCAGGCCTCATGAACCTGGGGGAGTGCAGGATTGCTACTGAGAAAGCAGGGGCCCACCTATCTTCACAGGTCCTAACTCAGAAAACAACCTGAATTTTGCTAAAAGATCTGTGTTTTTCCCCAAGTTAAATTAATGAAGATCAATATTTAATCATCATGGGGCTGATGGTTTGCACAAGGACCCAAGCACAAAAAGATCTTGAATCTCAGTCACATCTACACTGACGTGTAGATGTGCTCTGAGATTCAAGATCTTTTTGTGCTTCTGTTAAGCTAGGTCAAACCAAAATAATATATTCCTAACATTTCTATTTGATTTACTGACTCATCATGAGACATAAAAATGTTTCATAATTTAAGGTTCAGCAATAAATAGTTCCTTTCAATGACAGGTCAAGAGTATATAAGTGAATTAATATCTTGCCTAATTTCTTCATTAGCATCTTAACCTTTGTTTTTGAAGGACCTGTACAACACAAAGCTGAAAAGTTCTCAAATGTTATATATCACGTGAAATGCTTTTAATTAGGGCTACTTGAAAGTGCACAAGATTGTATAACTGTCAAGTCTGAAGATCTGGGGGGGGTTTATCAAAGAAAATGAAATGCTTTTTAGGAACTAAAGGGGCAAAAAACCTAATAGTCTTCAGCATGAAAAATCTCTTAATTTGTCTAACTATAATTCAATTTGTTTCCAAATAATAAAGGTTTGTCAAGGAAATGTATGACATGATTCTATTAATACAATGTATCATGACAGAATTCATACATAAGAATTATAATAAACATTGCACCATACAACAGTTATAAGTATTGCATTACACAATTCACATTTAAAACTATCTTTAGAGGAAAAGACAGTTCATATGTGAGAGTCTCCTGCATACTGACATACTAGCAGTTCTACTCACTGAAAGATCCATAACAGTGTAACAAAGAAACTCATGTGACAGTACTATTCAATTAACATTGAAGCTCAAAAAGGGGCTTGCTACTATCAACTATTTCAGGTGTCGAGGGTGAGGAGTGTTTTTGGAACTATCCCCTGTTCATATGGGGGTCAAACTGTATTTCTAGGTCTCATTTCTATACACTAGAGCAGTGTTTCGCAACCAGTGTGCCGTGAGCTATCATCAGGTGTGCCGTGGGAAATTGGAACCTCCAATACCCTTTCTTCCCCCTCCTGCTGAACACTTTTTCTCATCCACTCAGGCTCCTTTCTTCCGAGTCTCACTCTGCTTGCTTTGCCTCGCTTTGCTCAAGCTGCCGCTTCTGCGGGAGGGGGGAGGGAGAAACACGTGACCCATGCGAGCGCTACTGCGCAGACTCACCCCACGTCTTCCTCCCTCACCTCCACAGTGCTCTCTGGATATAGGTGAACTACAACTCCAAAACTCAAGGTCAATGCCCACCAAACTCTTATACAACAACAACAACAACAACAATTTTATTGATTAGCCAGAAGCCATATCAAATACAAACAGAACACAGACACCTTGCAATGATTCTAAAAACAATCTGAGGACCAAACTCTTATAGTATTTTCTCTTGGTTATGGTAGTTCTGTGTGGGAAGTTTGATTCCATTCCATCCCATCATTGGTTGAGTTCAGAATGCTCTTTGATTGCAGGTGAACTATAACTCCCAGCTGTTGAGCAATACCTTCCTGTGTGTCTTTCTGCCATTCTTGCCAGCATATCTATGTTGTGTTCATTGAAACAGGTCCAGGTTTCACACTGAGTGTATAAATACATTTAAAAACATATTAACTATATGTATTATTGTGTTAGAGTGTCATTTTGTGCCATTTTGGTTGGTGGTGTGCCCCAGGATTTTGTAAATGTAAAAAATGTGCCGCAGCTCAAAAAAGGTTGAAAAACACTGAACTAGGGGTAAGCATTGTATAATCTGGCTACTGCCTACATCTGCCAAAGAGCTTTCTTGCAGCACCTACATATGCTTCATTAACCTCATCACCTCTGGACCCCATTGTATTTATGTTCCGAGGCAATTTTCATTCCAAAATTATGTTTCTTTCAAAAAGCACCTTCTTATAAGTATTTCCTAAACCAACCTTTCCTCCAAAAACCCTGTCAAAAGTAGAAGTCACACTAAGATAAGGTTTTTGCTAGTTTGTAATGATCATAAGCTTTGAGGCCTGCAAGAAAAAATCTGAAATCTATGAACCTCATCAGATGGTCTTTAAATGTATGTTTTAAAACATTTTCCCATGGGATAGTGGATGTCCCATCCCACAACACATATCATGTTACATCAGAAATCCATAGGTTCCTGCTGGAGAACATGTGGTTCCTGTTGGTTTTGAAACTGGGTGGGAATCAACTTTGCCTGTTTCTGGGTGCATTAGAAGCATCTTCAAATCAAATTGAGTATAATGGGTAGGTAAGGATTGCCTATCCATAAGGATGTGCAATTCTTACCTACCCATTGTACTCCATTTGATTTTCGTTGGCACATCATAGTGACATGTAAAGTGTGGGTGTGCGCCATGTGACATGACCAATTTGCCAATGGATTGGGAGGAGAGAAGTGCTTTCTACCTGATCAGGTAGAAAGTTTGCTCAATCTTTAAAAATTGGGAAATAATGCATCATGTGTGATGGGGGTGTTTTGCCTCCCATCTTCTTTCCAAACGGCGTGCAGACTGAATGGAACTGTAAGGCAATTCCAAAAGGCACTTCCTCCTTGACTGTGATAAGGTCCCTAGACACAGCCCTTGGTGATCTCATTAAGCATAGCACATTAAGTATCAGCCTCAGTTGCTCACAGTTTGTCATTCAGGTATGCATTGAGAAAATACATTTTCTTCTTCTGAAATTAAGACAGAAACCTTTCCAGATCAAGGTGAAATGAAGGGATTGTTCCTTCTCTCTTACTTACAGAGACATAAAAAGGAACATTTAATCTAGCCCAATGCTTCTTAAATGGTAGGTCCCAACCCCAAATGGGACTTGTTAGTTCTTGTTAGCTCACAGAAAAATTGACAACAGTAAAAAATATTCTGAACACTACAGATTTATATAAACTTATTAGTAATAACATGCAAAGTTTACAGTATACACTGCAGAAAATGCTTCAGTAATAATTCACAAAAAGGAAAATCAGCCTGTTTAGCAAGCCTTACAAATGCTGATTTTTAAAAAAATCAATAAATGTTTTATTTTTATTTTATGCCTATTTTATATACCTATGTACTTGAGGCCATGTAAAATTTCTCAGGCAGAAAGAGGTCATGAGTGGAAAAAAGTTTAAGAAGCCCTGATCTATCCTACTTTCTTCTAGCCAGAAGATAGATGCAGATCAGAGTGGAGAGTGAACCCTGGCATTGAAAGCATTGGTTGGAAAGAAGAAAGCTACATAAGTAATACATAGATCACCCAGTGAGTTTTTGGAAATTGCATCAATCCTTGTAAATTGTAGCAAGCTGCGGCTCTTCTGCATGAGCAGGAGATTTAGGCATACACTTTCTTTCTTGTCTACAGCTGAGGCCAACAAAATTGAATTCTTATATCCCACCTGAAGATGATCCATGTAAACTGGGCCAAGTTCTGAGATCTGGCAAGGCTACAACTGCAAATGATCACCAGTTACACATTTCAGCTGATTTTCAAAGGAAATAAAAGCTATGGTATGAGTAACTGCAACAATGCAGAAGGGAAAATTGCAGCAACCACCTTCACCAACTTCTCATGTAAACAAAATTCTGTTGGTAAAGGAAAAAGCTGTCAGCTTTGTCTCAAGGTGTGAAGGGCAGCCCCCCTTCCCCTTTTTATGGGGTGATGGTGAATTTGAATTTTCTTCAAGGATTTCTCCGCACTTGCAAATAATACATGAAAAGCAGCATTGCTACTTTTTCAGAGGTTTTAATATTTTAATGAAAGCTAAAACATTATGAGGACCTCAGTCAAACTCAGTCCCAAAAAAGTACACATACTGTATCAATTAAACAATAGTAATTCAATATTTATATAAATTATTTTGAGTCAATGTGTCTATCATTTGGAATAATGTACAATGTTTACTGCAGAATCTTTTCTTTGGGAGGAATAGGGTTGACTATTTTTTTGCAGAAATGATAATAACATCGGCACGAATGTGTTAAAAGGCTCATTATGAAGCAAATGCTATGTTTGCTTACTGGAATGAAAAAATAATTGCTGTTCTTCTTTCCCAAAAACTGGTTAGAACAAGAGTTCTCTGGGCCACAGGCATCTGTTTCGTTCGCATGGATTGCTAGGTACAATTTGATACTTACATGCCTAATACGAGATTTTTCAGTCCATTTTGAGATTACTTGAAGTTCTCAGGGCCACATCATCAGGCCTTTCCCCCTATCATTTCAATTTCCCACGTCTCCTGTGTAAGGGAGAAAGAGAAAGGGGAAATCACCCCCCTCCTTCCTCGTGGTCATATGGGTACCCCTGCTGATGTCATGGAGCTCTGTGGCTAACTTGGAGTGGCAAGAGTGACACAGGGCACTTCTACACTGACTGTTTAGATTGGAGTTGATGTGGATCAGTTTTGTGGCACATCTACTCCAACATAGAAGAAGTCCATCTTAATGTTGCCTTGCCTTGGGTTACTCCAAGTCAAGGGAATGCCCAAATCCTACCCCAGGTTTCACCCAAATTATGGGCAGTGAGGATAGTTGGGCTGATTCCAAACCAGTATTGACTGCAAATGTCCTGACTGCCATCCCACATTCCTCAGATTTAGTCAACCCAGGGACATGGGATGCTAGTCCCCTGTTTATCTCTTCACCCTGTGTCATAATGGTCTCCAGCCATGACACACCATCAACTTTTCACTGTGACCAAAATCAGAGCAAGCACTGAGGAAAAGGTAGGTGGCATGTTGTGGCCAGGGACCACCACAACACAGAAGACAGGGAGAAATCTAGGGGTGCACACCTGAGAGAGTCACAGTGAGAACTTCGATTTGGCTTGATCTTTCATCCAACATGACAGATCAGGTCCAATTCCTGGCTCAGTATAGACAGGGCCATGGACATTGCGGTGATATCAGCTTAGCTGGACCAGCTGGACTCCATTTGCCACTGCTGCAGATTGGAGATATTCTGCTTCAGACATACTCCAGATTAAGTGGCTATTGTAGATATCCCAAAGGTACCCGGGGATGAAGAAAATAGACCAGTTTACACAACAAGGGTTCAAATAGTTCATAAACCTCTTCCTTCATGTTAGGAAGGTGAAGAATGAACCCAGATTCTTTAGATTAGATACCTGGAGCAGACATGATTTTTTTCACTTAGAGGACTACTTGAGTTTAAAATTGTATGTACTAATTTCTGATTTTTCATTAACCCTTATGCAGCCTTTAATTAATAAATATGCTAACTGTTGCGGCCTGCGCAAAGCGTGGCCTATTTATTAGGCATGAGAAAAAAGTTATGAAAATGATTCGTTTCGTAAGAAATTCGTAAGAAATGCTACTTTCGAGTATTTCCGCACCTGGAACGCCAACCAGGAAGTGGACTTTCTTTTTCGAACTTCGGGGGCCAGGATTTTCTTAAGTGTCGTTATTAGGTCGTAAGGGGGGGCACCCTCCTTCTCTCTCACCACCCTCCCGCCTCCCTTGCCAATAAGTATTATGGCAAGGCAAGCCCTAAACTCGCTCCTTCTTTCGGCTGGAAGCCTGGAAAATGTAAACAGAGAGGATTACTCAGAAGTAAATCTGCAAAGGAGGGCACTTTGGATGAAGGGCCCTCCTTTGTGGATTTACTTCTGAGTAAACCTCTCTGTTTACATTTTTTCCAGGCTTCCCTGCCTCTCCTGCCTGCCAGGATCTAAAGCATCAAAGAGTATTGGGGTGAGAAACCAACCTAATGTATAATAGAATGAATGCTACTGTAAGTGCCTAATATTATAAGTAATCCAACTGGTCATACCTACATTCCATGCACATGCAATAATACAGCAGTAATAACAATAACAAGAGGTAAAATTCAAACCGAAGTATTCTGACTGGTCTCTCCTCATGCGGTGCAAATGGGCTCTTATTAGCCCGGGAAATTAGCCCAGGAAAAGCCAGCGTTTGCTGCTTGGGAGCACACACATACATATTCTTGGGGGGGGGGGGGAGATTTGCTGCAGAATCCCGGGCTCATAGAGAAGATTCTGCAGCAAATCCCCCAAAGAATATGTATGTGTGTGCACCCAAGCAGAAAACGCTGGCTTTTCCCCCGGGCTCACAGAGAAGAGCCCGTTTGCACCGCATGAGGCAGGGACCAGTCAGAATACTTCGGTTTGAATTTTACCTCTTATACCCATTGTTATTACTGCTGTATTATTGCATGTGCATGGAATGTAGGTATATGACCAGCCTGGGCAAACTTGGGCCCTCGCTCCCTCGGGATCGGGGTGAGAGAGAGGCAGCGAGGAGCCAGGGGGGGCTCCTCCTCCTTTTCTTTTGCTGCTTCCAAGAATAGAATACCCCCTCCCTCCCTCCTTTGCTCCCTCCTTCCTATTTGGAGAGTCCCATCTAGAATTCAGTGTGATTTATTCAAGTTTTGGCCTACAACTCCCAGAAATCCCAGACAATTTACCAGCTGTTAGGATTTCTGGGAGTTGTAGGCCAAAACCATCTGGAATGCGCATGCACTGGCATACGAACTACTAACGAATTTCGTTAGTAATTAAGTTACATTTTAGAAATTTTTGGAAATTTTTTGGTAAGTCTTCCTATTACTAATCAACCCCCCCCCCATTAGATTTTCGATTTCCTATTTTTGGGTTCTAAACCATGCCTACTATTTATATTGAAAGTGTAGGGTTACATCTTGTGTTTATTTGCTAGGCCTTGTCACTGTTAACAGGCCTCTTTGCAGTTTTGGAGCTGGGTTGTTGTTTTTTCCTGGGTGGGAGGGGCTCATCCTCTTAGTTTCATTTCCAGAAATCACCTCATAGCCTTCCCCAATCAGTGTCTCAGGACTTTCCTGGCTGTCACCCCAGAGACTCCATCCACTCAGCTCCTTAGATTATTCCTCCATAGATCACCCTTCGTCCCATCCAAGTGAATGAAGGAAGGGAGGGGGAAAGAAGGAAAGGTTATAAAAGGAGGAAAACCACTCTGTTTGCCTCAGTGACTGCCAGGGATGTATGGCTGAGTTTTGCGGGGAAGTCAGCTCTGGCCTGCCACCTTCTTTTAATATATAAATCCTGCCAGAGTCCATCCATCCATACTGGGCATATCGGAAGGCCTGGGTGAAGGATGTGGGACTTTGGCCGCCTTCGACAGCCCTGGACTCAAAATAGGAAGGACTCGCCCTTCACCTTAGGAATCCAGTGGCTGAGGTTTGTCTACCATCCGTGGCTGCTGACCAGAGACAAAGAGAAGGAGAGGCAATCACCATCCATCATCCACAGACTGAAGAAAGAGACTGTAAGCCTATTTTTGAGTTCTGCAAATCTTTGGACTTTGTAACTAATTTAAGAGCCAGGCACCTACAGCTTTGTGCCTTGTAGAAAGTAAATCCAGTTAACTTTTTCAAGAAACTTTGGTCTGTGGAGGTTTTAGGACCCTTTCCCATAGATGCAGGCATCCGCGTCCCCTGTGCATAGGATCTTTACAGCAATTCACCCAGTCACTCCCTTTAGGCCCAGGCATGACTGCAAACTAACCTTTGACTCAACTTTTTGTTCTGCACCTTCCTTCATGGATAGGAAAAGAATTGCCTTCTATTGTAATTGTGCTAACTTAGTTAATTCTTCACTCATTGATCATTTAAGCCTTTAGCAAGTTGTTGCTGTTGATGATAGTTATATTTATTTATAGCTCACATTTTAAAAAATCTGTGACTATAAAGGCAGCATTAAAAGGTTAAAACAAATACAGCTAAAATCCAAATCAATACAAAAATTTAAAATATATGTAAAGTTTAAAATATTTAGAATTTTAAAAAGTGAAATTGTGACATTTAAAAATAAAATTAAGAAAGACAACAAAGTATAAGACTCTTCTTTTCACTAAAGTGATCAACCCTCAAACGCCTGCCAAGAAGTTGTGCAAAATAGGATAAGATGATCATTTCCTGTAATATTTTTTTTCCTGAAAATTGAGTGTTTTCTCCTCTTTTAGCTTCTTTTGTGTTTTAATATCTGGCATGTGCCCTAACAATTCATTTATTTATTCAAACTTCTATACCGCCACTCCCCGAGGGCTCGGAGCGGTTTACAAAGTTTGACATAAAACAGACAATAACAAAAAGAGTAACAACAACAAGGAAGGGGGAAAAGGGAGGGAGGGGACATGAGATGATAGGGAGGGCAGAGTATGGGCAGCTCAGGGCCCAACAGATTTATGCGTTGCCAGGAGGTAGTCTTGTGATAGACTCAATCCTGCAGTCAAAGGAAGGCAGTTTGGGAGTATCTCAAAACTGTTTGCTGGCAGGAGGAAAAACATCTCTCCCTCTATGCAATGGTCCGATGGAAGAACTCCAGCCTGTTGGAACATCCTCCCTCCTGGGTTTGGAGCACGTCCAGGAGAGCTCCTGCTGCCCAAGGCTCATGCTCCAGAAGGTCCTGGGCTGGAATATCCTCCGAGTTTTAGACTTAAATGTTCTGGGCCTCTTCCCCTCTGATGGGCCGGCAGAAGGCTTGGTAGTCTCAGAGGCTCCATGGTTGTGGTGGGATGCTGGTCCGCTCTGGTGCTCCACGAGGGGGTCGGAAGCTAA
Organism: Anolis apletophallus; assembly: GCA_030556195.1. Taxonomy (NCBI): domain Eukaryota; kingdom Metazoa; phylum Chordata; class Lepidosauria; order Squamata; family Anolidae; genus Anolis; species Anolis apletophallus. The sequence continues at coordinate 67,262,072 of JARBWK010000007.1, read as the reverse complement.
GTACTGGCGACTCTTCATCCTCCGGTGCCACTTCCGCTTTCTCGGGTGAACGCGTAACCTCCGCTGTAGGCCCTTTCCGGGTCTCCAATCCTCTGGGGGTGGGGACTTCCGCTGTAGATCATTTCCGGGTCTCCAGTCCTCTGTGGGTAAAGACATCCAGCCTGGCTTGGCATCTTCAAGGTCAGTTGCCATTTTTGACCGACCCTCGTCCATTCGTGTCCCCCGGTGATGCCATGGTGGCGGGGGTGCTGATCTCGGGCGGAGGACAGGATCTCCAAGATGTCCAATTTCTTCATAGTGTCACAAAGATCAGGCCGATCCGAACCATCGCCCAGTGGGAGACACCCCGACAGCGGCACGCCGCCTGGGTCCAGACCCGATCCATTTAACGGAGGTAGGTGGATAGATAGTGGCTCGTCTATCTTTTTTTAAAAGATTTTTTTAATTGAAAGTTTCCATTTTATCACACATACATAAACACAATAGGAAAAAGGGAGGGGGAAAGGGGTAACAGGAATGTTGACTTCCATTCTAATTCCACACTATTGCATATGTTCAAAGGTCCATGAGCTTTCTATATTCATTAATCAGCTCCTCGATCATCAGGGAATCTGGCTGATCAAGATGTATGCCTTGTGTTTCTTGTAACCTCGGCATAGGGCTGCCTCTCCGATTCTCAGTGTCCTTTGCCGAGTGTGATTCCACGTCGGTTAGGTTCCAATGCAATCTTACTATTGACTACTGCTTTATTATCTTGGCTTTGATCCTGTAAAGCTCTGCAAGTTCTAAACAAAAGTGATATCTGAGATGAGCAGATAAAATGAGAAAAACATCCTTAGAAAAAAGAAAGACATAAAAAAAACCAGATCAAGCTGTCATAAATGTGATTTAGTTTGAATGACTGCTAATCTTCTGTTGGCACTGAATTGCTTTCTAAGTCTTCAGCAGGGCTGGAAACCAGATTTGTTTATTTTTGTCAAGCAATGATATGGGCAGACAGCAATAAAATAAAATAAGTAACCAGAGGGAGAAAAATACCCACTGTCAACAAAAATGCAGAAGTATCCAGCAATCAAAAGAAAATGTGAAGGAATAAAACTGACTTGTTACAAGTCTCTCTTGCATGTAATTTCATGGGTAGAACAAGATACCTACATTCAAAATCAATAATTTATAGTTTTGAAGAAACTATACTAATTCACCAGCTTTCAACTCCATGCTTCTTTTTTTATGTCTTTAGTCAAATCTTAAACCCCTTCCTGCCAGCAATGAATATTTATGCCTGGTAGATTTATTGGACAGCTAACAGTATTTGACTGATAGGCAAAGCATGTGACAGAAAGACGCTTAAAAGAAGATGTTAATCCTGCAAATGTTTTCGTCTGGAGTGTTGATATCTCTGTCAGTTTGGAATATCAAATTTTAACTTGAAGTCTTTTGACAGTAGCAGCAATCATTCTTATTGCCAAGTAATAAAATCAGCAATTCCCCCAAATTAATTGATGACTTGGAATAAATCTGGGAAATTGTGAAGATGGAAAAATATAGAGTTTTATAACATAGGGCAAATGTTTGAAATTCATTGGGTACCAAGATGTTGCAGGTTTTCCGGGCTAGAAGCATTCTCTCCTGATGTTTCACCTGCATCTATGGCAGGCAGGCATGCTCTGAGGTTGTTTTTAGATGTGGTTTGTTACTGCCTGGGGGAATCCTTTGTTGAGAGGTGATTAGCTGTCCCTGATTGTTTCTTGTCTGGAGTTTCCCTGTATTTGAGTGTTGTTCTTTATTTACACACACACACATATACACTGGTAGCCAGATTTTGTTCATTTTCATGGTTTCTTCCTTTCTGTTGAAATTGTAAACATGCTTGTGGATTTCAATGGCTTCTCTGTGTAGCCTGACATGGTAGTTGTTAGAGTAGTCCAGCATTTCTGTATTCTCAAATAATATGCTGTGTCCAGGTTGATTCATCAGGTGCTCTGCTATAGCTGACTTCTCTGGTTGAAGTAGTCTGCAGTGCCTTTCATATTCCTTGATTCTTGTTTGGGAGCGGTGTTTGGTGGCCCTTATGTAGACTTGTCCACAGCTACATTGTATACGGTAGACTCCTGCAGCTGTGAGAAGATCCCTCTTGTACTTTGCTTTTCTTAGTGGGTCTGTAGATTGTTTGTATGTTGGGTTTCCCCATCAACTTCCCTATGCGGTCAGTGGTTCTCATGATATATTTTCCTCTGGGTGGATCTTTGCCTTTACTCTTGTGACTTGTTCTTGGTCTTTCAGCTCTTCTGATGTCTGTGGTAGAGTATCCATTTGCCTATAGAGCCTGGTTTAGGTGGTTCAGTTCATCTTGGAGGAGGTGGGGTTCGCAATACTGAGTACTTGGAAACACATCCCCCAATTTTTCTCTGTGTATTTTGTTGGGTGCTCTTCAATGTCTGCCCCTCTTCTAGAGATTCGAGGAAGGAAGACATTTGTAATATAACTGGGCTTACATTTTTCTTGCTAGCATGAGTTGGAAATAACTCACATTATATTGTTAAATTACTCTGTTGAAATTAATTGAAATGACTGACAAAGAAAAACAGCAAGAAGCTATTATGTTTGCTAAGCTATTAACAACTTTGTTTATAATGCATGCCAGCTGGATTGCTGCAACCTGACTGCAATGTTACGAACACTGGAGTGAACTCTGATTATGAAAGTGTTGTAAAATGATCTATAATATGCAAGAAAAATAATCAGAATGAATTAAGACCCGAATAACAAAACTTACATAGAATTTAAGCCCCAAAAATATGTTTACCTGCTCCTTTGCACACATACAAGAGGGAGCTTTGGTAATCTAGAAACCATTTGTTTAAACAAAAATAATGTGCAATTTTCTTCATCATTTGGATTATAATTGAATATAAACAATGAGAAGTATGAGAATAATCACAAAATGTATCAAATTGGAATGTATATGTGATATAGGGTGTATCTACACAGGATAATTAAATTGCTTTGACCCCATTGTGGCTATAATGGCTTCATTCTGCAGAATCCTTGGAATTATTCAGTACACTCCCCTAAACTACTGAGAGAGTTCAACGTATCCCACACCAAATTGCAAATACTGGGATTCTATAAGATGGGACATAGAAGTTAAAATGGAAAGATATTACCATAGTCTATAAAAATATGTGCTATATAGTCATGGGCCCGGTTACCATTTCATCCATTTATTTAGTGTTTTCATTATGTTTGTTTCATTCAGATGGCATGAAATGGTTCAACCCCACATAGTATGAAAATAATAATGAAACAAAAAGGAAAGAAGCAATGGTAACCATGTGGTTGCCTGCTTTTTGAGTCACATGGCACAACCCAGGGAGTATTTCCATGTTACTTTACCTCTGAGCCCAGTTGGGCCAATCAAAGGAGAAGAACACAGTGATGTGGGCACAACTTCTCAGACTATTGGGGCGACTGACCCCAAAGCATTCATTGTGTGGCGTGCATCTGTTGGTGAATGAGCTTGCTCCTGTGTTTGCTTGCCTTGCTGCCAGCCAGCTACTGATTTTTGCCTTAGCGTGGCTGCTTGTGCTTGGCTGCTGGCATCTTTTTGATTGCTTTATTTTTATTTCATTTTTTTTAATTTAAAGGGACTGGGAGCTTTGAATGAGTGGGGGGTGGGTTGCACTGGGCATCACCATTGGGCACCGGCACGTGTGTGAGGCTTTGGGGAAAAAGGCATGTTTTTGCTTGCTGCTTAGATTCATTCTTTTCTTCTCTTTCCTTTATTTTTAAAATATTTTAAAATCTTTGGGTGGCTCATGGAGCCTTAGTCAGGGTCACCTTAATTTTGTTTTCTCCTTCCTTCCTTTCCTATCCTTAAAAAGCCTTGTGAAAGATATTAATTAATTATATTATTGTAATAGCAATTCAACCCAAAGTAAAACCCTCCAAAACCACTTTCTTTACCTCCCCCCGTAGTACTATATTTGCATTCCTTACTTCTACTTATGATATATTTCTGTGGATATACTGCCTCCTGAATTTTTTAAAATTTATTTTTCAAAGGAAAGTATTTGTTGACCTTCAGTAGAATAATTTTTCCACCTTTGAAAACCACTATCTTTCTACCTTCAATCTCTCTCTATCTCTATCAAACCTTCAATCTTGCTCTATATCCGTACCTGGCTGTGTACCTGGTAGATATGCCCTCCATGTGTGGCAATTTTCACCCCTTTAGCCCCAAATCACGTTAAGAATTGGGTGCGAATTTTACCATCCATCACTCTCAGGCATAGTCCCATGCAAACTCCCTTTGAAGTAATTCCACAGCCTGTCAGCTGAAATCAGCAATAAACAGTTTTATTGCAGTTGTAAAGCTATTAACAATATATACAAAGTAAATCCATCAGTCTCTCTTGCTGCTCTGGTAAAATCAGCAAACTTAGCTAGAGTCACAAAAAGGAAGTCCATTCTGTTAGGCATACATTCTTGGCAATAATGGTGACTCAAGAAAAGTCTTATCAGTAAAATCCACACCTATTGCATACCAAGGTGGTGACACATCAGAGGAAGCAGGAAACATTTGTACTGTCCCTGGAAGCTGACCACTCCTTCTGTAGCCATTAACTCCGTCTTCGCTGGATGGCTTTGCAAACATGCATGTTACCAGCTTTAAACACACAATTTAAATTTCCCATTAATCACACATTGCTCTGACAAATCCGAGGGGAGCCTGGGAAGCTCTCCCATTGCTGCCAATGGTCAAAAAATGTTCGTTCTTTTGGTTGTGGAATGAAAATGCCCACTCGGAAAGGCATCCATTTTTGGAAGTGGCACTCAAAAACAAAAATAAAGCCATATGAATGAAACAAACAGAAACAGATAGCGATTCTATGCAAATGCAAAAGACTAGTGTTATAGTAATCTTAAATATATGGTTAAAAGAATTACAATTTTCCAGGCAGACTTCTGAAAAGAGAAATCCAAGATAGCCTTGCTCTTCATTTATTGATTTTCCCTCCAGTTATCCCATTCTTCCTGCCCTAACTACCGTGTTTTCCCGATAGTATGACACCCCCGATAGTAAGACGTATCGGGGGTTTCAGGGGGGTCGGCTAATATAAGCCGTACCCCGAAAGTAAGCCGTCCCCCGAAAGACGTGACGCCGCCGCCCGCCTCTTGCTCCTTCTCCTTTCCCCCCCTTCCTTCGTTCACTTTCGAATGGACGAAGGAAGGGAGGGGGGAAAAAAGGAGCAAGAGGCGGGGCGAAGCGGCGTCGCGTCAGAGGCCTGGCTGTGACGCGGCGCCCCTTAGCGCCGCCTCTTGCTCCTTCTTTCCCCCTCCCTTCCTTCATTCACTCGAGTGGACGAAGGAAGGGAGGGGGAAAGGAGAAGGAGCAAGAGGCGGGGCAAAGCGGCGCCGCATCACAGCCAGGCCTCTGACGTGACGCCGCTTCGCCCCGCCTCTTGCTCCTTCTCCTTTCCCCCTCCCTTCCTTCGTTCACTCGAATGGACGAAGGAAGGGAGGGGGAAAGAAGGAGCAAGAGGCGTGGTGGCAGGGTACGTCTTACGTACCTCGAAAGTAGGACGTAATGGGGCTTTTGGGGGTAAAAAGAAAGTAAGATGCTGTCTTACTTTCGGGAAAACACGGTATGTGCCTTTGGAATCATATTGTCAAGGTGAAAAAGTTCCTGCAAAATAACTTCCCTTAGGCTACCCTTTTTAAACTTCTCTACCATACATCTTGTTATGATAACCAAAGAAAAAGAAGACTTAGGATGAGGCCCATGTCAGATTAGTGATATTTAGTGAAAACTCATTAAAATAAAGAAAAGTAGTGTTAATTATGATGCATCTAAGTTCTATTGATTGTGATGGATCTCTAATAACTATAAGTAATTTGGAGAGAACCTTTAAAATGAAGCAAGTCTTTATTTAATGATAAGGTTTGTTCCCTGCCTTTCTTTCTCAAAAAAAACCCAACTAAAGATGACTAACAATCAAGCAAAAATACAATTAAAATCTTTTAAAAGATTCATATGACACATTAAAAACAATTAAAGTACTTTAATAAAGGCTAACAGTGGGATATCAGTGATGAAAGGAGCTGCATGTTTACCCTCACACAATTCATAATTCATATCCTATATTCCATTATTGCTATTACTGATTTCTGATAACATCTTCAAGAAGAAGCCTTCTGTATTTGTGAAATTTATAGGAAATATGTTGGCTGCAACTCAGCATATTTCCTATAAATTTCAGAAATACAGGAACTTAGGATCCAGGCAGGGTCAGCCCTGGTAGTAGTTGGATGAAAGACTGCCGATAAATACTAGGAGTTATAGGCTATATTTCATGTGACAAAACTAGAACTCCCCCCCCCCCCACATTCTTTGCCTAAGAAACCTCTATGAAATTCATGGGGTCAACTGTAATGAAATATTTATATCCAAGGATCTAAGGACTGCATACAATAAAATCAGCTTAACTCTGTAAAATTATTTAAATCAATAAAATATAAACAGACTTCAAACATACTGAACAATTTGACTTTTTTTAAAAAAAAAATGTAAAACTAGTCAAACCAGTTAGTGTGTGTGTGCTTTCAAATTGCCTGTGGGCAGGCATGTAGCCAGGGGGGGGGGGCTATGGGGACTTCAGCCCCCCCCCCCCCCCAATTCTCAGGGTGGTCTGCGAAAAGGCCTTACTGGTACATTATTTAAACTGTTATGTTTATTCATATCATGATCTGATCACCATGCTTATTATATCCCACATTAATGAGGTTATTGGGATAACAATACAAAAGGTTTGCTAGGGTAGACCCTCTTCCACCCAGTCTCAGCCCCCCTGAACCAAACTCAGCCCCCGGACTCAAAATCCTGGCTACGGCCCTGCCTGTGGGCATATGATGAATCCATAATTTGTTAGGGTTTTTTTTTTCAGATAAGAAAATTTCCTTCTTATGAAATATAGCTTACAGTTTAAGATCATTTTAAATTATGCACATGTACAGGATTGGATTAAAGCAACTGGTTCTCAAAAGGGTCTTCTAGGAGAACTTCTGCTATGGAGTCGGTATCTCATAACCAGGATGCCACATCCTTTCACAGTGTATTACCCCACACTGCTAGGTGACAGAGGAGCACCTGAGTTTCACTCTTCAGCATGAATAGATCTGAGTAAAATGTTAACAGGGTGAATATTCAGAGGGTTTTCTGATTGTGCCTCACGTTTGCATGCTGTAACTGTATGCAGTATTACATTGCCAGAATCAATATTTGCCGTAGCTGTGTGTGTACTCCCTAGTTGGCCTTTTGCAGATCACTAATCTCTCAGCTTTTGTTATATACAGGCTTATAGTACTGGCCAGCATTGCAGAGCTGTTGAAAAGTAATGACATATATAGAAAACTTGTTTTTACATGCTGAAAATGTGCTAAAGAAATGGTATATATTTCTTACTGTATTTTCAATTAATTTTGTGTTTTACCACTTTCATGATATAGTGCACTAAATTAGATTCTCTTTTACAACTTGCTAAAAGCTTGAATAATGAATGAATGAATAACCAATTCCCATAGGACATAAATCCAACTGTTAATCTCAGTTCCAATAGACTCCTTGAATCAGTGGTATCTTGGTAAGTCAACATTTATATAAGTTCCATTAATGCAATGGATCTACTTATGCATAAAAACAAGATTCAGTTCTCAGTCTGCAAATCTCTATATCAAGACTGACTTTACATTACTGATAACATATGGCTTCATAATGTGAGGTTTTCTGTTCCTCCATCACTACCTCATGCTTTGTCTAGGAGAGAGCATTGTGTTGTGGTTTGAGTGTTGAACTTGAACTTGGAATCTAGGGTTGAAATCCCTGCTTAACCATGGATACCCACTGGCAAAGTGACATTTTCCAGGCCTAAAAGGAACACAATGGTCACTCCTTTATGAGCTACTACAGTATATCTAAAGAAAAAACATGGAATGTTTGTTTTAATGTCACCATAAGTTGGAATCACCTTGAAGACTACCAAAGAGTTCAAGAAAACCTATATAATTACACATTATTGTTGTTTTTGTGTCATCATAAAGATATCTTATTGTCATTTTTGAATTTTCTTTCAAAATGATGCATGCAGGATTTCAGACTTTCTTAATCTTGCACTTCATTTACTCATACAAATATGGCCATATACATTGTAATGTATCTCAACTTATATGACCAGTTTTATATTTATGACAGTAATATTTTTTCAACTAGTTTTGAGAAGTTTTTTCTCCTCTTTTTACTGGAAGAGTAGTAAAGCTGCATATTGTATATGGTAATGGGCTTTTTCATCTGAAGAAGCAGTCATTAACTTTGAAATGCATTGAACAATTACTGAGCAATCATTAAGGCTTTTGTCCACCACCAGATCTTATTATTTCCTCTTCGTTTCATTTACCTGGTACTATGTTGTTGTCAGAGCAGGAAATGAAGAGGTGAGATATGTGAATGGGTTAAGGCACTTTTATTAATTTAACACTCAAGAGATCAGAGGAATTGAGGTGTGGGACGCCTACCTCAATTGACTAGGCATGTTTCCAGTCTCAAACTGATGAATGCTGTCTTGCTTGAAAGTAAGGGGTGACAGCTCTCTCCCTTTCTTGTAGCCACATCTAGAGCTTCACAACTGTAGATGGATGGGAACAGTTAGTCATCAAAGCCAGGCTCTGACAGATCCTGTAACCCTGAGCTGCATGTCCCATATTTCACTAAAGATGTAGCTTTGGCATCCACTAAATCCAACTGTTAGTTCTAATTACTATGTATACTCATGTATAAGTAGAAATTTTAGTCAAAAATGTGAGTTGACTTTAAAAATGAGTTTTATTTTTGCAGCTACCTGTGAAACAACAGAGTTCTGTGTTATCTTGTATCTAGGTTTTTTCTCCCATATATATGATATCAAGATTTGAACAGCCCTACAAGTCAAAGAAGATGTCATATACCAAACCTTCAAGATGCCAGCTAACAATGCTAAATTAGAACAGCCTGTATTTGTTCAATTCCATTGTTAAACGATGACAGGAGTGGGCAGTAAGAAAGAATCCTGTAATGCTTTAGGAGGACATAATTACCAAAAACAATTGGTGACTCAGTCTGAAACAGGGCTTGAAATAAAAGGAGAAATCTGATGATTCACATCCCTAATAGCTAAGGAAATACAAAGAGAAGACATTGGCTAATCATTAACCTTACTGCTCTTTGAAAATAAGCAAAGAAATTGTGGTTTTTTTGCTGTTATGTGTAAATTCCTTATTTGTTAGGATTACATTATGATAATAAAAATAAAATTAAAATGAATAAATGAATACATTTATAAGTCATAAATCAATACTAGTGGTTGTAGATTCTTGAGCAACGACAGCTTAGGTAGCATTTCATCCAAAATCTGTTGGAAACCAGGACAGGTAATAAAGTTCTCAGAGACTTCTTAATTCCAAGGATACATGAAGGAGCATGTCCAGACTATACATTTATAATACCTGTTATCATTCCTTTATTGTTGTTGATGATAGCATGCCTTCCATGCCCTATTTTCCTGCACTTTCTTGATTGCATTATTAACCATAACTAAGTCTGTGTTGTCCAAAGACCTTTTTATGTGATTTAATTCCCTTGAATTCATATTGTTTCCATATTTTGACATGAGCACACTAGTAGACATTAATTCTATTTATGATATGCTAAGTGGAATTTTTCAGGGGTAGAACAGGAGAATTAAAATTATGTTTGTCTTGATATCATTGAATGTTAGTAGACTAGTGCTAACTTGTTTTCCATTTGGGGAATGATTTCCTTTCTGATTTTATTCTACTGTGTGGAAACCGTACTAATACCAACAGGGCTGAAATTATAATCGGCTAAGACAAAGATACCACTTGAAGAAGCAAATTCTGTGTGTTCTGTGGCATTGCAGATTTTTTAAGTTACTTACTTACTTTTAGTTACCATACAGCCCAAAAAACTCAAACTACCCACAAATCCAAGAAAAAAAGGTGATTGCTGCCTTTCAGTATAATTGCTGACCAACCATGGAATAACGAGACCAGATAGAGAAGGATGGGTTGGATAAGGACCATTTTATTTAACCAAGAACCTATTTTAATTGAGTTGGACTTGACAAGGGACAAGAAGAGGGAACTATCCTAGGCTGCAAGAATGACGGGATACCATGATACCCATTGGCTGACATCAGGCACAATGACATGAGTACACATGATGGAGAACAGATAACCTAGCATCAGGACTTACATCAGGACAAATGATGGAGAACAGATAAACCTAACATCAGAAAATTGTTATTATAGACATATTTAATGCTCCTAGATGTGTGCCTCACTGTACCCCTCCCTCCTTATGCTTCCTCATATTCCCTGAATGTTCCTATCCCTCCTTTCAGATTCTCTTCCCTTTTTATTTCCATCTAGATTTTTTTTTAAAATCATTATTCTGGCTGTCATACTTTTCAAATTGCCACATGCTTGGTTTGGGAAAGAAGAAGCAAAGTTTATTTAATAACTCGGGTGCCCTTAAGAATCAAATGTCTTGTCAGAAAAGATGACAGGAAATCTCTCTTACGGAGAGTAATATTAAGTTCACTTTTTAAAATGACATCCCATATAGTATTGTACTTTCTGATTTTATTTTAATAATCAAAAAGGGGATTTGGGGGTTGGGGATAATTTTAATTGTATATCATGCAGAAACATTTACTCTTACTGATATTGTTATGACTTTGTCATATAATTATTGTAATTTTAATTATTTAATACTAAAGTGTACATTTAGCAGACCAAGTACATTGCCAAAATGTACATTTGGCCAACCAATTGTTCCTTTTCCAAATGTTCAGTGGTGACTTCCATCATCCTGAATTTAACTGGGGTAGAAAAGTCTATTTCTATGGCAACACAACCTCTCCAGACATTCCCAACTCCTTATTTAGATTTTTCACTCCATATTTGTTCTTTTTCCAGAAACATTTTGTGTAGGTGGCAAGGAGACGTGAGCTATCTCAGCTTCCCTCACAATGCACACCCACAAATGTATCTAAAATTAGAAGGCTAACCTTTTGCTCAAACTTAATTGTTTCTCTTGTAGAAGCTGTTGAATGTGACAGCCAGTTCCTCCTTTTTTCTGCTAAATGCCTGCGAGGGGGCACTATTAAATGGCAAATATATGTCATATACTATGTTTCCTTTTTGTTTGAACCATCTCTTTAAATGTTTGCTGTCACCCTTAGTCTAAAAGCCAAATGAAAGCAGCAATGATGTTGGAAGTCACATTTCAACAAACAATCATCATCCGCCTGAGTATCCAATGAAGGCTTTTGGCATGCATTGTGATGTAAAAAGTGCAGCCTTGCTAAATAGAAAAGAATTACCATTTCCAATGAAACAGGAGTATATTCCACACAATGGTCCTAACACAATAAACCTGTAAAGTTGCAGCGGGATTTGAAATACTACCACACAGAGGAATCTACACATTTTTCAACTTTTAGAAACCATTTCCAGCACCATTTCACTGCTGGGCTTCAGAAAAATGGAAAGACTTGGAATCAGTCCCAAACTATCAAACAAAATGGAAAGACCTCATAATCTCTAAGGATGCCTGCCATAGATGCAGGCGAAACATCAGGAGAGAATGCTTCTAGAACATGGCCATATAGCCCAGAAACCCTTTCCCCTCGGAGTAAACAGACCTCACAACCTCTGAGGATGCCTGCCATAGATGCAGACGAAAAGTCAGGAGCGAATGCTTCTGGAACATAGCCATATAGCCCGAAAAACTTACAATAACCCAAAATAAAGACTTGGAATCAGTCCCAAACCCTCTCCCCAGTGAGATCAGGTCAGCCCCCTCCCTCCTGACCTTTAGGAGACAGCTAAAGACCTGTCTGTGGAACCAAGTGTTTAGCCCATCATAGGAATATTTAAAGTTAAAGTTGAAAATGCAATGATCTAGGACTGTTTATGAACAGTAGCTGGCTATGTCTTTGTGTGATATGTGATTTTATGTGCTGTAATACTGTTTAATGCTTTATTAAGGAAGGGTAAATTTGGATGTTTTATACTTATTTTATCAATGGCATTGAATTGTTGCCAATACTGTGAACCACTCTGAATGCCCCTCGGGGTTGAGAAGGGCAGTATGCAAATACCATAAATAAATAAATAAATAAATAAATAAATAAATAAATAAATAAGAAGTCAGCTTCCATTGACAAAAGTGGTGAGACCAATTTTCTCTTGGGGCTTGTCTAAATTAACCAAAAATCCTGTACTCACTGCAAACAGACCATTTGCTGTCCTCATGATTTTCTCTCCTTCTTGCTAATTATGTGAATGTCTTTTCCTGACATCAGCGGAATCACCTATGATGGTCAGGAGCTTAGTTAGAGCTCCATGGACAGCTAGAAATGGCAGGAACACAGGCATAATATATCGCCTTTCCGTGCACTCATTGGTGCGATAGCACCAGCGTCCAGAGTGATGGAATTGGGGAATGACCAGTAGTGGTGATGACATAGAGAAGTTGACAGTGCAGATGATGTTTAGATGATGAGTCTAGATTCAGCATAAATGTGTTTCTCCAGTGCTGTTTGTAGGCAGAACTCTCTCTCGGCATTACTTCGTGAACGAACATTCTTAGGAAGGACTCATCCCATGCTTTTTACAAGCGCATTGATGACTAAAAAGGCCAATCTGAGATAGGCAAGTTCGGTTGCAGAAAACACAGCAGAAAGTCTCCTTGGGCGATGTTGTTTCCAATTTGCGGTTCTTTCTGCGTTGTCGTTTCCCTTCGAGACCCATTTGGCGTGTCTTCTCGAAAGAGGCTGCAGCATTGTGGATAGTGCATCTCCATGCCTCCCGATGTGAGGCCAGGGTGGACCATTGTTGGTGATCAATCTGGCCGAGCCTAAGATGTTGTTTCAGGGAGTCCATATATCTCTTTTTGGAGGCGCCTCTCTTGCGCTGACCCGTGGCGGGTTCACCATAGAGTAGTATCTTTGGGAGACGGTGGTCCTCCTTCCTAGAGACATGCCCAGGGAAGGCGTTTCTTTGAACAGGGACTAAAATTGTGGATACTTTTGTGCTTGGACTGATCTTGATAAGTAAAAAATATAAATATATTTTGATGGATTTTTTATAAATACAAATCCAGTCCCTGGGATTGACTGGGTAGGAGGATATAAAAAAACTAAAGGTTTCCCCTTGACATTAAGTCTAGTCGAGTTCGACTCTGGGGAGTGGTGCTAATCTCGATTTCGAAGCCGAAGAGCTGGCATTGTCCGTAGACGCCTCCAATGTCATGTGGCCAGCATGACTGCATGGAATACCATTACGTTCCCACAGAAGCAGTACCTATTGATCTCACATTTGCATGCTTTCAAACTGCTAGGTTGGCAAAAGCTGAGGCTAACAGCGGGAGCTTACCCTGCTCCCTGGATTTGAACTGCCAACTTTTCAGGGAGATAATTAGTATAGTCTGTAGATACTGGCCTCTTGTATCATTTACTGAAGGTCTCAGGCAATTTCACACTATCTATATATATAAAAATGTAACATCCGTTATTATAAGCATTTAGGCAACAAAACCAAGCTAGGCAGACACACAAAAATAGCCCAAATACACTCACACCCCTACTCGCTAAGTTTCCAGCTTTAAAAAACCCAACAAACAACAACAAACAACCGCCAAAAACCCATAAAAACCCCTGGGACTACAAATCCCAGAAAGTCCTGCGCCAGGGAGAAAAAAAACTTCCATGGCCCAGGCACGCGAAACAGCTCCTATTCTTCCCCCTCCCAAACGAAAAAAACCCTCCCTTAAGGCCCCAATAAGTGGCGCACGCCAAAGCCAGCCCCAAGAAGGGATAGCCTCACGCCAAACGTCCTCTTCTCATCCCTCCCAAGAGATCGCACGCACGAAAGCAGGACAACGCTTCTGCCCACCTCCTCACCCCCACACAGAACGGAAGGATAGCACAAAGGGAGGGAGGGACAGGAGGAGAAAACAAGGGAAGGAAAGAAGGAGGGAAGGAAGGAGGGGAGGGGAAAGGACCCGCGTCAAGCCCTGGAGCTTGGAGGCGAGGCTCTGAAGTCGGCTTACTATGGAAGAGGAGAACAAGCAGCAGAGATGGCACAGCAACCCCAGGCAAGGCTCCTATGCCACCACTGCTGCTCCTGCCAGTCCTCCTCCTTTAACTGGCCATGGAGGAGGAAGAAGGGGAGAAACGGCAGAGGCAGCACAGGGGCTCCTGCTGTCTTTCTCCTCCTCCTCCTCGGTGGCCAGTTGGAGGAGGAGGAGGAGGAAGAGAAGGGGTGCTCCTGCCATTTCTCCTCCTCCGCTCCAGCTGGCCATCAAGAAGGAAGAGAAAGAAAAAGAGGAGAAACGGCAGCAGCGCTCTTTCTCTTATTCTTCCCACTTCTTTCACTAATTTCAAAAGGCCATGCCTGCCTCTCGCCTGACCAACGGGGGCGGAGGCAGAACTGCCTGGGGGTGGGCCCGGCTGCCGCAAGCCCTGCCCCTAATTAAACTGTGTGCCGCAGAGGGAGGGAGAGAAGGAGGAAGGAAGGGGTGAGCTGACTTCAGTCTCCTCACTGACTGAAGGTGAGCTGGACTACTTCCCTTCCTTCTCCTTCCTTTACTTCTTTCCCTCCTTCCTCCTCCTTTTCTCCCCTCCCACGCTGCCAAGGAGGAGGCCTTCCAGGCCAAGGTGAGGAGGAGGAGGAAGTCTCCCCCCTCCTTTCCCCCTTTTGGGGTGCAGTGGCGAGGGGTCCCCTGAGCATGTGCAGAGTGCCAGCTCCTGAGGAGGATTGGCCCCAGGAGCCCAGCGGGGCTTGATATGGCCAAGGACTCAGATGGAGGAGTGCTTTGGCATTGTTGTCCCTGGCTCAACTTGGGCCCTCCTTCCCTCCAGGTGTTTTGGACTACACCAACAATGGAATTGAACCAAACTTGGCACACAGAACTCCCAGGACCCATAGACAATAATGGGAGGGTTTGTTGGGCATTGACCTTGAGATTGGGAGTTATAGTTCACCTCCACCCAGAGAGCACTGTGGACTCAATATGCCCAAATGTGAACACCAGTGGAGTTTGGGGGGAAAAAACCTTGACATCTGAGAGTTGTAGTTACTGGGATTTATAGCTCATATATAATCTGTACCCCACCAAGGATAGAATTTGGCCAAACTTCCCACACAGAACCACCATGATCAACAGAATATACTGTGTTTTCTGGTGGTCTTTGGCAAACCTTCTGACACCCCCTCACGACCCCCAGTTTGAGAAACGCTGCCTGAAGGCCATCCAGTCCAACTCCCTTCACCATGGGAAGAAAAAAATCATCAAAGCCCTCCTGACAGAGTCATCCACCCATAGATATAAAAAGGAGGAAGGGAACTGAGAGAGACTTTGAAACTACTCATACTTGGGAACACAGCTGGATTGGATGGCTTTTAGGGGTTGCAGATCATTTGATTGTGCTTCTCTACTATGCCACAGCAACGCGTGGCCGGGTCAGCTAGTAGCTTATAAAAGAACGAGAAACATCGGGGACATTCTATCTCACACAGATCATTCCATTCCTGCATCTAAAAGTGCCCTTTCCGCTGGGACCAGACCATGTGGGAGATGTTTGAATTGTTCTTTGATTGATTGTAGCAAAGAGGTTTACAGTACATCTAAACATAAGTCCTTCAAGTTGAAATAGTTTGCAACCTGCTCCAGTTTTGGCATAATCTACAACCTAAAATTCCCTTGTGGACTTAATTACGTGGGCCAATCGACACGAACTCTACGCCAGAGGGTTATTGAACACAAATCTAGAATTAGGAACAAGGACACAGATTCAGTTATTTATGAACATTTTGCCAAATTCCAACATGCTCCAGAGGATCTTAGAGTAGAAGTCCTGGAAAGGGTTAATCCTAAACCGCATTCAGACATCAAACAACTTTTGATTAACTGTGAAAGCAGGTGGACACTCAATCTTGGTTCTGAAGAACCCCGAGGGCTTAATGACTGTATTAACTTAAATGCTTTGTTAGGGAGATAATTGACCTTAATTAACATGATGTATATCTTCTACAACGGTTTTCGCATTTCACCATACTGTGCTTACCTGATGGAATGGTCTGCATGCTGGGATTGCCTTGATTTTTGGGTAAATATGTATATTGTTCTTTGTGCTGCTTTCCTTATTGTTTCTGTTACTGTGTGTGGGTTTCTTTGATATATAATTATTATTATTTACAGATTTTGATGTGAGATGACCTATTGGACATCACATACTGTTTTGATTCACCCTGAGGAAGTTCGTACGGAAACAAAATGGCTGATATTGCCGGCTTTAGCATCTGCTTCGCCATCGGCTGCACTTCCCAAGGTGAACCTGCCATGAGCAGCAGTTTTCAGCCTCCACTCGAGCGGGCTACCAGCACCTTGGCTTCTGTTTATGGAATTCTCCGCTTGATGTTGTTAGATTGATTATTGCCGACTTTGGCAACAACTTTCAGTTTGGGTGTCCCCCCTTTTTTTTGGAACTGCATCAGCAAACTTTCCAATTGGGATCACTGTTATGCTACATTTGGACACATCCAGAGTTTCATCTATCTATTTTCTTTCCCTCTGAACTGGGATTCAGAAGACATCCAGAGAGAAATGAACTATGCTACTCTGGATTATTTGTGAGAACATTTATATGTGAATATATTTATTTTGCTATTTGTAATGTGCTATATACATATAGTGTCTGTTGATGCGGATCACTGCCAGTTTTGAATATGCTAACTTTTATAAAGCATTTTGAATAATATATAACACATACCAGTGGGTTATTGTATCAATACTAGACACTTTATTGATTGTCTTTGCTCATTATCTATAGACCCTAGCATTTTGTTTTAACTTTTCAGGGGGCCCAGGAGGGTATAGCCAGATTTAAAACCCATGGAATCTATTTTTATTTATACCTTGACATCCAGTAATCATTTACTTATGTTTTTTGACTCAACCATTCTTTTTTCAGTACCCTTAATTCTCTCCATACATCCTGACTTGACATTGGAGTGCCACATACTGCATGTCCCCCTTTAAATTTAGGCATTCATTACTACATAGCCCTTCCTTCCTGACCCCATAGGCTAGGTTTTAGAAGGATTGTTCTGCTTTAGGTCTTGCAGAGGCCCTTTTTTCCAAAGTAATTGCAACTACAACATAGAAAGATGAAGACAACAATGATATAACTATGCATAATGCTTAAGGTCAAATGCTCCACATTTTTACCACCATACTGTCATAATAATTATAAACATAATTTTCCCATTTCTTTCCTAATCCATTTTTTCATGTGCTTCTTAAATGTTGCTAAATTTCTATGGTAAGAGTGTAATACAACACATGTTGTAATCTTCCCTGGCAGTGATTTTAGCTTAATGGTGTAATGTAAACAAATTTTAACATAAAAGTTCAGAAGGGACCAGTAAAATTGTTCCCCATGATCATAAGGTAGAGCAAGATCTTTTCAGTGAAAAAAAATTGGACTGTTGGAAGCAGTCCCATGAATTGTCACCCATGCCAAAGGGCCACCTATGAAGGCACTTCTAGGATCACTTTGAATGCAATTCTCCTGCTTCTTGGCAAGCGGTTGGACTGGATGCCCCACAAAGTCTCTTCCAACTCTAAGATTCTATGATTCTAACATTAAATTCCAATCTACCATTTCCCAAGCACTGCTTTAAAGTGTCATTTCACATTCAGCTAAAATGTTTAATAGTATGACAGTTGCTTTGTCTCCCTTTTTGAAGCAAGAGCTCAAATTGAGTAATAATGTACTATAAATGTTCATAAAAATCTTACAATTGTTAATGCAAATCAAGTCATTTGATAGCTGCACTGTAAACAAATGCTGCCTTTTCTAATTAGAAAATAGATTACCTAAAATAACTCAGAAATATCAAATATATTCCTGTCATTAACAATAATAATACCAAACACTCAGCATTTAATTACAATTTTCTTTAGTGAGTGATTACTTTACTAAAGTTACATTTGTAGCTCATTATTCACTAACAAAGTAGAATGGTGTCATCTTTATCATTTTGTTAGGCACCGTTATTGAGATGTTCAGTCTGATCCAACCCATTTTACTCAGTAGGATGTCCTAATAAATTCAACAGGACTCCATTGTTAATAAGTGTGTTGAAAGTTATAGCCTCAGAGAAAATATTAATATATAACAGGCTGTGCTTAGAATTTTGAAGTACAGCATCCAATCAACAGGGTGATGTCACAGGAAAAATCAGAAAGTGGTTTTCAGTTACTGTGTATACTCAAGTTTAAATCAAGAAATTTAAGTCAAAGATATCAACCCATACAAACAGGGTGAACATGTCCACAGATCAATGTAAGTACCATACCTTAACTCTTATCAGGAAAAGGAACCATCCTTTTCTTTAACTTGAGTAGTGAAAGGCAAGAGCTTAGTCTGTCCCAGGAGAACCTCAATAAGCACTGATCATCTTCTATTCTCTCTGCTGCAGTGTCAGTTCTGGCCTTTCTGAATGCCTGGGTGGAAAAAATGGCACCACCAGCAGTTCATCAGTAGTTTCAAAGGAGTGCCAAGAAAACAGAGGGAGTCAGCACTTCTTTTAGGTTCTTCTAGAATGGATTCTTGGTTTTCATCACTCTACTCAGAGAAAAGGAAAGTTTCTTTTTAATATGAGTTAGTACTGTACCTTAACTTTGATTAGAAAAAAGAAGGAATCATCCCTTCTGAATAGAATGGCAAAAGGCCTTTTTAAATGCCTAGGTCAGAAAATAGCAGTGGCCAGATGTGACTGGATCCTTGAAGCAGCACTTGTGTTTTCCTCCCTGCAGAATGACCCTCAAATTATTCATGGGTCATATTAAAATCCATAATTTTGGACCCCAAACCTGCCCTCAATTTATACATTCAATAAACTTATTGAACACAGAGGAGCCGCAGTGGTGCAATGGGTTAAACCCTTGTGAAGTCTGAACTGCTGGCCTGAAAGTCAGCAGTTCGAGGCGGGGTGAGCTTCCATCTGTCAACTCCAGCTTCCCATGCAGGGACATGAAAGAAGCCTCCCACAGGATGGTAACACATCTGGGCATCCCCTGGGCACTGTCTCTGCAGATGGCCAATTTTCTCACACCAGAAGCGACTTGCAGTTTCTCAAGTTGCTTCTGACATGACAAAAAAACATGTACACAAGTATATACACTGCATTCCTTCTGCCTACTGTTGCAGCTCCCAATATATCTGAACACTCACCTGTCTTCGGCATGGGCCTTCTGCATAGAGGCGCAGGGTTGATTAGTGCTCTTATCACAAAAGTCACAATAAGATTCAGCAAATGAAATATATCAAAAACAGTAAATTGCCTGAATTATATCCATGAACATATCATAAATCTCAATAACGAAATAAATATGCTCTAATTAGACAAAAATATAGATTATATACTCATTGCTCTGAGCAAAAAAAAAGAGGCTCATATCAGACTGCCAAAAAGAAACTTAAAATTCAAGAGATCTTCCTGGATACAAAGTAGTCAGTGAGTTAATGATCTCATTATAAATACCTTGATAAAAGCTGAAGAAAAACTGCAAGAGTTACTATTTCAATTTCCTCTGAATCATGAGATCAATGTTTTAGTATATCTCCTTAAATATCCCATTTGGTAGAGGTGAAGGTATCACATTTAAATATGCAAGGATATATAGATATATTTTATTTAAAAATAGATGTATTTTAATTTATGTATATATTTTGTAGAAATATGTTTTAATATATGCATTTTATATTATGATTATGTGTTTTAGCTATGTTGTAACCTTCCTTGAGCGCTGAGAAGTAGGTAAGAATTATTTATTGTTGTTATTGTTGTTATTAAAATAGATACAGATATTTGTTATTTATTTACAGTATTTGTATACCACTTTTCTCATCCCTGGAGGGACTCATACATGCTCACATGCATGGGAATATTTTGTTCTGATTACTGAATATTCCATATAACCCCCTCTCCATTTTTTTTCTTTTCTTTTCTTTTCTTTTCTGGAACAATGATAGGGTGATGATGCCCATGAAGATGAGACTGCAGACTTCCAAACTAGAGTCTATCTGGCACTGTGTTATCAAATAAACTTTTTATACATTTTATATCATTTTTTGTATGTGAATGATGTGTGGTCCAAGAATTAATAAACTACTAATGCAAAATAAACTGCTGGTTTTAATGTACTATCAGACTCCATTAAAGACTTTATACAAATTCAATTTTTACAACTCTCTGTAAATTGCCTAAAAACCCTTCTCCAGAATCCTTACAGTTAAACATCCCGGACAGTATAAGCATTTCATGTCGATTGCTTCATCTTAAAATCCTATAGAGTTTATTCTTCTTAGATAGTCCCGTCAGTGGCGATGAAGTCCTGACATAAAGAGACAGGCCTGCCAATTGATGCATTATCAGTTATTCCAAGAAATCATTAATCTATCCAACTTCTAGACTGATTGTCATTTTGCATAATGTTCCAGGCTCTGGCAAACACCCTAGGTAACATAATCTATTTTATTACTAAACAACCACAATTTTATTTTTATAAATGGATTATAAATAATTAGAACAGTTTGTAAAGAAGCCATAAACAAACAGTAGAGCATTTTGATGTAACAACTTGGAAGTTGAACCAAGCTGTGGAAAAATGATGGCTCAGCAGCAGGGAGCAACTCTGCGTTTTCCAAAACACAACGTAGCAAGATTTAATTGAAATGAGGAAAGAAACATCAGAGCATGTGAAAAATAAATCATGCACTGGTCCTTTTGTTTTATTATTTTCTTGAGAAATTTCAGGGTGTGGGGGGAAGAGACTTTGTCTAAGATCCACAAGTTTCAGCTGAAGTAAGATTATTATCCTTGTTTTTCCACTTTCTTCTCTCACCAAATCCTAATTAAGTAGGGCATGCATGACATTTTGGGCTTCCATTACTTCCCTATGGAGTTTCTGGAACTGTTCAGGTAGAAATTCTATCAATAACTTACTGTACTGAACGGATGTCCTGGGCCATCTGCAAGCTCCTACTGATTGATATGTTACAAACAGTTACATAACATGCTTTTTAAAGTGCTAAATTTGTGTGAATAGCCCATTTTCCATCTTCTCAATAGAGGTACATCAAAGAAATATTTGTCTACATGAAATGTAGGTAAGCTAAGTTTTCCCCCCAGTCATGTTGTGCCATATATTTTAAATACACTATGTGTGCATATTCAGAACTGAGTGGATCTGATCTATGAAAAGCGCAAATAATCTTCTGATTTTATAATGTTGCATGGTTTATTTACATTGTTTTGTATTTTATGTATTTTTCCCCTGGTGCTTTTGTGTTATCTTGTGTTATATTGTGTAACTGTACTGATGGGTGTGGCCTCATGTAAGCCACCCTGAGTCCCCTTGGGGAGATGGTGGCGGGGTATAAATAAAGTTTTTTTAATTATAAGATTGTAGCCTTGGGCCCTCTTACACTACCATTGTTGAAATATGTAGGAAGCTGGGAATGATGGAAATAAAATTCCCAACTCCACCTTAAAAGGAAAAAACACAGCGGCAAGCGGAAGAACTTAGGACACTTGAAGTTTCTTGTTGCAAAGGTTGACTTCAGTTCTTTAATGTTGTAAAATTCATAAAGTATAGTCCAGTCAGCAAATATATCCACTACAAGATAAATTCTCTTGCATGGCAGTGCAAAAAACACAAACATAGATACAGGAGGTTTTGTTTGCTCACGCTCCGTGACTCACAGATCCTTCTGCTCCAGTAGTTTGCATCCATGAAGTGGTTCTCCAGAGAAAAACAAAACTACCACAAAACAGTAACAGGATAAACAGAGTCTTCAGTTTTCTTTGTCATTAGCCTTGGCAAAGATATCAGCGTGTCTTTTCAAACAAACTCTTTCTTCTCCTTATCAGCCAAACGCTCGGCCAGACTTTCTTCTTCTTCAATTCCCCCCAACACATTTAGCACAGCAGAGAGATTTTATAGCAACCAGGAAACCACTCCCCAAACACAGCTCAGCACACAGCTGATTAATTGACTACTCCACAGTGGGAATCTACTCAGATACTACAACAGGTATAAACTGTTCACTTAACTCTTTATTTCCAACACCCCTCCTAAAGAGTTAAATTAAACATAACGAATCGACAAATCTAACGAAAGCAGCACCACTTAGTGGTTTGGTGAAGACATCTGCAACATTTTCTTCACTGGGAACATAATACAAACAAATCCTTTTATTCGGACTAATTCTTGCATATTTGCATATCTTGCACCCAGATATCTAGTTCGGCTCTTAAGTCCCTCTGACTTTGCTATTGCCAAGCAAGACTGTGAATCCACAAACACATTTGCAGGTTCATTTTGTTCCATTCTCATATCTCGGATCACTCCTTGTATAAATTCCATATCATTACAGGCCTCATTCAGAGCTGATAATTCTGATTCAGTCGTACTTTGCGACACAAATGATTGCTTCCGAGACTTCCAACAAATTGGAACTCCAGCAAACTTAATCAAAAAACCTGACACAGACTTTTTGTCAACCATATTTGCAAAACTACTATCAGAAAAAAACTTCAATACTTTCCGATGAGTTTGGACAAATCTCCAACACTTTTGATACAGTACCTTTAAATACCGCAACACTCTTTTACTCCAGCCCAATCCATTTCAGTGGGATTCTCAACTTTCCTACTAAGCACCCCCACAGCGAAACTTATGTCAGGCCTAGTAGCATTTGATAGATACAACAAACTACCCACTACTGATCTATAGACATAATTATTTAGGAAAGGTTTCCCCTCCACGCTAGAAAGAAATTCTACTGCCATAGGGGTATTGGCTACTTTAGCATCAGACATCCTGGTTCTCTTTAACAATTCAACAATTTTGTCAGACTGATTCAGTCTCAGGCCATTTTCAATTTTTTCAAAATTTATTCCAAGGTATTTTTTTACCAAACCTAAATCTTTAATTTTTAATTTCTCTGCCAGTTTCTTAAAAACTAGACCCACTACTTTGGAATTTTTACCCATGCACAAAATATCGTCAACAAAAACAACAACACACATCTGTTGATCTCCCGATCCTCTCAAATACAAACAAGGATCCACCTTACTACGCTGGAAATTTAAATCAGACAATACTTTGTCCAGATGCATGTTCCAATTTCGGGCACTTTGCTTCAGCCCGTACAACGATTTTCATAATTTGTAAACACCTGAGCGCAGGTGATCTTCAAAACCAGGAATAGCAGTCATATATACACTATCCTCAAGATCAGCATGTAAATATGCTGTTTCCACATCAAAATGATGGATCACCCATTTACTCTGACAGGCTACAGATAAAGCTAGTCTTAAAGTTTCTGTTTTCACAGTGGGGCTAAACACATCATCATAGCTCTCCAAATATCGTTGTTCGAAACCGCGAGCGACTAGTCTCGCCTTGAACACAAAACCATCCTGCTCGGATACCTTCCGCTTATATACCCATCTACAACTGACAGGCTTAACTTCTGATGGAACCTCGGAAACCTCCATAACTCCTAGATCCATTAAAGAGTTAAACTCTTTTTCCATAGCTTTCCTCCAATTATCTTGTTCAGATATTGGCCTTTTTAACATGTCTTTGTAGCCCACAGGCTCTGTCCAGTTTGCATCCTCCATAACCAGACCAACTTGCAAACGATCCGGTGGAACACCAATATTAGACCTGGAAGACCTTCGAGGAACTACGTCAACCTGCTCATCTTTGCTTTCAGTTTCCCCTCCAGAAGTCACACTTTCTTCATTCTGAAGAGAACCCTCTTCCTTTACTTCCATAGAATCCGCAACTAACTTGTTCTCAAAAGGCATGAAAATCTCATGATTAGCATGGATCTTCTCCCAACGGGTGTTTTCTTCAAATTTAGCATTCCTGGAAATAGTTACTCGACTACCACTACTCCAGAACCGATAACCTTTTGATTCAGAAGAGTATCCCAAAATGACCATTTGTTTCCATGCTTGTTCATTTTTCCTCCTCTGTTCAGAAGGAACTAAAACATAAGCAGTACTTCCAAATATTCTTAAAAACTCAAATCTGGATTCTTTCCATAAAACAGAAAATAAGGAACTTGTCCAACACTTCTGGACCATAATCTATTGGTTACAAAACTGGCGTTTGCTACCGCCTCTGCCCAAAACCTATTAGGCATCTCTGCATCTGCCAGCATACTTCTTCCCATGCTGCGCAACGTACCAATCCATCTTTCTGCAATCCCATTTTCCTGGTGGACATATGCATTAGATAATCTGTGCTTTATCCCATATTTCTTAAATAAAGCATTCATCTTTTTGTTAACAAATTCTCCACCTCTATCTGACTGAACAGATTTTACACGGTGTTCTGGGAATTGAGTTCGCATAAGCCTTAACCATTCGTCAACTTTTTGTACAACTTGAGATTTTTCTCGAGAAAGAACACAAAATTATAACGAGAAAAGTCATCCACCAAAATGAGAAAATAATGAGAACCCACTAAAGAATTTGTAAATGGGCCACATAAATCCATATGTACCAAAGAGAGAATTTCACTAGTCTCTCTGAACTTGTCTTAGCCACCGGGGTGGCTTTTAACTTTGTCTTCATGCATATAGTACAGTCCAAGTACTTATTGCATTTGCATATATCCAAACCTGTTTTGTTCACAGTTTGGATGATTCTATCCCATCCACAATGACCTAGCCTTCTATGCCATAGATGAACACATTTGTTATGAATCGGCTGTCCATTACCTGGGCAATTCTCAACATCTACACATCCTACAGATACATTTACATTTTTGAGTAGAAAAAGACCATTTTCTTCCTTGATTACAATCCTGACTCCATAAGAATTTCTGATTAAACATTCACCATTTTCAAAGATAACAGCATAACCCATTTTCATCAATTCTTTAACACTTAAGATGTTATATGCCAGATTATTAACATGCAAGACCTCATTTAACTTTAAAGCAAGTTTTTCAATAAAAACAGCCCCAGCCCTATTTACACTTGCTCTCTGACCATTTGCCAAAGTGATAGAGGTCACTGGAGCTTTGTGCAAATCATGAAGCAAAGATAAATCTTTAGTTAAACTTCGAGTGGCTCCAGAATCAATCACCCAAGAACTAGCTAAACAGCTATCATCCACAACATGGGCAATTAAAGAAAAATCAGAGCTTCTATCTCTGGGCTTTGTAAAACTACGTTTCACATTTTTCTTTTGAGTATTCATTGGGGGCTTTTTACAATCTCTTGCAAAATGTCCTTTTTCTGAACAACGCCAGCAACTTAAATTTTTATGAGCTTTAGCTATGCAAGCTGCCTCAGACTCATAAACAGACTTAGTTTGTCTCTCTATTTTGTTGTGATAATTAGAAGCAGAAGTTCTTACTTGTTTCTGAGCCACCCACTCATAGAGTTTTGAGGAAATATAATCAACATTCAAATCTTTATCCTGAATATTTACAAGACAGTCAACAAAAATATCAAAACTTTTTCCCAAACTCCCCAACAAAATAAGAGCTCTCAAGTCTTCTTCAAACTGCAATCCGCGTTGCTCCAAATCAGAAAAGATAGACAGCATAGCATTCACATGATCTTCTATGCATCCACTCTCAAATCGAAGAGAAAACAGTTTCCTGCAAAGAACAATTTTCGAGCCAGCACTAGGTCTCTGATAAAGAGTTTTATAGCAATCCCAAACTTCCTTGGCATGCTCTAATCTTCTCACATGGACAAGTTGCTGGTCTTCGACCCCAAGCAGAATAAAGGCTCTGGCTTTTTGGTCCATTTCCAGTTCCTCATCGTCATCATCAGCTGGGAGGGCATTCACAGCTTTCCACAAACTTTGTGTGATGAGATAGCATTTCATCTTCTCAGCCCATGTAAGATAATTTCGACCATTTAGTTTCTGAAATGCCAACTTAAACATTCCAGCCATCTCTAAACTTCAGGACTGTAAAAATTGTCAATACAAAAGTGTCCAAATACTTTACTCCAGAAGACAAACCTCTCCTCTACTCCCGAGTAGAAAGAAAAATTTACTCCCGAGTAGAACTTCCAAACTTTGTCCTCTTACTCTCGAGTAGAAAGAAAAATTTACTCCCGAGTAGAACTTCCAGAAACAACATCGTTCATAGAGGTACTGGGCCCATAACCTGTTGAAATATGTAGGAAGCTGGGAATGATGGAAATAAAATTCCCAACTCCACCTTAAAAGGAAAACACAGCGGCAAGCGGAAGAACTTAGGACACTTGAAGTTTCTTGTTGCAAAGGTTGACTTCAGTTCTTTAATGTTGTAAAATTCATAAAGTATAGTCCAGTCAGCAAATATATCCACTACAAGATAAATTCTCTTGCATGGCAGTGCAAAAAACACAAACATAGATACAGGAGGTTTTGTTTGCTCACGCTCCGTGACTCACAGATCCTTCTGCTCCAGTAGTTTGCATCCATGAAGTGGTTCTCCAGAGAAAAACAAAACTACCACAAAACAGTAACAGGATAAACAGAGTCTTCAGTTTTCTTTGTCATTAGCCTTGGCAAAGATATCAGCGTGTCTTTTCAAACAAACTCTTTCTTCCTCCTTATCAGCCAAACGCTCGGCCAGACTTTCTTCTTCTTCAATTCCCCCCAACACATTTAGCACAGCAGAGAGATTTTATAGCAACCAGGAAACCACTCCCCAAACACAGCTCAGCACACAGCTGATTAATTGACTACTCCACAGTGGGAATCTACTCAGATACTACAACAGGTATAAACTGTTCACTTAACTCTTTATTTCCAACAACCATTTCAATTCTGCTTTGACTGCCATGGCTTGGTGTTTGTGATGTAGGGAAAGGCAAATTTAAAATCTCAGCAAGAGAGCTTTAAAGTATAGATCCAGAACTGTATGGAGGGCATTGGTGAGAAATAAACTGGAATCAAAGAATAATAATTGTAAAGTGTAGACGCCCCTGTAATCCATTGGTTTACCTTTTCCTCTGTCTATTACTAGACAATAAGCATATTTTAAAGTGTTTTATGCTCAAACCTACACCACACTATGTCTCCCTTTTTAAGCTGTAGCTAAAAAAAGCCAATGGGATTTTGGCCTACATAAATAGGAGTCTAGTGTCCAGAGCCAGGGAAGTCGTGCTACTCCTCTATTCTGCCTTGGTTAGCCCACACCTGGAATTCTGTGTCCAATTCTGGGCACCACAATTGAAGAGAGATATTGACAAGCTGGAATATGTCCAGAGGAGGGCGACTAAAATGATCAAGGGTCTGGAGAACAAGCACTATTTATTTATTTATTTAAAGCTTTTGTACCCCGGCCTTCTCACCTCTATCGAGGGACTCAGACCGGCATAACAGCACTCTATGATTCTATGATTTTATTATTCTTACCTTTAATTAATTCAGTGTTTCTGTTTGTAAAATTTCATTATGTTACATTTGATCATAACTTAGAGAGGAAATACCATTCCTTTATTATTTTACAATTGATATTTAAAGTTAGTTCTCTAATTACACAGGGGTGACCACATTAAATTATGGATAAGCAACATTTCAGGGTTCAAATGCTCTCTTGTTCTGTGCCTTGTACTTTGTTGGTGGAGTTATGATGATAATGTGGTCATGATAGCAGTTTTATTTTATTTTGCATTAAAAGATTGCATAAATAAGCATAAAACTGATCAAATAGAAGGAGCACAGTGATAATGACATGATAGAAGTAAAAAAGCTTCTTTATTGCTGTTGCATCTGGATAATGGCAGTCAATTCAGATTCTTTGGGTAGTTAGAGCAAGTCTAGTAAGTCAACATGGCGAGCACTTGAAAACCCATTGTGGCTACTTTGCATTGTAGTTAAGGAATCCAGGATGTTTCTACATTGCCCATGAAATCTGTGGCTTGTGTGGAGAGGAGATGATATGGACTGATCCTGGAAAACATGGCACCTGACCATATATGTTGTGGCACCACATTGGTGTGCACATGGCCCATCTGAATCAAGACCATATTGGCCTTGCTGGACTGTTACCTCACTATGTTACCATTGCTGTTCCCAGCCAGATACAGAGTTGAGTTGTGAGCTCCTGTCCATCAAATGAACCCTGTTTTGCAATCAGAAAAGGTGTCTGCATGGCCAGGAAAAAGGAGGTGTAATTGTCAATAATTGCAGGGAAAGGGTGATGACACTGGTATCCCGTGTGGACAGTGGACTCAGTCCAGCTTTCCATGCTGCTCTGAAGCCACTGGATGCTTCAGAGATTCCAGCAAGTTCCAAAGTATTCTTCAACTTTGCTCAAAATAGGGCAAAGCTAATTTAACACATGTAAACATATGATATACACCAATAGTAGTAGAACAAGTGGCAGTGGCCAGAAAATGATAGTTTCCGTTTTTCTTCCCATTCAGGCTCACCCCCAGTTAGTTATGTGGCTTCTGATCTGCCATAGTTTCAATAGAATCTGAGATGCATGCAGCCAGCCAACACACCATCTGTTCCTCTTATGGATACTTTTCAGCTTATGTAGCCTTTGCTGTTAAAAATGGGCTCTGAATTAGAACATTGTCATTATCATTGTCATTGTCATTCTGAGTTAAGTTCAGAGGTGTGCATAGCACTAAATAATCAGTCTGATTTTTTAAAGAAGTATTTGTTTCTTATTTTGTATCCTGTATCCGGAATAGAAATATTCATTACATTAGAATTTCAGCTGTCACTACTGGTATATGCAGGTCACATACATTTAAGTTTCAATACTGTTAATGGGAATGAAGTGACTGAAGCCATGGGCTGTAATCCAGCCTTAATTACTTTAAAGGCCTTGTGTTTTGTAGTGCCACGCTGTCATCTATTAGCTCCTAGATCCTTAAAAATGGATCATGAACTTTTAGTAAAAATTAAAATTGGAACTGCACTTATGCAGATCTTCGGAATGTATTACTGCTAAAGTTATGCTTCTTGCTTCTTTCTGCCCTATTCCTTGACAAGGCCATGATTTGTCATTCAAGACATAAATTAATTCTTCTTTGAAATGCAGCTCCTAGACCAATGATTTTCCTCTTGTTGTAGCTGGTAGACCTATAATCTCTGGCCTGTCTGAAATGATTTGTGATCGATGATCTTTAAGTGCTGATTTATTGCTAAGTTGTCAGAGATAAATTCCAGTGGCTCGGAAATATAATTTTTACTCTAGGAGAAATATTCTGACCAATTATCTATCAAATACATTTGCGTTGTTCTCTGTAATGGAAATATTAGCTAAATAGTAATTACATTTGCTATAGATAGAAGGGTGCAGATAAATGATCAATATATGATTTGAATTACAGTTTGGGTAAGATCTCATAAAACTAAATCCAGACAAGATCGAGATGTCATAGCCAACAAAAAAGCAAATTAAAGAACTGGAATTAATGTGTTTTGGAAACTGCAATCCATTTGAAAAAAAATCTAATTTATAATTTGTGATTATTCTTGCACTTACTCCTAACACTGGATAACCAAGTGAAGAATTAAGGTTCTCATTTCTAAAAGATAAACAGAGGAAGAGTTCCCAAGTAATCAGTTACCATCATAGTGACCATTTTTTGTGAAAACAACAAAGAGTCCAATGGCACCTGAAAGATTAACAACATTTATTTGCTATAAGCTTTATGGATTCCAGCCACTTGCATCTTATGAAATAGGTTGAAGTCCACAAAAGCGTATGCAAAATAACACTTGAAAGTCTTTGAGGTGGTATAGCTGCAACAGCAGTCTATCCCCAGAAATGCTTAAATAATAATATTAATCTTTATTTGTACCCTGCCCCATCTCCCCAATGGGGAATTGGGGCAGCTCACACAAGGCCAAGCCCAAACAGCAAATTATTTATTTATTTATTCATTTATTTCTCAGACTTCTAGGCCGCCACTCCCGGGAGGCTCGGGATGGCTCACAGTAAAACGAGATACAATAAAAACACAATTTAAAAACAATACAACTATAAAATCTCAGAGTTAAGATTAAAACAATGATGTGCTGTAGAGGATACAAGGCACAGCACAATGCAATGTAACACAGCGATAACAGGCGAACCAGACGCTGAGGACATTACAATAAAATCAAACATTAGCAATAAACACAATAAAAAAGAAGAAAATATATGCATATAAATAAAAACAATATACAAGAAATATCTAAAATCACAAAGATAGGGCGGGCTGCAGACACACATATAAAGTATTAAAAACTCAGGGTGAGATAAGCGGAATAGCATCCTTTACGGGGGGGGAAAGCATCCTTTATGGGGGAGCGGGGATGGACTCAAAGAACAGGGCATTGAGGAGAGCAATGGTAGAAATTAAAGGCTCACTTGTCAAAATATTGAAATGTACATTACAGCTAGTTTAAAAACCAATGCTTTTATAAGCTGTTGCTCACCATTACTGTGTTTTAACTGTATTGGGTTTTTAATATATAAGCTCTATATGCCAATTATTTTTTGCAATGCTTTGAAATTGTCATACTTCTATATTATATGTATTTATTTTGTGTGAGAAAAGCCTGCGGTCAAAGCCAGTGTTTCCCAACCAGTGTGCCGGGGCACACTAGTGTGCCGTGAGTGATCATCAGGTGTGCCGTGGGAAATTGGAACCTCCAGGAAGGGGGGGAGACAGAATAGTGTGTTGAAGTATAAAAACCCTAAGAAACCTACCTCGATAAAGACACAAAATTACAACCCCCTCCCCACCCGTTGTTTACTTGGTCTCTCCCTCTCCATGCATTGGGAAGGCCCGCCTCCCTTTCCCCAAGTAGAGACCTCCTCTCTCCTCCTGGGGATTCTGTGTGAGAAGTTTGGCCCAGTTCTATCATTGGTGGGGTTCAGAATGCTCTTTGATTGTAGGGGAACTATACATCCCAGCAACTACAACTCCCAAATGTCAAAGTCCATTTCCCCTTAACTCCATCTGCATTCATATTTGGGCATATTGAGTATTCATGCCAAATTTGGTCCTGATCCAACATTGTTTGAGTCCACAGTGCTCTCTGGATATAGGTGAACTACAACTCCAAAACCCAAGTTCAATGCCCACCAAACTTTTATAGTATTTTCTCTTGGTTATGGGAGTTCTGTGTGGGCAGTTTGTGTCTTTCTGCCATTCCTGCCAGGTTATTTATGTAGAGTTCATCGAAATAGGTCCAGGTTTCACACTGAGTGAATAAATACATTTTAAAAACATATTAACTATATGTATTACTGTGTTAGGGTGTCATTTTGTGTCATTTTGGTTGGTGGTGTGCCCCAGGATTTTATAAATGTAAAAAGTGTGCCGCGGCTCAAAAAAGGTTGGGAAACACTGGTCTAAGCATTATTAAATTACCCCTCTACTACTTCTACCTGAGCACATACTCCTCCCCTCTTCTACATCAGCATCCATAACACAGCCACCTAGGGCCTGTAACAAGTCAGAGCACCCAGATGATATATCCACCTTGTTCACACTATAATGATCTGGGCAAGAGTTTGACAGCCAAGAGACTATATTCCAATGGTCTCCCATTTACTAAATGATACTGCCTGTGTCAAACCAGACCCACATTTTCCATAGCATTCTATACCAGGTACTATGGAAGCATAATAAGGGTACAATAAGATTCACAGTTGTGGCCTTGTCAAGAGAAGAGTGACTTTACTATGATTCTTCATGTCAAATTGTGACTATTTCTAGAGAAGATAGACCTTACTATGATTTTTCAGGATACTGAAACATGTAACACTGATTTCTAGACCAGCTACATTGACTGGCAATTAGGGGTGTTAAATTTGTGAAAACCCCATGCAATTTTGGTGTCTGATTTTTGGGTGCCCCCTTTCTGTTTTTATCAGGAACTGCCCAAATTCAGGAGGGGAAAAATACCATTTCCCCATTTGTTGGCCGGAACTTCCATTTTTGCTCCAGGAAGATCCGTTCCATTGGTGGCAATGGGGGAACTTCCGAGGCTCTCGTTTCCATCATTTGTACAGCTATTGGGATAAAAAAGGGCCACGCTTGGAGGACACATTTACCACTGCAAGCCCCCCCCAAGTTTTAGAAGTTCTTAAAGTTTTTTGAGGGGGAAGGAAGATGAAGGACAGAATACAGAAGCAAGAAGACTGATAGGGCTGAGGAAGGAGTCAGGCTGTCACCTCCCTTCACTAAATCACTGCCCCCAGGATAAGGCATACTTAAACAGCACCCCTAATGCCCTTTCACAGCCCCTCCAAATGCATGCCCACCCTCACTTTCCTAGCAAAATAGTAAAAAGAAGGACTGAAAGGTATTCAACTAAGAAATTTTAATAAAATTGTCCAAGGAAAAGATTGGAATTGAGTCCAAAAGTGATTCTTAGCAGTGACAGCACTAAGAACACAGATCTCTCTCTCTCTCTCTCTCTCTCTCTCTCTCTCTCTCTCTCTCTCTCTCTCTCTCTCTCTCTCTCTCTCTCTCTCTCTCTCTCAGAGATCCAGGACATCATAGGAAAATGGAATAATAAACTCCATCTCCCCAAAGGGAACTCAGGGTGGCTAACATAAGGCCAAGCCCAATATAATACAACATGATTAAACACAGAATAACAAAAATACATCAAACAAAGTATGAAATAATAAATAAAATAAAGAATATAAAATAACATAATACAATCAAGCCCGGGGGTGGGCCAGATGTATGAGGCAAAATGTTAAAAGGTTAAAACCCTGGGCGAGATAGGGATAAAAATAAGAAAGGAGCCCAATGGGAGGAACAATGGGATTTGGCCTTAATAGGGGATGAGGGAAAGGGAAGGCGCTTTATTTTGAGGGCAACTATTAAATGGAAACAACCAGATGGGTTGAGTGGTCGCTCTCCAAAGGCACA
Organism: Anolis apletophallus; assembly: GCA_030556195.1. NCBI lineage: Eukaryota > Metazoa > Chordata > Lepidosauria > Squamata > Anolidae > Anolis > Anolis apletophallus. The sequence goes on along the minus strand of JARBWK010000007.1, from coordinate 67,229,013 downwards.
TCGGAAGAGCCAAGTATTTAGATCTTTCTTGAAAGCACCTAGGTAGAAGAGCTCACCCTGGTGTGTGTGTGTGTGTGTGTGTGTACACACACCAGCTTGGCAAAAATGATCCACTTTCTTCCTCTGATTGGCTCAGGCAAGGCTAGGGGGAGAGACCCATGTGTATGTAGCTGCTGGCAAGGTGCTCCTGAAAGCAGCCAATATCAGCAACCACGTGGTTCATTTTGGCAGAGTCAATCCAAGCCCCAGTGCTCATTCCATTTCCAGGGATTTGGTTTCCAAAACTGCTGGATTTCCCGTATCCTGTTTTGAAAAGCGGCACTGTGCACACCTCTACTGGTAATGCATGGACCAGTCTGCTGTTCACATGGGCTAGCGTCTCATCCCATTACCTTCCTCTCAGCAGCACAAGGAAAAGGAAATGGATTGGGTATCTGTCACCTCTGTTACCACTGCTAGATGGTTACAAAGCACCAGGAGATCACTTCTCGCCTTCTTCCTGGTTGTGCAGGCACTTTTACTTGCAACAGTTCTACAGCTGTCCAGCAACATTGATGGTGACAGAAAGTGTAAGATGATGGATCAGTTGGGCCAAATCAGTTTTGGCCTGGCTGAGTCATAAAGACTCATTTGCTGCTGGTCAGGGATGGAGGGTCTGCACATTTCTGCAGCCTCTGAAACCAATCCAGAGTATTTGTTAGCTGTAGATGAGCTTCTTGTCTGGTTAAATAATTTACCGAGAAAGGGGTGGGAGGGGGTACAACTTGTTCTTCACCTCAGACAGGAAATCCCACTGGGTTTGTGCTAGCACTATTTATTACCTTGTAATACTCTTATTATCTTCCTTTTTATTTCAGTTCTGAAAACAAAATGGGAAAAATAACTTTTAGAGCATGCACCCCTGACTATTATGCATTAACAAAGTATGTGATGGCTTCAGAAAATTGTCAATTAATTTAGTATATGAGAGGGAAGTTAGTTCAAATGGAAATTGGCTGAGCCCAAATAGTTGCCCATAAGATGAAAATGATGCTGTTCAGCACTAGAAGAAAACTACTGGATTGTTCTCAAAAATCGGTGAAGCATTAATCTGTCTGGTGCTGACAGTAGGATATATAATACCTCACATTAAATCCTTATTCTTTAGCAAGTCAACAGAGCCATTTTAAATTATCCTTTAAATCTTGATCATAAGTGTTGATCATAAACAAATACTCCATCTCCCTTCCCCTACACTTCACCCCCAATATCCTGCCTGAATTTATGTTACAATCTAGGGGATATACTGTGCTTCAAAACCTATCTCCATACTGTGAAATATAATATAATAATGCTAACACCAAGAGCCGAGGAAGCTGTTTTGGTCTTGGGATATAAACTAGCTGAATCTTCTAAAGAGATTTCATACACAAAATACTGTTCTCAGTGATAAACAGGTTTATTCTTTCTTTTTATACGTGCTCACCTGAAGGTCAATAATGGCAAATTCTGTTGGCCTGGGAGGGTTTTTTTTACTTTGTAGTATATTTTTGAAAAATAGTGATGTGAATGCATGCAGACTTGTCTTTTGTGTCCATTCTTAGAAGTAGATTCCAGTTATTTCAATGGGGATTATATGTCAGGATTTGTATTCTACTTTGTACCCACTGTGGTCTAAATTGAATCGTGACATCTTAATAAACCCATTGAATTAGAGGGATTTTATTTATGAATTCAGAGATGTGTTTAACTAGTTTACTCTAGTTAGGCCTAGCAATTGGATATAGACCAATTTCCACAGCAGCTCAACCTCATTCATAAAAGAAAACATGTACAGTGTTAAAGAAATCCATACCTGAGGAAACATATCAGAAGCATGCATATGAAAGATGGGGATGAGGGGAGAGAAGAGAGAAGATGAAAATATTGGGGAAGACAATTTGTTAAAATACTGAAGACAAACAAGTAAATAAAAATCAGAAGGAAATAATTAAATCTACCTGTACTTGAAACATGTTTACTTAGGGCAAGGTAAGTATATGGCATTGTTATGCAGCTGCCTGGATCCCAGGGCACCAGGGAGACATCTCCTGCCCTGAGCCTGCTGTAACCAAATTCTAAACTGGTACTCCAAACATCATCAAAGATTGAATGGCTCAATCTAGACAATTCCACAATGCCCTTGATCTGAAATGATACCATGGATAGCGTCTGGCTGGATAATCTTTGGCTGAAGTAAATGTTGGTCAAAATGGAAGTGGATCATGATGTGCCAGAAAGTACAATAATCTAGACTAGGGACCTCTTCCATGCTGATGTGCCAGCAATCGTCAGCTAAAGGGAAGGTGTGCACCCTGCAAGCCCTCCCTCCTCCCCTCATCACCTGGAGGGGATGGGAGAGGGTGCTTTGGCACCCTTTCCCTCACTCCATCAGATGGCAGAAAAGGTAACAACGCATGTTGCCCATCACCCTTTCCTTCATTACATGAAGAAATTAAGAGGAATGTGTGGGTAGCTCCTTTTGGCATTTTCCCCTGACTTTAGGTGGAAAGTGGGCAGGGCCTGCCATGCATTGTGTGATGGCGCATGGCAGACTCCATCCTGCCCATGAAGCAAAGCAGCAAAATGGGCAAAAATGCATGAAGAGATGGTAGAAGAAAAGACTATTTTTTATCCTTTGCTGAATCTGTAAGACAAATGAGGGGTCCACCTGTCCCATCTCAAATCTGAAGGGACCTCTCTCCCTCGTTATTGCATACCTTTAAATTAATTCCAACTTACGCTGAACCTATGATACAGTTTTCATAGCAAGATTTGTTCAAAGAAGATTTGCCTTTGCCTTCATTCAAAGCAGAGAGACTCTGACTTGATCAAGGTCACCTAGTGGGTTTCCATGACCAATGCTATGAAATATGGGACTTGTAGTTTGGTGAGACACAAGCACATTTGAGCATAGAAGGCTAAAGACTTTGTAAAACTACATTTCCCATGATTCCATAGTTGCCATAGCAGTTAAAGTGGTACCAAACTGCATTAATTCTACAGAGTAGAATTTGAAGTATTTGTTAATGGAAGGAAAAGGAAAAGGGCAGAAAATGCGAGAGGAAAAGAGAAAATAGAAGAAATAAAATAGAAGACAATAGGATCTTCAGATTAAGAATTAAAGACTAGTTTTAAAAGTTTTTCGGGCTGTATGGCCATGTTCTAGAAGAATTATGTCCTGGCGTTTCGTCTTCATCTGTGGCAAGCATCCTTAGAGGTTGTGAGGTTTGTTGAAAACTAGGAACATTGGGTTTATATATCTGTGGAAGGTCCAGGGTGGGAGAAAGAACTCTTGTCTGTTGAAGCCAGGTGTGAAAGTTTCAATTGGCCACCTTGATTAGCATTTGATGGCCTGATAGTTTTTGGATGTGGCTTGTGACTGTCTGGGAAATTCCTATTTTCAGAGGTGATTAGGTGTTCCTGATTGTCTCTTGTCTGGAGTTCTCCTGTGTTTAAGTTTTATTTTTTATTTACTGTTATAATTTTAGAGGTTTTTTTAGTACTGGTAGCCAGCTTTTGTTCATATTCATGGTTTCCTCCTTTCTGTTGAAATTGTCCACATGCTTGTGGATTTCAATGGCTTCTCTGTGTTGCCTGACATGGTAGTTGTTAGAGTGGTACAGCATTTCTGTGTTCTCATATAATATGCTGTGTCCAGGTTGGTTCATCAAATTCATGAAATCTTCTTAACAAGTAAGACTGAATTCAAGATTTATCATTAAAAAAAACATGGCTGAAACAGGAGGAAGGGTGATAGAGTGACTTTTAATGCCCTGCAATAAGATAGAAGACTAGACAGTATGGGGAATTTTCATTATCAATACACAATTATTTATGGAAATTTTTAGAGCACTTATGATTTGCTGCAGTTCATTAATTATGTTTCAAGAACAGTTCAAGTTGGTTGATATTATACATTTTCATAATGACTGGATTGTGGAAAGGTTTACCGTGAGCTAATGCAAATGGGCTTAAAATTAAACTTCAGCTCATGTTTTTGCATGTAATCACATACTGATTTTTTAATGGCTGAATAAGTTTGTATTATGTAGCTTAAGGTGATGGGAATTTATAGAATGAGTGCCTCATGGATTAAATGTGAATATTTGATTTTATCATTTTGCATGTTTCAAAGACATATAATCAGATTATCTTTAGCAGTAATAGTTTTGTATGGCAGATTTTTTAAGAATAAAAATATCTTTAAATACAAAATTAATTTCCATTGTACAGTATTTATTCTTTTAAAGTTAATTACCTTCCTTTGTACTGTGAAAGTCCCATGGAAATTAATTAGAATAATTGACTAACACTAGAGAAAAGCATCTGGCAATAAAACATGAGTAAAAATATTATGTAGTTCATTTTTGAAATAAGCACATTTCAAAACTGATATATTTCTCCTTAAATTTAATGCTAGAAACTCAAGCCTAAAAACAAAATAATGTGAGAAAAAGAAAAAAAACAGATTTTCCCATTCTTATTGACAATCAGAAAGAGCAATCACAATGTGAGTTAAGACAACTACTTTAACATAAAAGCCATCTCAGCATTTTCCCTTATCATAGTATGAAGTTGTGGGTAAAAGCTGACCTGAGATTAGAAACAAACAAAGTGAATTGGTTAACATTTCAGTTTCAAGGCCACCTGCTCCCCAATAAATTCATTACTATTACAGTTACATATTTAAAAGAAACAATTCAATTCACTTCAATTTTTGGAGAAGATAATGATGCCTAGAAAATGGAAGGAAAAAAGGAAGAGGGGCCGACCAAGGGCAAGATAGATGGATATTATCCTCGAATTGAACTGGCTTGACCTTGAAAGATCTGGGGGTGGTGACGGCCAACAGGGAGCACTGACATGGGCTGGTCCCTGAGGTCATGAAGAGTCGGAAACAACTGAAAAATAAACAACAGCAATTCAATTCCAAATTATATTCTTAAAGTATCTTAGAACTACAAGATGCCACTGTTGTTTGATGGCTTCATCCACTCCATTCTTCAGTATTTGAGGAGATGATCCAAATAAGGAACCAAATTTAGGCACACATTTTGAAATCTAGAATAGCTGATGTAGATTTTGGAATAAAACCAATTGCGGAAGATACCAATTGACAACGTATGTCATTGGCTTACTGCATCCAGCACAATTTTCTATTGTCCTACCTAATAAACACCAAGTAAACAAGTCAATAGACTGAAGCAGAGTGCAAGCCAGTGTTTTTGAACCATGTGAGCTTTCTCTTCTACCATATAGTGATTCCACATATGTAATGATAAAAGTAACTAAAATTATAGTTATATTGAAAAAGAAATTAATATATGGCTCATGCTATAATTACAATGCATTCTGATTATTCATTACCACTAGTTCATTATTTGTAGCTGATAATTTCTAATATCTAGTAGATGCCTTGATCCAAGTTTGAGGACCTCATAATACAGAATCACTTCATGTTTTGCAAAGGGAAGAAGAACACCACATAATCAAGGGCCATTTCCATGTTATTTTTGGACTTTCCATGAATGACACAAAAAGGGCCCTCTTCAACAAGGCTGTTTCTATCAAATATTCCTGCTAGGCATGCAATTATTCACTAATTTCATTCTCAAAGTAACAAAGTCTTCCCTCTACAAGAAAACATTTAAAAACTGTATCATTCAGAACTTGCGTAATTTTAATTGTATGTTTTATATGTGATATTTTAATGATTATTTTAAATGTAAGCTGCTTTTATAATTGTCTTGTTTGGGCATCTAATGGTTGCTGATTGTGAAGCTGCCCTGAATCGTCACTTCCCTCCTCCGGGGGGTGAGAAGGATGGGATACAAATGTACAAAATAAATAAATAAACTTAATATTTTCAAAACTGTATATGTATTTTTGGGGCTCAGAAAACAACATTTGATAAATGGAAAGCAATTGCTATACAATTAATTTACTATGAAAAACAACCCTTGCATGAATTCTGCACAGAATAGGTCCTAAACTGTGAGCATTCTCTTCAATCCTCGTTTTTCCTTGGTCTTCATCACACTACAGCAGGGGTGCCCAGGACGGTGATCGTGATCACCCGGGTGATCTTTGGGCCTCATCTGGGTGATCTTTAGGCCCTTGACCAGGTCAATCGCTGTTGGTCCTTTTCACGCGCCCCTGCACACTCCAAGTGCGCCTGAGACTCCAAGAGGGAGAATGGGCACTTCTGCGCATGCGTGCGAGCAAGCTGAGCACCGCGTCATCCAACGCCGCCTTCCTCCTTTGCTCTGTGACGTCTGTGACTGGCCGGAGAAGGATGGAGGGAGGAAGAATGCAGAGAGGCAAAAGAGGGGGCCACGTGGATGATGCGGTGCTCAGCTGGCCCGCACGCATGCACACGCGCACCAGGTGATCTTTTAAACTTGGTTCTTCATATGGTAGCTCCCATTCTGAAAAAGTGTGAGCACCCCTGCACTACAGCATCTATCCACTTTAAATCCAGTTGCTGCCTCCTGCAGAATTCTGAGGTTTGTAGTTTAGTGAGGTCCAGGACCTCTGTGATATAGCGGTTTAAGTGCCCCTTCCTAAACTACAGATCCCAGAATTCTGCAGGAGGCAGCAACCAAATTTAAAGTGGATAGGTGTTCTAGTGTGATGAAGTCCCTTGTCGGGTTTCCCTGACACCCAAGAAACATTTTTCAATAATGTGTGAATATTTTTGAATATTATTTCCATCTCTAACTCCCAGGTTCTGTAGGAGGCAGTGACTGGATTTAAAGTGGATGGATGTGGTAGTGTGAAGAAAATCATCCTTCCATCAAAATGGCCTCAGGAGAAACTCTTGTAGTGGCATCAGTAGCACCTTTCCTTCTAATGCACAGTAAAACAGTATGGGTGGGGTTTCCGCTGGCAAGACATAAAAGATTGCTAGGATTCCCCCTTCCTGACTATTGCAGCTTCAGCTTTGATTGAGGCCCTCCCAGTCGGTTTTCTCAATCTGGGGGATCTCATTCTGGGATCTCACTCTGAGGTTTCAAGTGGCCATGGATTATTGTGGCACATAGTATGCCAACAATTGTAGTCATGTGCACATGAATATGCTGATGTATACACATTTTCCAAGCCACGGTCATCTCAAGGCTTGATTACTGTAATGCGCTGTACATTGGCCTTCCTTTGTCGGCGATCCGGAAACTCAAGCTGGTGCAGAACGCAGCAGCTTGCCTGCTCTTAGGAGCCACAAGAACGGCTCATGTAACACCACTCCTGCGCGAACTGCACTGGCTGCCAATTGAATTCCCGGTCTCCTTCAAGGTGTTAGTTTTAACTTTCAAGGCCTTATATGGTTTGGGGCCAGTATACTTGAGGGAGCGGCTTGCCCCATACGTGCCCAGAAGATCACTGCGCTCAGAGGGGCTCAATATGCTGGAGGTTCCTGGCATGAAGATTTGTAGATCCAGTACGCAGCAGAGGGCATTTTCAGTGGCCGCGCCGGCCTTGTGGAATTCGCTGCCAGTGGAGACGCGAGCTCTACGGGACTTAATGACATTCCGTAGGTCCTGTAAGACCTGGTTGTTTAGACAGGCATTTGGTCGTTGACTGGTGCCTGCCATAACCTCCACCTTGCCGCGTCGTTGCCGCTTCACTATGTGCCGATCCACTGCTGCCACTTGTATCATATGTTGATTTATTGTAGTTTATGTGGGGGGTAGGGTTTTTTAAACTGGTTTTATGATGTCATACTTTTTATATGTTTTAACATGGTGTTTTATTGCTGTAAACCACTCTGAGCTTCAGATAGAGCGGTCTATGAAGCTGAAATAATAAATAAATAAATAAATAAATTATTCCCATTTCATAATATGGGACCTGACTATCCACATTTTTTGCAATCTGTGAGGTTCCTGGAACTCAGTCTTGCAGATCTGGATGGTCTGTTGTATTAGTTTCTAAAACTCACCATGTAAAGTAAGATGGTATTTGTTATACAGGATAAATGTATAGTTTGTCCTTGTCATTTCTATTTAGAAAACGCTTTATTAGATTCACTAACATGGTAGATTTGTACAAGATTGCTGTGTAACATCTGAATATCTTTGAAAGTACCTCTCAGCATCAAATGTTTCCATCACAAATATATCTCCTGCCATATTCAAACCCTGCTTATTTCTTTAATGCTTGTCTTGATAAAGACCAAAAAGTGCTGGTGTGGGTAAATCATTATAAATTGAAAGCTTAAAGCTGTGATCCCAAACACATTCTCCAGTGACTAAGTGCCCTTGAGCTCAGTATAATTTACTTCTGAGTAATCAGAAGTTTATTTAGGATTATGCTTCACAAATACCCTTCTTCAAAGATTTCATGCTTAGGAGTGTAAAATGATGGTTGTGAATTTATTAACATGTAGGAAGCAAGGAGTAGTAAACATGATTTACACCTCTAATCTATACTGGTCATGAATTACTTCCAACTGTTCTATTTTGGATGTCATTTCTCAATGTGAAAACTGGAACCTCTTCTGCGTTGGTAGTACATAACACCTTGTCACCATGTATTACCTGTAAGTAAAACCATGATATGTCCCACACTGAAACATAAGGAAAAAAACCCTTTAATAAACATGACAAAATTTGACAAGATGAAAATTAAAAACAAAAATTGATGTTGTTTGGTAGTTGTTATTTCCTTAGCTTAGTAAGCATCCCTGCTAGCTGCCTCTTTATATTTCCTTCAAACAACTTTCAAAATTCAAAACAAAGTGCATATAAAATACTTTTCCAAGGTCTTCTTTCTAGAAGAAAAATTCCTGTCAAAACTTATTTGATAGAGAATCCTTCAAAGAAGAAGAATAGCAGCCAGATAAAAACCCAATCTTCATAGAACAAATCTAACCTGCCCATTCTTTAATAGCTGTGAAGAAACAGCATTTCAGCCTTCAAAATATATCGGGAAAATGTTTCTAATACCTCTAATACCTTTGTGTTAAAGTGGCCAGTTCTTGTAGCCAACACGGCCAAAATATTGGCATATCAAATATCATGATAACATAATGCACTCAGCCCCTGCAATTAAAAAACACCATTAGTAAAATAGACATTGAATATATATTGGGGGATAAGTTCTCACATGTTGAATATAGAACCTTCCTGAATATCCATCCATTCATGCAGGTTCTAGGCCATGTAATATCACGTTTGACATTACATATAAATGTATTCATCATACAAATTGCTGGATATTTAGTAGGAGATGACATGTTTACATGTTAAAAGTATGCCAGTTGTTGCAAATGACTGTCTACATGCATGAAAGTTTCTCAAGAACCTGACATTCATTCATATCTCTCCTTATCCACAGACCTTAAACTAATCATTATGTAAGAGTGTGCTGATTCAACCAGACCTTGAAAAGTGAGAGCTCTGAGATTGGGGCATGAATGCATGGCTCTCACAACCCACTTGGCCTTGGAAGTAGGAAAAACCTCCTGCTATAAAGCCCTGCCCAATTCTTCTCCTCCCCACTACCACACAATAGGCACAAATTACCAAAGAGCATACCAAAGAGCAGATAATCAATCAGATGGCAGGCATTCCATCCAAAGGGGATCTAAGCAGCCAAAAAGACTACACTACCAGTAACAAAGCATGAATTCAGGATAAGAAGGAGATGATGCTGATAATAGATTGTCTCTTCCTGTCATACCCCAGCCTGATCCCAAGACCAAAGCCAAGTTAATTCCAACATTGGAAAACAGATAATCAATCAGATGGCAGGCACAATTCCATCCAAAGGGGATCTAAGCCCATCATCGCAGACCTGTTTTCTGTTGTTTCATCAAGAAAGACTACACTACCAGTAACAAAGCATGGATTCAGGATAAGAAGGAGATGATGCTGATAATAGATTGTCTCTTCCTGTCATACCCCAGCCTGGTCCCATAGCCAAGCCAGACCAAAGCCAAGTTAATTCCAAGACTTCAGCTAGGCCTGAGAGCAAACCTCTGCAGAAGCCTCTGTGCTAACCAGCGGTCAAGGGCAGGCACAGCCTTTCCTCTTCCCAGGCCAATAAGAAGAGCTGGTACGGCGAAGCCTTGTTGCCTCGCCGGCTCCCAGGTAAAGAGTTACGACACAGTGTGCGTCTTCGAGAGAGAAACCAAGGAAAACCTATTTAAGCTGCTTCCCGTTGGCCCTCAAGATCTCTTGCTAACGTTAAGCTTCCTTGCCAAGCTCCACGTACTCAAGTTCCAGACCGGGCCGTAGGGCCTTCAAGTCATCGTACTCAAGTGTTTGCCAAGCCTTTGTTTGCCAAGAACTCATCCAGGATTTTGGCCCATTTGGGCATTGAGACTATTTCTTTATTCATTGAACCTTTTTACTCTTGGACTATCGCATTGCAATACAGGATGCTGCAAGCATCAATGGACTATAATCTCATCTCTTTACTTCTTTTCACTTATTCTAAATAAATCATTTAATCACGGCTGGTCTAAAGTGGTTTACTGAGGGATCCTTTCAGGTCTAGGGTGCAACACTTCCACTAGTGAGCCTCAAAGAGGGATTTTATTCTCCTTGAATAATCTAGTGTGAAGGTAGTTGTATATCAGTGGTTCACAACCTTTGGTCCTCCAGTTGTTTTGGACTTCAGTTCCCACAATTCTTAACAGCTGCTAAGATGGTTGGGATTTCTGGGAGTTGAAGTCCAAAATAACTGGAGGACCGAAGGTTGAGAACACTATTATATGTTCATCTTGGCCATTCAAGACTGAAGTAGCAAAACGACTTTTATTATCCCTGATACACCAACCATATTTCCTCCTGGAAAGAGATACTCTGTGATCTGTGTCTTGCTAATATTTTTTATTGGTCTACTGCAGCACACTCAGCATAGGGATGCCTCTGGAGACAGTTCGGAAATGTCAGATAGTTCAGGATAATAATGGCTAAACTGTTAATAGGAATCAGTTAAAGAGACATTTGTTATCTCCTGATACATTTCCAAGCTCAATTCAAAATGCTGGTCTAAAAACTCCCCCTTTCTAAAATCTCAACTCTTCCTCAGGAAGGCTGGACAATTGATAATTTATATGTTGTACACAAATATTCCTGTTTTCCAAGGCTTTCAAAGGTGTTTTTTTTTATTAAAAAACCCCCAAAACACCAATGTTATTTAATAGGAAATTTGATGTTACAAGAAATTAGAGCTAAAAATGTCAAGCTCATAGCTACACTTTAATATCACTATATTAGTGCTTTTCAATAAAATTTAATTTAATACTTTCATGTGCATTTATTTATTGATTTTAAAAACTGGAAATAATCCTAGATTTTATTGACTCAACAATGGTTACTGAAATATTTGAATATTGCAGAAATGAGAAAGATACCATATCACTGCTAACAGGGTATATAATTGAAATGACTTTGTCACATATTGGAATTTATATTGCAGTCATTTATTCCTTGATGGAGTGCATTTATACAGTATATTTATGGGTCATGGTTTCAGTAGTTCTATAAAACCTATTGCATCATAAATCACAAAGTGTGTTGTTAAATATCTCTTGGTTTGTTGTGGTTCTTAATATTAATATTTTGTTTCCATTGTAATAATGGAATAACCTTTCAGCAAATACATATATACTTACGTTTTTTCATAGGCAATTAGTGCATTCAACCCACAGGGAAGAAGAACACTAATCAAAATGTATCCTTCCGAAACCATACATGGATATTACTTTATGCTGCTTGTATGGCCCTTTGCAGTCTCTGTAGTAACATGGATATTGGAAAGCATGTTAATGTTTTCTTGACTAGCATCAAAAGACATACTATTCAAGAAGCTACTGTTTGTACATGTTCCCACTAATATCCCATAAGAGACACAGAGAGATATAACTCTCCCCACGGAGAGTTATATATCAAGGGTAAACATTAGATCACATCACCCGTGGCTTTTCCTTTCACATCCTAGCCAGGATGTTCCCTTTGCCAGCTTGCTACAAAGAAGGCACCACTCTTTTGAGAAAGATAAGGCAGGACAAAAGTGAGTAACAATGGGCAATGTTGTTCATCATTCACCTCCATCTGATAGATTCTTCAAGAATATCACTTGTCCAACCCTTCTTCAGATCACCTTTTCTCTCTCTGTCCTGCCCCAACATGTCTAGTTGCCAATTACTTCTCCCTACTGAGGAAGGCAGTCTGATGCTGCCTGAATGAGTGCAGAAACAAACTGGTGACCACTCACAGTCCCTATTCTCTGCCAAGTTGATTTCTGCAAGGAAGTGAACGAGCAACATTTGTAAGGACTCGTCTACGCGTATCACAGAATTTGGGATTCGATGGCTCAGATGGACAACAGACCAATGCTGTGGTGAAACTATGCAGCATTCCTCAACTTTGCTTAACATGGGCTACAATAGTGCAGCCTGGTTAACCCCCTAGTTAAGGCACATAAGTCCCTACATGTCATCCTGATATACAGGAGTAACTTCTGGTCTACTTCAGGTTGTAAAGACAAGCACTAAGATCCATTACCACTTCATCAGTATCTAGTACACTACTACCGTGTTTCCCCAATAGTAAGACACCCCCGATTGTAAGACGTATCGGGGGTGTCAGAGGGGTCGGCTAATATAAGCCGTACCCCGAAAGTAAGCCGTACCCCCGGCCGCCGCGTCACTCGGTCCCGCCTCCTCCTCCTCCGCCGCCGCCGCCCTCCCTGCGGCCTCCTCTTCGGGGAATGGAAGAGAGGCGCAGGGGGGGGCGATCGCGCGGTTTCCTTGCAGCCCCCTCTTCGGGGAACGGAGGAGAGGAGCAGAGGGCTCTCCTCTGCGCCTCTGTTCCGTTCCCTGAAGAGGGGGCTGCAGGGGGGCGATCGCGTGGTTTCCTTGCAGCCCCCTCTTCGGGGAATGGAAGAGAGTTGCAGAGGGCTCTCCTCTGCACCTCTGTTCCATTCCCCAAAGAGGGGGCTGCAGGGGGCGATCGCGCGTTTCCTTGCAGCCCCCTCTTCGGGGAATGGAAGAGAGGCGCAGAGGGCTCTCCTCTGCGCCTCTGTTCCGTTCCCCGAAGAGGGGGCTGCAGGGGGGGCGATCGCGCGGTTTCCCTGCAGCCTCCTCTTCGGGGAATGGAAGAGAGGCGCAGAGGGGGTGCCTCTGTTCCGTTCCCGAAGAGGGGCTGCAGGGGGCGATCGCGGTTTCCTTGCAGCCCCCTCTTTGGGAATGGAAGAGAGGCGCAGAGGGCTCTCCTCTGCGCCTCTGTTCCGTTCCCTGAAGAGGGGCTGCAGGGGGCGATCGTGCGGTTTCCTTGCAGCCCCCTCTTCGGGAATGGAAGAGAGGTGCAGAGGGCTCTCCTCTGCGCCTCTGTTCCGTTCCCCGAAGAGGGGGCTGCAGGGGGGGGCGATCGCGCGGTTTCCCTGCAGCCTCCTCTTTGGGGAATGGAAGAGAGGCGCAGAGGGCTCTCCTCTGCGCCTCTGTTCCGTTCCCCGAAGAGGGGGCTGCAGGGGGGGCGATCGCGCAGTTTCCTTGCAGCCCCCTCTTCGGGGAATGGAAGAGAGGCGCAGAGGGCTCTCCTCTGCGCCTCTGTTCCATTCCCGAAGAGGGGGCTGCAGGGAAAGATTGCGCGGTTTCCTTGCAGCCCCCTCTTCGGGAACGGAGGAGAGGCAGCAGAGAGCCCTCTGCCGCCTCTCTTCCGTTCCCCGAAGAGGAGGCTGAAGGGAAACCACGTGATCGCTCTCCCTGCAGCCTCCTCTTCCGGGAACGGAAGAGAGGCGGCAGAGGGCTCTCCTCAGCCACCTCTCTTCCAATCCGAGAAGAGGCGGCCGCAGGGAGGGCAGCAGCGGAGGAGGAGGAGGCGGGACCGAGTGACGCAGCGGCCGGGGATACGGTTTACCGTCGCCCAATGTAAGCCGTACCCCGAAAGTAAGGCGTAGTGGGACTTTTTGGGGGGAAAGAAAGTAAGACGCTGTCTTACTTTTGGGGAAACACGGTATGTTCTGCTACTTGTTGGATACCCAGACCCAGTCTGTATCATCAGCACAGAACCAGATGTGGCATCGAAAGATAGATCCACTGGCGTTGTGGCTGCTTATTCATTGCATAGTCTGCAAGACTTCTGCTGCATCTTCCACGGGGTCCATATGAACTGTCAAAGAGAAAATTGTTTATTTATTTACATCATTTATATTCCACCCTTCTCACCCCACAGGGGACTCAGGGCGGATCACAATGCACATATACAGGCAAACATTCAATGCCATAGAAATACAACATATATAGACAGACAACGAGCAATTGGTTGAAAGCTCACCCCGACCCAGACAGGCCTCGAATTCATGAGCTTCTGGTCAATAGAGATCTTATGCAGCTGACTCCCAGCCAGCTGTGCCACATTCCCGGTGCCTTCCTCTTCTACATTGCTACCATCATACACTGCAATTCCAGATACTTTCACACACAACAATCTCACTTGTGGCATTTGTTGCTAATGCCAGGAAAGCAAAAGTGAAGAAGGGAAAAAGCATTCTGGGTTATCTATACATTCAAGGGATACTGCAGAGGACCAGTGGCTGAAGACAGGACAAGGGGTTGTCAAAATTATATATTATATATTACACGTTATGTTTTTCTTCGCTGTCACCAATTTATGCTTCTTTTGCTGCCACCATTTATTAATCCACTAGCTTGGGGACCCGCCCCTGCCCGGGTTATTTGAGAAGCGCAGCAGGATGTAGAGTGGGTCATGGGGGCTCTGTGTGCCAAGTTTAGTCTTGATCCATCATTATTGGGAGTTGCAGTGGTATCATGAAATTACTGAAGGTAGTGCAAGTCCCATCATCTCTGTGTGTCCCGTCCCCCCCAAAGTGTAGTAGGATGTAGATTAGGTCATGGGGGCTCTGTGTGCTAAGTTAGGTCTGTATTGGTGAATGGATGAGGGATGCATTGTTTTTTGGAAGTGAGTGAAGGTACTTCAAGTCCCATCATCCGTGGTCTGTCTCACAGTAAACTACACCAGGCTGTAGAGGGGGTCATGAGGGCTCTGTGTGCCAGATTTGGTGTTGATCAGTCATTGGATTAGGTTTGTAGCAGGATTGGGAAGTGAGGGAAGGTACTGCAAGTCCCATCATCCATGTTTTGTCCCCCTCCAAACTTCAGTAGGATGTAGAGTGGGTCACTGGGGCTCTGTGTGCCAAGTGTGGACTTTCTCGGTGTTTGTTGGGGGCCACAGTGGTCTGTGGGAACAGAGGGGTGTAAAAGTACTGTTATCGAACAACCGCCAATCCCCCAGGCCTGTTGTCTGACAACCGGGCAAGCCCCGTGGACCGACCACGGGTCAGAGACCGCGAGGGTTCAGTTAACCTGGCGAGCCTGGAGCAACTAGGTCCTCGTAGCCTACCCGCCTCCCGTAGATCCAATTATGCTCACCAATGCTGCAAGGTAGATGCCACGAAATTGTTTATTCTGCTCAGCTGAGAGGATGCGAACCGCAATACCCTGATTCCCGCAAAGAACGCATGTATGTACAATCAAAACATTGGTTTTTAAAGGTTACAGAACTGTCAAAACAATTGAATTTCCCGCCTGCCCCCTTCTGGGCCGGCTCCGTCGGTGATTGGTCGGAACGTTGAGACCAGCTGATGGGCGGGATGTTGACCGGCTCTGGGAGCCTATCGGCGCTTACTCCCATTCGCCATCCTTGCCAATCAGGAGTCTGTGGCCATATATGGAGTTCAGGAAGGGAAGCTCAGACGGAAATCGCTGTCAATATGGCATATTTATAAAACAAAAGAATCCTGGCCAGGTAAACGACCTGAGGTGACACCTGGGAGTGATGGGATCATTGAGTTGATGTGTCCCATCCGTATGTGAATGGGGAAGAAGAGGAAGAAAGGCCTGGTGATTCACTCAGACCCCTTTGGTGACAAAAGGACTTATTTTGGGGCACACCTGGTTTCCGAGGCCAACTGGGACACCCGCTGTGAAGAGCAAACTTTTATTGTCCAGGCTCCAAAGACGAGTTTAGTTAGACTGGAAATCCGACCGTTAAACCCGTCTCCAGATTGATGAAACGTGGGGCTTAAGTCAAGAGCTTAGCTTATCCATAACAAGATTTCCATCAGAAAGCGCATGCAATACGAATAATGGTGATCCATAAAGATTTCGGGAGCAGGGCGCAGTCACATTTCCTCTTGACAAAACATAGTAAAACACCCTCAAGGCAATCTTTCTTAACCAAGGGCAAGGAGGGGAAGGGAAGGGTTACAAGGGGTCAAAGGGAAACTTATGAAGCCACACTGTACATACAGGGAGATCCCCAGCAATTTCCCAGTACATTCCCATACAGTTCTTGCTCCCAGAGTTATGATCTTTAAAACAGACAACGCAGGGCTGCCTTCCTTCTGGGAGTTGTAGTTCTCCTTGATGTAATTACTGTCCTTGGGAACTGCAGAGTCTTTGGGGCTTGGGGTGCAAAGCAGTGAGAATAGCAGCAAGAGGAGTCCGTGACCAGTGTCCTTGGGTGAACTGGGTCCCAGCTGGGAGCCAGGCCACTGATTGCGAGCGGCCGCTTTCGGGCTTTCCCCAGGCATGGGAGGGAGACCGGGGAGAAGAAAAGAGCAGAGACAAGATGGGGGAAGAGGCAGAGTGCCTTGGGGCAACAACGGGGCAAATTGGGGGAACTTCCAACTTGTGGATACTGAATGCATGGGTTCTATTGGCTGTGCAAATGTTGTGTGGATGGGGCAATGGGAGGCAATGGTGGCTGGGTGTACTGGGAGGGACGAAGTTGGTGCAGTGTGATGTATAGAACTGAGTGAGGCAGAAGGGAAGGGGGGGAAAAGGGGTCTGGTACTGGTGCAACTTAGGCCATGGGCCAAAAGGAATACTGGGGACTCTCTGCGGTTTGACCTTCTGGATTCGGGGCTTCCTGGTTCGACTACAAATCCCCACTTTGGAGCTGAAAGATAGAGGCTTCTATCTGACATGCTCCAACATTCGTGAAAACGTTACAGTTTTCCACGTATGATCTGGCCACCTCTCTGGGGGTTTCGCTGGTGTATTATTCAAACAGGCCCCACTTTCAACTAGGAAAAGGGGCAACTACAGGCAAACCCGAGGCTAAGGATAGGAAATTAGCAACCCAAAATGCCTAACTACAAACTGTGTATGCTGATGATGCCTTAATTTGTACAGGGCTGAAGGGAAAAAAAGAAAGTGTAGGGATGGAAAAACAGGAGGAAAGGGGCATAGAGAGGAATAGAAGCCTGGAGGGAGACCTTGTCACTCACGCTCAGCGGTGGCCACCCAGTGAATACTGTGCCTGATGTTGTTTGGCAAATGTGGAGGTCCCATAGGGTGAATGGGAGTTCTTGAAGGAGGGGGGAGATGCCGGAAGTTGGTCTCTCAAGTAGCAGTGCAGATGTTCTGGATCTGGGGCAGTTTCCCACTGGGGAGTCCCTGGGGGCACCTTCCGGAATGGCGCCTACAGGTTCCTCTCCTCTGGATTCCATCCATGATCCTTTTCCATCTGGTAGAGAGGCTGGCCCATGTG
The DNA here is from genome assembly GCA_030556195.1 of Anolis apletophallus. Taxonomy (NCBI): domain Eukaryota; kingdom Metazoa; phylum Chordata; class Lepidosauria; order Squamata; family Anolidae; genus Anolis; species Anolis apletophallus. The sequence goes on along the minus strand of JARBWK010000007.1, from coordinate 67,211,467 downwards.
GATAGATGTCTTGGCATCCTTGGCATCCTCATGCAGCAAAGGCAGGTCCAAGACAATTTCGCGTGGTAGACTTAGAAAACAGTTCTAGGAGAGCTTAGAGAGAATTATAGTTCCCAATCCCTCCCAGCCATCCCTTCCAGTCCTTGGGGAGTTAGTTCAGGGCAAGGAAGGGAAACCATACATACCTAGGTGAAGATTTTAGCCATTTTGGTCCCCACTTGCTGCCTCCTGACACAGCACTCATGAGAGGGGCACCCTCCATGTCCTTCCTTCTGCGCCTGGGGACCCCTTCCGACTTCTGGACTTGGGCGGTCAGCCCTCTTTGGCTCTCGGCCCTCCATTTCCCAGCAGGGCTTCAACCTTGGGTGGCGGTGGTTTTGGCAAAGACCCTAGGATTGACCTTCTGATGACTTTTCAGCCACCGGGACGGACACTCCTGGCTTTCCCAGATTCTCTCACCAGCCTTCCAGTCTTGACCAAGCTTCCAGGGGGTCCCATGGCAGTTTCCCATTCTCCCTTGGGTGGTCTTCAGCTGTGTCAGGGAATTCCGTCTTCTGGGGACACACACTTGGCCTGGAATCTTCCTCAAATTAAGACCGTTAGGGGGAAAAGTTAAACGCTCACACACACATGCGCTCAGGGAAGCGTATCCAAGGACTAGAGGAAGCCAGAGGGAGAGAGAGAGAGAGAGAGAGATAGTTCCTAGGAAAACTAGGCTTCCCAGGGATGGAAAGACAAAATCCTTTTAAAAGATCCACCGTTTCAGTACACACACACACACACACACAAGAGAGCTTCTTCTTCCAAGCATTCCTGGTGTTAGAGAGGCCTCGCCCTTGCTTAGGCCTCAGGGCGAGAGGGGGGAAAAGGTAGAACAAGAGAGTTGGTCAAAGGTGAAAGGTACACAGGAAGTTTCTACTTAAGCCAAAAGCAGTAACTTAGAACAAGGAAAACCCATTTCCCATAGAGAGACAAAGACAAAAAAAAAATCCAGACATACTGTACATATACCTTATAAAGGAAGAACTACATTTCACAATTCCAGGTAGGAGGGGTTTGAAGAATGGAGACAAAAGAGAAGAAATGCAAAGGTGCCCTCATCCCTCTTCACAGGGGCAAGAGGAGAGGAGAAAAGGGGAAAACCAAAACCCACTTCACAGAGGTAGCTCCATTCAATCGGCAGAGAGTTCCCCAGTTCCTCATCCCAACCCTCCTCCCTTCAAACTGAAAGAGGAAAGGAGGAAAAAGACATACACATTTACACAAGTCTAAAGAAACCCACTTCAAGTAGCACCCACCGCTTTCCTTCAGAAGGAAAGCACACTCACACATGCATATATACATACATACACAAAAGAGAGAGAGAAGGTTAAACTAATCCCTGGCTACAGGCCTCAGGGCAGGTGAGAAAACAGAACAATGGAGGCTGGTCAGAAGCAGGAGTTCAGGAAAGACAAAAGCCCAGACATACATCTTTTAAAGGGGGGGAAAAACAAGAACCCATTCCTCCCTTACTACAATTCCCAGGAGGAGAGGTTTGAAGATCAGAAAACACAGGAGTGCCTTTCTTTCATTGTTCCAGGGAGACAAAGGGGAAGACAAAGAGAAACACACCAACTAGAACTCACACACTGGCCCTCTATCCCTAGGGCAATGACTCAGAGTCCCATCCTACTGGCTGTGATTTCCCTACTCTTTTCCTTCACCTCCCATTGAGAATGCTAAGAGAAATAGCTAGAACCCACCCCATTTCCCAAGAGGGAGAAAAACACACATTCATACATTTGAGGAGTTTCAGAAGAGAAAGTGAGCGTAGTAAGGAAAAAAACAAACAGGCAGTCCATTCTTCCTTTCCACTGAGCAGGGAAAGGAGAAGAGGAAAACCAGTGACCAGTCTATAGGCAAGAAGGGGCAAGGGGGGGCAGGAGGCCACATAGAGTATTGGTAGGAATGAAAAAAAGGACCTTAGTCAAAGGGAAAGACCAAGGCTTGCCTTTGGAAGAAGAGAATACACAAGAGGGTAGAGGCAGATTTACAGAGTAGCAGAGGGAAAAAGACATGTGGCTTTGGAGAGACAGCAAAGGATAGGAATCACCAGATTTATCCAGAAAATTAGGGAACAAAGACTCAAACAGTTGTAGAAGGGAAAATAGTAATTTTTAAGGACCAAGAGAGATGAGAGTGAGAGATCAAGGAGGGAAAACTTGGCTTAGAGCAAAGCAAAATCCAAAGTCCAAAGTACATGGGAAAGAAACCTTTTTCTGCTGGCCCCTAGAGGGGGCAGAGAGGAGAGGAGAAAAAAACCAAAATGTGGAAGCAGGGATGTGTAGTTTGCTGAGGGCAAAGGAAGGAGGGAATTTGAGGCAGGAAACTTTGGGGATGGCAAGGTTAGGGGTTCTGGAGAAGGATACGGGGGGTTTCTACTTGGGGCCCTGTAACTAAAGCAGGGGGCCATGTGCCTGATGAAGCAGACACACAGAAAGGAAAAAATAAGGAAAATGATGCTAGAGGCGAGGCAAATTTTGGAGCCATGGACATGGGAGAAAGAAAAGGGTTTCTCAAGGGGACAGGCAGGGGGGGGGAAGAGATCTAAAGCATTTTGGCAGAGTTCCAATTTCCAAGAGTGGACAAAAGGTGAGGAAAGTCACCCTTTAAGGTTCCATTTGAAGGGGCAGAGAAAAACGGTGGGATCCAAGGAGGGAGCTGTAAGACAGGACTTCATGGAGCAGGGAGAGGAAGTGGGAAGTTGAAGGGAAAGGTCTGGGGGCAGAGAGGGCAAGGAGAATGGGACAAGGAGAGAATGGGGGCAAGCAAATACAAAAAGGATTCTTTCCTCCGAGGAGGAGAGAATAAAAAGGGTCTGGAAGGGATCTCTGAGAGGGAGGGGGTGACCCCAGCCTCCTTGCATGGCAGAGATTGGTGACTTTTCCCTCTCGGCTCACCTTCCGGCTGCAATCCAACAACACACAACACAGTCTAGCTTCCTCCACTCAGTTTCCTAAGCCAAGCTGCCCTTCTCCACAACAAAGGCCAGAGGGGCCATTCTGCACACATGTTCTGACCACTATTTGGCTAAGCAAGTGAGTTTCCTGCTATCTCATCCTGATCTGCCAAAATCCTTCCCTACAGATGTTCACTCAGGATGAGGCGCATTTTGCGGCTAGAACAAACTCCCATGTTAGTGGTAAGCCCTCGACCCGTGGCCGATTAAGGGGACGCCTGACGACAGCTGTACACACTCAAGGATCCCCACGGTTCGGTACCAGTAACCCGAGAGACCAATCACCTGGGGAGATCCAGACAGGAGCTCGGGCCTAGTGCGCTGGCTGCTTCTTTCCTCTCCCCAAGTCTGTAACCGCAAGATTGGACTGCCCTAACTCGCCGTGAGCGCCAGATGTTACCACCCGGGACGAAGGGTCCCTTTTGTTACAGGACGCCCGAAGATCCACGCAGGGATCAACCAGTATCCGTCAACCTACGCGCGGGGCGACACTTCCCGGCTGATTTTTACCGGTTTTCAATTTCGATGGCTCTACCTTTTGGGAGTCAAGGTGCTCCCGGCTCCTTTGGCCAGAACTTGAAGGCCAGCCAGATGTTTGGGAATGTGATCTGAGCGAGTCTAAGGCTCTGAAATCCTGGAAAAGGCGCCCCTTCCCAAGAACCCAATCGCTTTCCCAAATAGTCTGGCCAAGAAGTTCTTGGACCAGGTGCCTTCTGGAAATTTAGTTGTCCCTAAAATTTGCTCGGAAACCCCTCCAGAAGGGTCCCTTCCGTGGTGCGCCAAAATCTGTTATCGAACAACCGCCAATCCCCCCAGGTCGGTTGTCAGACAACCGGGCAAGCCCCGTGGACCGACCACGGGGCAGAGACCGCGAGGGTTCAGTTAACCTGGCGAGCCCGGAGCGACTAGGTCCTCGTAGCCTACCCGCCTCCCGTAGATCCAATTATGCTCACCAATGCTGCAAGGTAGATGCCACGAAATTGTTTATTCTGCTCAGCTGAGAGGATGCGAACCGCAATACCCTGATTCCCGCAAAGAACGCATGTATGTACAATCAAAACATTGGTTTTTAAAGGTTACAGAACTGTCAAAACAATTGAATTTCCCGCCTGCCCCCTTCTGGGCCGGCTCCGTCGCTGATTGGTCGGAACGTTGAGGCCAGCTGAGGGGCGGGATGTTGACTGGCTCTGGGGAGCCTATCGGCGCTCTCCCATTCGCCATCCTAGCCAATCAGGAGTCTGTGGCCATATATGGAGTTCCAGGAAGGGAAACTTAGACGGAAATCGCTGTCAATATGGCATATGAATAAAACAAAAGAATCCTGGCCAGGTAAACGACCTGAGGTGACACCTGGGAGTGATGGGATCATTGAGTTGATGTGTCCCATCCGTATGTGAATGGGGAAGAAGAGGAAGAAAGGCCTGGTGATTCACTCAGACCCTTTGGTGACAAAAGGACTTATTTTGGGGCACACCTGGTTTCCGAGGCCAGCTGGGACACCCGCTGTGAAGAGCAAACTTTTATTGTCCAGGCTCCAAAGACGAGTTTAGTTAGACTGGAAATCTGACCGTTAAACCCGTCTCCGGACTGATGAAACGTGGGGCTTAAGTCAAGAGCTTAGCTTATCCATAACAAGATTTCCATCAGAAAGCGCATGCAATACGAATAATGGTGATCCATAAAGATTTCGGGAGCAGGGCGCAGTCGCATTTCCTCTTGACAAAACATAGTAAAACACCCTCAAGGCAATCTTTCTTAACCAAGGGCAAGGAGGGGAAGGGAAGGGTTACAAGGGGTCAAAGGGAAAACTTATGAAGCCACACTGTACATACAGGGAGATCCCCAGCAATTTCCCAGTACATTCCCATACAGTTCTTGCTCCCAGAGTTATGATCTTTAAAACAGACAACGCAGGGCTGCCTTCCTTCTGGGAGTTGTAGTTCTCCTTGATGTAATTACTGTCCTTGGGAACTGCAGAGTCTTTGGGGCTTGGGGTGCAAAGCAGTGAGAATAGCAGCAAGAGGAGTCCGTGACCAGTGTCCTTGGGTGAACTGCTGGTCCCAGCTGGGAGCCAGGCCACTGAGTGCGAGCGGCCACTTTTCCGGGCTTTCCCCAGGCAGGGGAGGGAGAACGGGGAGACGAAAAGAGCAGAGACAAGATGGGGGAAGAGGCAGAGTGCCTTGGGGCAACAACGGGCAAATTGGGGAACTTCCAACTTGTGGATACTGAATGCATGGGTTCTATTGGCTGTGCAAATGTTGTGTGGATGGGGCAATGGGAGGCAATGGTGGCTGGGTGTACTGGGAGGGACGAAGTTGGTGCAGTGTGATGTATAGAACTGAGTGAGGCAGAAGGGAAGGGGGAAAAGGGGTCTGGTACTGGTGCAACTTAGGCCATGGGCCAAAAGGAATACTGGGGACTCTCTGCGGTTTGACCTTCTGGATTCGGGGCTTCCTGGTTCGACTACAGTACTACAAATCACATCATCCATTGTCAGTCCTCCCCCAAACCTCACCAGGACGTGAAGGCAGTCATGGGGGTTATGTATGGCAAGTTTGGTCTCGATCAGTGATTGAATAAGGGTTGCAGCGGACTTGGGAAGTGAGTAGAGGCACTTCAAGGCCCATCACCCATGGTCCACCCTCCTCCGAACTGCACCAGGACGTAGAGTGGGTCATGGGGGCTGTGTGTGCTGAGTGTGGTCTGTATTGGTCCTTTTGCTGGCCTCAGTGGTCTGTGGGAACCAAAGTCTTGGAAAGTACTACAAATCCCATAATACGTGGGTCATGTCATAGGGGGGTTATGTGTACCAAGTTTGGTGCAGGTCCATCACCAGCTGGTCGCTGTGGCCTGTGAAAGTGGTTGCCACATATCCGCCCTGGCCTGTGAAAGTGGCTGCCACATATCCGCCCTGGCCTGTGAAAGTATACCGGTGTAAAACAGAAAGGAGTAAAAAAAAAATGGAAAAGGCCTGCATGGAATTAGCAGTAAGGTCCAATGAGGCTGGGTGAGGGGCTTTGGGCCAGAATTATTTATATAAGCATTAAAAAGGCATTAGAGAAAGGTATTTATTGTTTTCTCTTGTGTCTTTTGAGTGAAGTAGGGCTTACCTTGTAGAGTGACAGTGCCTGTTCTAAAGATCCTGTCAGAAGCTGCCTTTCTCTGACACTGTGTTAAAGAGGGAAGATGGATGCCTCTTTTGGGCCTATCTGGGAGAAGGGGATTTGTAGGGGCTACAATGTTTTCTGGGAAGTGAATTGGGATGCAAATCCCATCATTCGTCGGCCATCCTGCCCTAAACTCTATTTTGGGTCCTGTAATGTTATGGCCTGCTATTGGTAACTTTAAAAGGGTGCATGGCAGGCAGCCGTTTTCTAAAAGCTGAGGGGGAGGAGAATACAGGAATCCATTTTGTTTTCACAGAGCCAAGTGGGGAGGGAATGTTGATGGTGCATTTTTCCCCTCAGTGGGAAGAAATCCTATTGTTTGAATGTAGAGGCCTGGATTCTGGGATGCTGGCTTTTTTCCCCTCAGTGGGAAGAAATCCTGTTGTTTGAATGTAGAGGCCTGGATTCTGGGATGCTGGCTTTTTTCCCTCAGTGGGAAGAAATCCTGTTGTTTGAATGTAGAGGTCTGGATTCTGGGTTGCTGGCTTTTTCCCTCAGTGGGAAGAACTCCTGTTGTTTGAATGTAGAGGTCTGGATTCTGGGATGCTGGCTTTTTCCCCTCAGTGGGAAGAAATCCTGTTGTTTGAATGTAGAGGTCTGGATTCTGGGATGCTGGCTTTTTTCCCCTCAGTGGGAAGAAATCCTGTTGTTTGAATGTAGAGGCCTGGATTCTGGGATGCTGGCTTTTTTCCCCTCAGTGGGAAGAAATCCTGTTGTTTGAATGTAGAGGCCTGGATTCTGGGATGCTGGCTAATCAGTGGCTATCAATGCCCTCTGTCTGGTGCCTTAGAATTTTGGAGTGGCGAGGCTGTCCAATCAAAGGACTTTAATCAAATAGCTGCCACATATCCGCCCTTCCGCCCTCCGCATACACACATACACACATACAAACATTCCGTTTTATAAAGGTATACAGATACAGATATACAGATAAGCTACCTCCTTGCTAGGATGTTCAAGAAGACACATGAGCTCTTTAGGTAAAATAAAAACAAGAACATGATAGTTTTTGAAAAGTAAAGATGCATAATAGTTTCTGCAAATTGTCAAGTTTTACTTTTACAGAAAATGGACTTATAGCATGAGTTTCTTGGAAACTATATTCCTCACACAGGAATACAAACAGGTTGTTTAAACCTTTTGAATTCTCTTTCTCTATGATTTTAACACCAGCACTCTAAACTATAGAGCAGTGGTCCGTGGGCCGGATATGGCCATCCAAGGTCATTTACCCGGCCCTCGCTCAGGGTCAGCCTAAGTCTGAAATGACTTGAAAGCACACAACAATAGCAATTCTATCTCATCAGTCAAAAGCAGGTCCACACTTTCCATTGAAATACTAAGAAGTTTATATTTGTTAAAATTGTTCTTCATTTTAATTATTGTATTGTTTTAAAGAGTTTTTTGCACTACGAATAATATATGTGCAGTGTGCATAGGAATTCATTCATGTTTTCTTCAGTTATAATCTGGCCCTACAACAGTTTGAGGGACTGTGACCTGGCCCTCTGTTTAAAAAGTTTGAGGATCCCTGCTATAGGGGCTCACTATAGTTCTTAATTCTTCTTCCCTGAAACTAGGTATCTTTCTAATAACAGTTCCCAGAACCTTTCCTTCCTTCCTCCACTGCAAATCTCCCAAAACAAACTCCCTCTTCAAACTCCAGACACTATCTGACCAAACTCTGGCTACATAGCCCTTGCTTTGCCTCTGGCTCCACCCATCTCTGGTTGCTAAGCAACTCCCTCTAACTTCATCAGCCAATCAGGCTGCACTTCCAGCTATGAAGCTGCCTGATTGCTCCTTCCCCCTGCTCTCCGTAGCTTTTCCAAGCCATGCCTGTTATTGCCTGTGCTCCAACTTTGTAAGGTAGACTAATTTGTTACAGATACCATGTAGTTGGCGGGAATGTGGCGCAGCTGGCTGGGTCACGAAGATCTCTACGACCAGACTTTGACCCTGCCCGGAGTGAGCTCTAATCACACACAACCCAAAAGACAGGATCTGAAGGCTAACTACTTTGTCAGAATGTAAAAACAGTTCAAAGATATTGTTGATAAAAACAGTTCCAAAGAAATAGAGTCCAAAATATGCTTGTCCAAAAGTAACAATGTCCAAAATAACGTGGCAAATGGCCAAAAAGTTTAGCAAAGCTCCGCATAACTAATGCGGATCAGGAAACAAGGCAAGGCTCCGCACAACCAATGGCGGTTCAGGAACAAACAAGGCAAGGCAAGGCAAGGCAAGACTTGATGACCACGGCTAGCTTGTGGTCCCACTCCGCTTCACGCCTAATCAGCAAAGACGTGGCCGGAGAACTGGGGATTCATTCCCCACGGATCCTATACTTAATCCTTCGGCCAGGTCCCCGACGCTCTAGGCTTCTTCGTCTCCAATCCTGCTGACGGACCTCGGCGGTCTAGGCTCCTGAACCATCCCCTTCTACTAGCCTCAATGTTCCGTCTCCTATCAAAGGTTCGACCTTGTCTCTCAGCAGCTGTGTTTCTATCTCCTGGGAGCTCTCCTCCCTGGAAACTTCCCAGCCGCTTTCTTCCATATTTTCACTCACTAGTTCCTGAGAATCTCTCCCACCCGGATGCTCATAGCTTCCAGAATCACAGTCTTCCATCTGCACCTGGTTATCTATGTCCCAGGGCCAAACAACATTTCTTTCCATGCCAAGCTCTCTGTGGGTGAAAAAGGCCCGCCAAGGGGAAGCTGCCCTTCTCCCCAGTCATCTAGCTCATCCTCTGAATCTGGTTCTGGCGCTACAGGCCCTAATGCTAATGGGACCCCGGGTCCCTGCCCCCTGCCCTCCAGGCACAAACGAGAACTGCTGTGCTACGCAGCTGGCTGGGTGTCAGTTGCAGAAGATCTCTACTGACCAGAAGGTCATGAGTTTGAGGCCTGCCCGGATCGGAGTGAGCTCTCGACCAAATTGTGTACCTCGCTGTCGACCTTTGCAACCCAAAAGACAGTTGCATCTGTCAAGTAGGAAATTTAGGTACCACTTTGTGGGGAGGCTAAATTTAGCTGGCTTCTGGAATGTTAAATTGCCTCTATGTCTGTCTATATATGTTGTATGTCAATGGCATTGAATGTTTGCTAGTATATGTGCATTGTGATCTGCCCTGAGTCCCCTGCTGGGTGAGAAGGGTGGAATATAAATGGCGTAAATAAATAAATAAATAAATAATAAAGGGGAATCCCCTATGTAGAGATGCACATCTTTCTCTTGGTCATTGACAGATGCAAGAACAGAAATAGCAATCTCAGGAAAGTTTTTGTGAGAACAAATTTTGTTCAAATTAGATGCCAATAGTGTAGCTAAGATACAATTATTTTTTGTCTTGTTTCACAGACTTCTACAAATTAGAAACATCTGATGGATTGTTGTAATCTACCTTTCATCAGTGAATTTTAACTTGTATCTTAACTCTGTGCATTTTGCTGTATGCGTTTTAATAGTGTTTCATCTCTTGTAATTTCTCAGACTCCTCTGGTTCAATGGAGGAGTCTAAGAAATTAAACTTACAATTACAGCAAGCCTTGTTTTAATGATGTTGTATCCCACCTCAAGCGGCAGGGGTGGTGCATAATACATTTTATCATTTTTGTTTGCATATTTTTCAACAATCAAAAGTTCTTCTTTGGGGGAAGCGGGCAAAACATGTGCTTTTCTTCACAAAAGGAACAGCCAGTCATTCCACAATGATATTTTTACATATATTGGGAAACATCAGTAAAAAGTGTTTCTTATCTCATATTCTCATTGGGGGTGGATTCGAGGGAAGGCTAGTGATATGTCTTGAGATAACTTGGTCGTAGCAAGAACAAAAGAGTATATCAATATTATTCACATATCTGTTTCTAACCCACTGATTTCCTGCAATGGGTGACATAGAGTCTATAAAAACTTAAGATGCACAATTTGTCTTCTTATTCAGTCTCAAAAGCACTACAAGATCCTTTTGTATGCTTACACAGACTAACACAATATGTCTTTGAATAACTCCACTCCTTGCCTGTGATCTTTTTACATAGATCTTCCTTCAAATATCACAAAAAGGAAATAGAAGTCAAAGCAAGCTAAGGGGAGATTTTTACTGATTGAAATGTACTACCTTCATGCCTCATACTTCCTCTCACAGACATACAAGAATTGCAGACTATTAATAATAATAATAATCTAAACTGCTCAAGGTGGAACACAACATAGCTAAATGCTGTACATCCTCTCAAACACAGCCAGTGATACAATAATTGCAGACTGAAATAATAATCATAACAATAACAACAACATACTATTATTATTTCTTACCCATATGTCCTCACTGCTTGAGGTGAGGCACAGCATAGCTAAAACACATAATCGTTAAAAACATTCAATAAAATGCATATATAAAAACATATTTCAATAAAATACAGATAGTAAAACACACCGGACAAAGATTAAAATACAGTGGACATAGAAATAGCTTTAAAATATTGGGTGGAATAGGTGGAATGGCAATTCATAAAATCATAGAAACATAGAGTTAGAAGAGACCTCGTGGGTCATCCAGTCCAGCCCCCTGTTAAGAAGCAGGAAAATTGCATTCAAAGCATCCCCCACAGATGGCCATCCAGCCTATGTTTGAGAGTCTCCAAAGAAGGAGCCTCTACCACACTCTAGGGCAGAGTGTTCCACTGTTGAACAGGTCTCACAGTTAGGAAGTTCTTCCTAATGTTAAGGTAGAATTTACTTTCCTGTAGTTTGAAGTCATTGTTCCTACTGTCCAGGACAGCAGAAAACAAGCTCGCTCCCTCCTCCCTATGACTTCCCCTCACATATTTATGCATGGCTATCATGTCTCTTTTTAGCCTTCTCTTCTGCAGGCCAAACATTCCCAGCTCTTTAAGCCACCCCTCATGGGGCTTGTTCTACAGACCCTTGATCATTTTAGTCACCCTCCTCTGGACACATTCCAGCTTGTCAACATCTTCCTTCAGCTGAGGTGCCCAGAATTGAACACAGTATTCCAGGTGTGGTCTAACCAAGGCAGAATAGAAGGGTAGAATGGCTTCCCTGAATCTAGACACGATACTCCTATTTATGCAGCCAAAAATCCCATTGGCTTTTTTAGCTGCTGCATGACATTGTTGGGTAGTGTTTAATTTGTTGTCCATGGGGACTCCAAGATCTTTTTCACAAGTACTGCTGTCGAGCCAGTCGTCCCCCATTCTGTATCTCTGCATTTCATTCTTTCTGCCTAAGTGGAATATCTTGTATTTGTCCCTGTTGAACTTGGTTTTTGGTTTTTTTTAAGTTTTGGCCCATCTGCCTAATCTGTTAAAATCATTTTGAATTCTACTCCTGTCTTCTGGAGTATTGGCTAATGGCTATCCTTCCCAATTTGGTGTTGCCTGCCTTCTAACCCTTCATCTAAGTCATTAATAAAGATGTTGAACAGGACCGGGCCCAAGATGGAACCCTGTGGAACTCCGCTCATCACTTCTTTCCAGGATGAAGAGGAAGCATTGGTGAGCATCCTCTGGGTTCGTTCACTTAACCAATTACAGAACTACCTAACCATAGTTTTGCTTAGCACCAGGCATGTAGCCAGGGGGCTAAGGGGGCTTCACCCCCCCCCCGAAATTCTCAGGGTGGTCCGCGAAAAGGCCTTACTGGTACATTATTTAAACTGTTATGTTTATTCATATCATGATCTGATCACCATACTCATTATATCCCACATTAATGGGGTTATTGGGATAACAATACAAAAGGTTTGCTAGGGTAGACCCTCTTCCACCCAGTCTCAGCCCCTCCCCCGAACCAAACTCAGCCCCCCCCCCCCGAACCAAAATCCTGGCTACGGCCCTGCCTAGCACATAAAACTAGTGGGGGTGGCATGATGACAGGGGATTCTAGGTTTAAAAGCCATATTTCTGAGTACTGCATTTCTAGTCCAGATCCAATCCTCCAAGTCTGGGGAGAAAAATCCACACACATGGAGCTAAAGTTTTCCTATTGAATATAATGGCAGTTGACCCTCTGAAATAGGCTTTTACTAACGCAGAATTAATCCATACAGACCATTTTTGTTCACAGGTGCCCTTTCTAAAATCACTAATAGAGAATTTATATTCCTAATAATGGCAGAGACTTTTAAAAATAAATGGATCCAGTGATGTCTTGTCTCCGTGGTTAATTCTATTACACAGCCGGATAAATATTAAGGAATTTTCCATTTTTTTGCTCCTATACTAGTTATATGGAAATTGGCATTACAGTTTTTTTTTCAAGTGATAAATTTTCAGTAGGAGTAAGGTTAAGACAAATGGAGTCAGTCTGAACTGAAGTTAACCCTTTTTATTGCAATTGCCATAAATCTGAGTACGGAAATTCTAGTCTTTAAAAAAGCATTTGGAGGGTGTACTTTCAAGAGAATATATTAACGTTGTTAGATTAGTAGTGGGTTGAAGTAGTTGGCCCATAAATTTATAGGGCAGGGTTTCTCAAAATGCCATATTGGGGGCAAACTTCTCATGAATGACTAGGTGACTGGCCTACAAATTCTCATGTGTTCAAAGAGTGCTGGGACTTTGCTGTGGCTATCTGGGTGCATACAGGATATTTTCTGAATCTACCCATTAGAGCAGTGGTTCTAAACCTGTGGGTCCCCAGATGTTTTGGCCTTCAACTCCCAGAAATCCTAACAGCTGGTAAACTGGTTGAGATTTATGGGAGTTGTAGACCAAAACATCTGGTGACCAACAGGTTGAGAACCTGTTGAGAACCACTGCATTAGAGAATAAAGCAATTCTGTAAATACAAGGAAACTAAATAATCTTGTCTCTTTCCTGAGGAATGTGTATAATGACAAAGTAGCAACAGTAAGAACTGACCATGGAACAACAGGCTTGTATACTCTCACCCAACTTATTCAGAACACATCATGCGATGTGCGGGGTTTGATGAATGCGAGGTTGGGGTTAAGCTTGCTGGAAGAAACATTAACAACCTTAGATATCCAGATGATACCAAGGAGGAGCTGAGGAGTCTTCTAATCAAGGTGAAAGAAGAAAGTGCAAAAGCTGGGTTGCAGCTAAACATTTACCAAAAAACCCCCCAAGATTAAGGCAACCAGACTGATTGATAACTGGAAAATAGAGGGAGAAAACGTGGAGGCAGTGACAGACTTTCTATTTTTAGGTGCAAAGTTTACTGCAGACACAGACTGCAGCCAGGAAATCAGACGATGTTTACTTCTTGGGAGCAATGACCAATCTCAATAAAATAGTGAAGAGTAGAGACATCACACTGGCAATGAAGATCCACATAGTAAAAGCAATGGTATTCCCCGTAGTAACCTATGAATGTGAGAGCTGGACCATAAGGAAGGCTGAGCGAAGGAAGATAGATGCTTTTGAACTGTGGTGTTGGAGGAAAGTTCTGAGAGTTTTTGGACTGCAAGAAGATACAACCAGTCCATACTCCAGGAAATAAAGCCTGACTGCTCACTGGAGGGAAGGCAGAGGCAAAGATGAAGTACTTTGGCCACATAATGAGAAGACAGGAAAGCTTAGAGAAAACAATTATGCTGGGGGGAAATGAAAGGAAAAAGGAAGAGAGGCCAACTAAGGGCAAGATGGATGGATGGTATCCTTGAAGTGTCAGGATTGACCCTGAAGGAGCTGGAGGAGGTAACGGCCAACAGGGAGCTCTGGCGTGGACTGGTCCATGAGGCCACGAAGAGTCGGAAGCGACGGAAAGAATAAACCACAACAAATTTTCTTAGTATTATTCTTGGAATTGTTAATAGAAAATTACTTTGGAATAATATGCAATTGTTTTGTTGCCTCTTATATTTATTTTCCATGAAAATGAGTCTATAAATATTTACTTGGTGGATGCTAATGAGTCAGTTTCTGCTCAGCAGTTTACATGAGCAAAAGGCTTTATAAATATTGACTAATTGGTTCTATTAAACAGATCTTAATTACCTGCCAAAAAACCCCTGATTATGTATGTGTGTGTACTAAACTGTGTTATAGGTACACCTGTGCATAGTTACCTGTCATGCGTAAGACTTCCAGCACCTGAAGCCTTAATGTAAGCAGCACAGCAATTGAAAACAAAGGCTTGATAATAAGAATGAGAAAATGCTCCTTTTTCCAAGAGTCTATCGTCAGTAAACAATTTGATGGTTGACTCACGTCTAAGTACCCATAGTAATATTATACCTGCTTCATCCACTTGAGGCTGGATAATTATGATAATAGATATAACAAGATTGTATGGATTTAGAGGATGCAATTGCCACTTGAATGATTTAGAAAGTCAGTGTTCAGTGTATTTGAAATATTAGCAATTTTAAAATACGGTTATTTACTATCTAGTTGGTTGGAGTTAGACTGTGTGTTCCAGGCAAACAAGTATATAACAAAACAACTCATTCTCCACTTCTCCACTCCTCTTCCTCATTAGTATTAGTACTACCCGTGTTAATAGATTAATATATGAAAAATCTTATGTGATTAAAATTAGAAGCATACAATATGAAGTAATATAAAATTGTTTAAACCCATTTTAGAACATAGAATGAATTTTCAAAATATCAGAAATGTACAAATAGAGCAAGGGAAACAGTTCTTTGGTGATAAACAAGACTCATTAAATAATCATGCATTTAACAGGCATTTTAAACATTACAGTACCTGTCTCACAAAATATGCAAGGGATAGTATTTCAAATCGGATAGCTACAACTGAAAATACCCTCTTTCAGAAAACTAAATTAGAGCATTTCATTTCAGGTCAACCAGTAAGGCCACTAAATTTGGGGCAAGGTCTGAGCACCTCATTGTAAGAACGATACAGAAAATTTGGATCAGGTTCAGAGAAAGGTAACAAAAGGATGAATAGAGGTATGGAGAACAAAACGTATGAGGAAAGTTGAAAACTAAGCATGATCAGCCTGGTGATGAAAAGTCTAAGGGGGTGGCATGATTATGCCTCTTAAATATCTTAATGGCTGTCACAGAGAAGAGGGGACAGGTCAGTTCACTGCTGTGCCAGTTCACTGTAGGGCAAGATCTAATAGTTTGAAGTTATAGAATCGTAGATTTATATTGAACATTAGAAGGAAGTTCTTGACAGTGATAGCTGTTAGCAAGGGAATCAATTGCCTTGAGTGGTAGTGGGCTCTGCTTCTCTGAGGGAGATTCTACACAGGCACGTAATACAGCTCCAAATTGAGGTGAAACATACTAGTGTAAAGATGCATTAAGGTCAGTCAGGGATGTTGTTGACTGCTTCCTAGGCATGACAGTGGATCCACAGCTAAGTTGGAGCAGGTTCAGCTAGAAGCATGGAGCTGGAACCAGTTCAGCCTGGCTGGTAATGGGGCATGATTCTATCGCCTCTCAGCATCCCAACGGAACTGCCTAAACACAGAAAATTGGCACATACCTTGAACTGTTGGTCCCTTACTTCCTGGTTTACTGCTATGTAACTGAGCAAAGCAGCTTTGGAGGAGCAAGATGCCTCCCCTCCTCCCAAGCTCCCAGGCTCAATTACATGGCTCAGAGATCATTCTCCATTAGCTGCAGAAAAACTTGCTGACCAGAAGGTTGGCATTTCAAAGCCATGGATTGGAGTGAGCTCCCAGCTGTCATCCTTAGCTCTTGCCAACTTAGCAGTTTGAAAACATGTAATGTGCGTAGATCAATAGGTACTGCCTCAGTGGGAAGGTAACAGGCACCTATGCAGCCATTCCAGCAAACACTACCAGGAGGTATTGTTGAAGGCTTTAATGGCTGGAATGACTGGGTTGTTGTGAATTTTCCGGGCTGTATGTTCCATTCTCTCCTGATGTTTCGCCTGCATCTATGGCAGGCATCCTCAGAGGTTGTGAGGCCTGTTGGAAAATTAGAAAATGGGGTTTATCTATGGCATGCCCAGGGTGAGAAAAAGAACTCTTGTCTGTTTGAGGTGGGTGTGAATGTTTCAATTGGCATAGAAAATGGAATAAGAGCCCCTCCCCATGGCCAGAGTTGAGCATCATTTACAGACACCAGAGATGGAAAGGGAAATCTTTGTCTTTGTTTACATATTGTATGCCATTGTTCACTGTATAAAAGGCATTGAATGTTTGTCTATATATGTGTATAATGTAATGCGCTCTGAGTTCACTCAGGGAAATAGAGCGGAATATAAATAAAGATGATGATTATTATTATATACCAAGAGTGGCATTGGATATGAACTCCAAATTTCTGAAAGCTTATTTAGAGCAGGCCAAAATCTGAAATAGATTCACCATCTCACTGGAACAGCCAATTGCTACAGCTATTATACCAACCATGACTACCTACAATTACTGCAGCCATAGTTACTACTATTTTACTATTGATATTTAACGGAGAGAGTACCATCTCACAGAACTCCCCTTCCACATCTGGGTTTGTCTTCAGATGGACAATGTTGGGTGTGAAGTAGTTCTTATGAGGAAAATTTGTTGGTATACTTTGAATGTATTTATCTGTTTGTAAGCATTTCTCCCAAAACAAATTTCCTTTGCAGAGGTGCTTTTCAGTTAATTTACTGGTCTTAACTAAAACAAACCTGGTAGGGAATTGAAAGAATCCTGTAGTCCAGGATTCATATAAAGTATCTGGCAGTTTTTCAATTAAGCCAGATTCCTTGTCAGAGTTGATACACTTATCAACAGATGATATTGTATGTTGTTAATTGTTAAATTGTGATTATATGTTTTTTTCTGGGGGGGTTGACTTGTTGCTGTGTTGTATTGAGGGCAGAGACTGCCTGTGTAAACCGTCCCGAGTCGCCTTCGGGCTGAGAGGGGCGGTATAGAAACGTGACAAATAAACGTAGAGTATGCATTTTGCGTCAGTGACTATAAAAATTGATCAGTATAATTTCAGTTTTGTTCCTATGAAGATTCGGTGTGTACAGAATTACACAAGATGAAATAATATAGCCAAGCATTGTTTTGTTTTTAATTTCCATCTCTTAGACAAACAGGCTGATGTTAGTGGAATTGAATTAAAAGAGTGAGAGGAAGAACAGTAGGAATATAAGTCATAAGACACATTAGCTCAGCTGCTGAAATTACCAATTACTTTTTTAAAGGATTTAAATTCCATGGATGACAGAAAATAGCTCAATGGAGACAATTGCTTTCAGATACTCATTTCATTTTGATACTTTAGAGCCCAAATATTCTCCTTGGTAGAAAATTATATCTAAGTACATTAAACACAAAATTCATTAGGTCTAAATCCTCAGAGTAGAAATTAAGGTAAACATTTTCCTCCTTTTGGTGGAGGTACCGTTGCTATGGCTTAGCTGAAATTTAAATATGACACTTGCTCAGACCCCCAAATTTGGGAAAGATTGATTTATGATTGTTGGGGGAAAAAAGCAGGAATGAAAATGCCTCATATATTTCATAAATGCTCATCAATTTTAATTTCTGTTCTCAAGCACGAGTGCCCTTGTGATTCCTTCACTGAGTGTTTCGATACCTACTTTTTCATGGTTAAGGATGGAAAAGAACTATTACCTTCTTAATAAGCTTCTCTTAGCATTACACCAATGGGTGATGAACTGAAAACTTGCAGAAATGTTCAATGAACTCGAAGTAAAGTAGATCAAGAATTGTTAGGAGGTTATAGTAATTATCTTTTCACAATGACCCAATAAAAGAAATCAACACAGTGGAAGAAAAGATGCTATGCAACTCACTGTTACAACATCATTTTAATAAATATGCAATGGAAGAGCAACATCATATCAAGTAGCCTCATTTATCATATCCTGGGGTGAAAGGGAAAATTAGATCAGCTGTACTCACATGGATCTTTCAAAGAAGAAGACTTCTGGAAACAAAATTGCATAGACATGTCTCAGCATATTCACATTAACACACAAAAAAAAGTTCAATTGTGTGAAGTACAGAGCAAGGCCAGAAGAGTAGGGTGAATTGGGTTGGTTCCATTCTACCTCAGTGCTTATTGAATATGTAAGCTAAACATGAACGTAAAATTCTAAGTGTAAATAGCTGTATTATCATCATAGTCCAGTACCATCATATGTGCCAGATCTACTTTATGGTAAGTTAAATTGTGGGTTTTGTCACAGATATGTGGGAGTCTGTATGTGTGCATAATTGCTTTCCCAGCCAACATGGTTAAAAAGCTGTTCTTGCCCTTTGAGTGTATTCATTATTTTTTTCTTTCAGCTAATTGAAGCAACCTTTACTAGAACCGTTTTATATGTATTCTCCCATTAGGTTTCATGTCATTTGCACATCTTTAATTGTTTTTTCCTTTTTTCATCAGAAGTCAACTCTAGTATCCACCATGATCCAAGTTTGTCTTTGGTTGGTTTTAATGCATCTCATGGCATTCTCTTGTTTCAATATTATTTCCAACCAGAACACACTTGTTTATTCGTTCACGACCTCATGGACCAGCCCAAGCCAGAGCTCCCTGTTTGCCGTCACCTCCCCCAGCTCCTTCAGAGTCTATTTATTTATTTATTTACTACATTTCTATACTTACCCTCTCAGCCCGAAGGTGACTCAAGGTGGTTTATATATGGCAATAATGCCCACAAGATAAAATACAATTAAAACAATTATATTGCTTATTTTATACTATGTAAGTTGCCCAGAGCACCTTGGTGGAGGGCGACTAATCAAATAATAAACGATGATGATGGTATAGAAGAACCATATAAAAACAATAAACAATTAGCAATTAAAACCATAAAAATACAATTCTCAGTGTCTCATCGTTAAAAATTATTTTCTGTCGGATCGTCATATCATTCCATAAATCTCAATTAAACAGTTTTACTGCATCTGCAAATGGCTGCTTGAATAGCCAGGTTTTAACTCTCTATCGAAATATTAGGAGGGAAGAGGACAATCTAATGTCTCTAGGGAGGGCATTCCATAGCTGAGGTGCAACCACTGAGAAGGCCCTGTCTCTCGTCCCCACCAATCGGATCTGTGAAGAAGGCGGGACCGAGAGCAGGGCCTCTCCAGATGATCTTAAACATCAAGCCACTCACTTCAAGGATACCATCCATCCATCTTGCCCTCCGTCAGCCCTGCTTCCTTTTTCCTTCCATTTCCCCCAGCATCATTGCCTTCTCTAAGCTTTTCTGTCTTATTATGTGGCCGAAGTATTTCATCTTTGCCTCTAATATCCTTCCTTCCAATGAGCAGTTGGGCTCTATTTCCTGAAGTATGGACTGCTTTGATCTTTTAGCAATTCAAGGCACTGTCAGAATTCTCCTCCAACACCGCAGTTCAAAAGCATCTATCTTCCTTCACTTAGCCTTCCTTATGGTCCAGCTCTCACATTCATAGGTTACTACGGGAATACCATTGCTTTAACTATGTGGATCTTCATTGCCAGTATGATGTCTCTACACTTCACTATTTTATTGAGATTGGTCATTGCTCTCCTCCCAAGAAGTAAGCATTTTCTGATTTCCTGGCTGCAGTCTACGTCTGCAGTAATCTTTGCACCTAGAAATACAAAGTCTGTCACTGCCTCCATGTTTCTCCCTCTATTTGCCAGTTATCAATCAGTCTGGTTGCCATAATCTTGGGGTTTTAAAAAAATGTTTAGCTGCAACCCAGTTTTTGCAATTTGTTCTTTTGCCTTGTTTAGAAGGCTCCTCAGCTCCTCCTCACTTTCAGCCATCAAAGTGGCATCATCTGCATATCTAAGGTTGTTAATCTTTCTTCCAGCAATTTTAACTCCAGCCTTGGATTCATCATTTATTCTAAAGCCTTTGACTGTGTTGACTATAATAAATTGTGGCAAGTTCTTGGTGGTATGGGGATCCCAAGTCACCTTATCTGTCTCCTGAGGAATCTGTATAATGACCAAGTAGCAAGAGTAAGAACTGACAAGGTGTATGGCAGGGTTGTATACTCTCACCCAACCTATTCAACTTGTCTGCAGAACGCATTAGTTGTATTAAAACTAGCAAATGTGTTTCCTGGCAGTTCAAGAACAGGTTGGTGCTGTTATCATGAATGAAGTTCTAGAAAATTATTTTAATGATTCTGCACTATCTTCTTTCTGTGTGTCATAGTTGCTAAACTGTCACAATGTCAGAAATACTGCATATGGCTGTGAGGAGGAAAGCTACAAGTATCATGCCTATATCCAGTGGGCATGTAGACAGCACTGAGGAACACAAATGACTTTATGAAAATATGGGGGTTTTCTTTAGATTGAACTAGATGGAAAATCACCCAGAGCCTCCACTCCAATCCACATTTTGTTAACACAGAAATTGGAAGCAGTTCTTAAGAAATTCTTAAACTCTAGGCAAAAACATTGAATGAAATTAAAATCCAAGCAAGAACTGTAAATATATACTGAAAATATTACTGAGGTTAACTCAAACCAAGTCAAATCAAAGAATGCTTCTAAATAGATTTCATCTCAGCATTTAAACTTGGCCTCTAATAAGAGAGAATCCTACTCCCACTGAACACTTTAAGAACCAAAAAGAAGCACAGTAAGGAGCTTACAAGATGTAGTAACTTATGACACATATATGTAGCATCCGCTTTCATAATAAAGTGATATATTGAGTTGCAAGTTTAATTCATTCTGTGACTGAGCTCTTAATTCAAATCACTCTGATCTCAAAGCAAATTTCTTTTTTATAATTTTTATTGAGGATTTTACATATAATAAAATACAGTTTGCAGAAAAAGGTAGGAAAAAGGAAAAAGGAGAACAAGAAGGGAAGAGGGAAAGAAAGAGGGGAGTGTGTTAGAGGAAAAGGGAAAAAGGAAAGCCCGTAGCAAAAAGTAAGAGATAGGTTAGTAGAGTAGTCTTCCAGTTCGCTCCGCGTGGACAATGTAGCGGAACTTGAGATAATTCTTCATAGTGATATAACTTCCAGCCTCCAATTTCCTTGTTGTGTGTCCTTGTATTTATATCTTTAGTAATTTCAAATAAGACTTAAGAGGTTGCCAGTCTGTTCGGTTCTTCACACTCTGGTCGTTGACCATACTGTTCAATTCATCTAACTCCATTAATTCATGGAGTTTAACTATCCAGTGTTCTATCAGGGGGTGTCCTCCTTTTTCCAGTTTCTCGCTAGTACTAGCCTAGCAGCTGCCGCTATAAAGTGAAATAGTTTGTCCTTTTTTTGTCAAATCAAAGCAAATTTCAATTGAAATGCTATTAATCCATTCCAGCTCCCCAACCCCACATTTTTGTTGTATGTTTTAAATAAAAATGTATCTTATAAATAACAAATATTGTATAAATGCACATTCACATAGAACAATTAAAAATCAACTTTACAATGGTAGAAGCACAAATTTGTGGAAAGGAAGCACATTTGAGGCAAGGCAAAACCTGAACTTTCACATAAAACAAAACAAAAAAAGAAAGATTAACTTTAAAATGCCAGAAGTGCAAAGTTTTGGCAAGGAAACACAAAGTGAAAAGGCAGAAGCATCTTTTTATTTATACTGTACTCATTCCAACCTCCCTCCCTCTTTTGCTCTCTTTTTCTGCCCCCCCCTCTTCATGAATCCAAACATACCAGGAATGAAAACCACATAAAATCAAATAACTCAAAGTTCCTCAATGAGGATAAGAGCAATCTCCCAAACTGGACAAGAACATGAGGCACAGAGGCATGAGTCATGAAAGGTGCTCTCTCGAACTCCTAAAGCACTGTACTCTCACGATAGTGCTCCCTTTGGTGCTGACTCTTAAAACACTGCTCGTATGTCAATGCAAAAACCAGGCTGGGTAGTGCTCTTAACTCAAAATGCTCTTAAGTTGAGATGCTCTTGAATCGAGGTTCCGATATATAAAATTCCAAATACTTTTATTTTTTTCAAATAATTTGTATTAATCATTTCCAAATAAAAGTAAAAATAAAATTTATACTAAAAGAGTGAGGGCAGGGGGAAGAGGGAAAAGGAGGGAAGATAAGTCATTTGAGGATAGTAAATGTGTTATTGGTTAGTTGCATCTTTACAGATATCTGATATATTGCAAAGGAAGAACAAAGAAGGTCAGGGTTATTGGGGAGTTCTTTTACAAAATTATCATTACTACAATTTAGTTTACTTCTCTATTCCTTTAACACACATTTAATAAAATACTGAATATTCTAATAATTTTCAGTTTGTCTATTAATTGTATCTTCTCATTTCATCTCTTAATCTTAATATCTTCTTTTCCAGTTCTTCATTGAAATTAATCTTCATGATTCATAGCAAATTCCAAATTCTTCAACTCTGAGATGACTCATTTGTTTTTCCTTATGCTTCGTAAACCTGAGTGTCAAATGACCAGACTTTCATATATAAGCCAATGAGAATCTAACATGTGACACTTTTTTTTCTTGCCCAAAATAATAGCCACAGTGACTCCAGTTTAAACTCCTCATGCCACGATTCTTTTCTGATGACTAAGCTATGCCAATCTCTTTGTGGTTTCTTAAAAGAAAATGTTCCTGCAGTGCGTTAATTCCTTAAGTTATTTAATTATTACCAACAGGGAGTTGAGAAAAAGAAAAACTGTCAAATAGTTCTGTCACTATAATTTGCCTTGAATTATTATAGCTGAGCTATTATAAATAGTTCACATGCTATTCATGTCTTTTTCTTGTTAAAATATTACCATGTTAAACAATTTTTAAATGATAACTGTAAAATGTTCCTTGATTTTTTGGGGGGATTGAAAGGAGCATTGCTCATTGTGAACTACATTTCTAATGAATACCACAATAGATTTTTCAGAGTTCACTTATAAATGACTTGTCTTCAGTATTCAGAGTTTGTAATATAGCACAATTTTATCCAGTACTAGCCATCCCCTGACATGCATTGCTGTGGCCCAGTCTGTGTATATGTGTTGTGTATGTATATGTGTGTATGTATATTTGTGTATATATGTGGTTTTGTGCATGCATTGTAATGTATTTTTTTGTTTTTAAGTCTCTTCCACTGCATTTTCAGTGTTTTTATGAGTTATTGTCACTTGTAGGTCTGATAGGTGTACTGTGTCCAAATTTGGTGTCAATTTGTCCAGTGGTTTTTGAGTTATGTTAATCCCACAAACGAACATTACATTTTTATTTATATAGAATATTATTATTTTGGGATAGTTTGGAAATCTAAACTTGACAGCATGGCTGCTCCACTATGAAAATAATGAGCCCAGACATCAATAATCTCTTAAAGTCAAGATGAACCTTGACCCAGTTTCAAAGTTGGTCTCTTTCCACAACTCCCAGAGAGAATTACAGAGACCTGAACTTCACCTTGCCTATACGTGCTCACTATGATCCTTTTCCTTCTCCCCCAACACAGGCCACAGACAAGGTACACGTTTTTGTCTTATCCCTTTTCCATATCAAGTCAGAAAAAAACCTTCTTCACCTTCTTCTGCAGTTTACTCAGGAATAAACAATTGTCCTCCACATAAAGATGAATGCCATCAGTTCTATACAGCTGGTTGAGGGAGAAAGTGGCTCGGCCCTTTTCCCATTGTCTTACCTACTAACTCACCATTCCTGGGCCAACACCTTCTTTGCAAACCTTCCACAAAACAGCACTGAAGGAGATCTGCATGTGAACCCACATTGTCATATAACCCAGGGCTGATGTAAACAGATTAAAATGCTTATATTATGCTACTTCTTTCTTTTATCTGATATAATTAAACATTACATAGTAATTCGATAGACAAGGCATTCAAAAATGGAAAATGGAATAAAGATAGAAATATTACACGTCCATGAATTTAAATACAGCCCCACTATTTCATTTTTCTGCTATTGATCATCTGAGCCAGTAACGTTTCCCCCTTTTAAACGGAGAAGAAAAATGATATACCATTAATAAAAGTGTGGCATCCATAGGAAATTGTTTTCTCTTGGGCATTTTCATTTCATAACAAGGGCATCAAAAGAAGAGGAAATGGGCTCAACAGAACAAAAAACAGTTAGCTAACATAAGATTATGTCTCTCCAATAAAATACTTTCTATGTGCAGTTTTTCTGATACAACTTGCAAATTTACCATATTGGTAAAGTATGGTTTCTATAGTGAGAAGGGCAGAATGTTGAGATCAGTACCTAAAAAGGAAATTTTCCAAGCTCTACCTTTCTCAAGATAACTACTGCTAATGCTCTTTGTATGTGTCAGGAGCAACTTGAGAAACTGCAAGTAGCTTCTGGTGTGAGAGAACTGTCTGTCTGCAAGGATGTTGCCCAGATGTTTTACCATTATGTGGACTTCTCTCATGTCCCTGCATGAGGAGTTGGAGCTGACAGACAGGAGCTCACCCCGCTCCCCGGATTTGAACTATCAACCTTTTGATCAGCAGACCTGCCGGAACAAGGGTTTGACCCATTGCGCACCCAAGGTGTCCTGCTGCTAATGCTAAATCCTGTGCAGTTGCACAAGTGTATCAACTTGAAATTACTGCATTTAAACATTCCTAATTTATTTTCTTCTCCCTAAAAACAAAAACAAAATTGTACACACACTGCTTCACAACCAATACGCAGATAACTGCATATGTTAAAATAAAGTATAATAAGGATCATAGAGGCACTAGGAATAATGAAAACTATAGGTAAAATAAACTTCTTTCTCCTTTATATAACCATACAATACAGTCTTCTGATAGCAGTAGCCCTCTTTAACCCCTACTTACCAGTAGACAAGGCCAAGCGAAACTCAAGATTTTGGATGAGATCACAGAATATGTGGCAGAGGGCCACATTTCTACTTCATTGGTCCATGTCTACTCTGACATTCATTCAGTTAAAAGTGAGTGTGGAACAAAGTTCCAAGTAAGTGAATTAGCATGTCGAATCAATCAATGATTGCTAGAATCAATTCAAGGCTGTGTATCAAAGTTTTTCATGACCAATACTATGTGTACAGTCTATCAATAGCTGCAGACCATTTAAACCCCTGATCATTATCAGCCTTATTAAGGAATAAGAAGACACCAGCCCATATTCATGAAACTTTATTGAACATTAGTGATCCCAGACTGCATTTGTGTGTATGCAAATGCATGCACAGTCATGTCATGGGAGAGATAGCCTTACAACATGTTTAGCCTTTTCTGCCAGAGCCAATTCCTCACCTAAAAATCTCAGGGTAACATTGAGTCATGGCAGTTAAAATGGTATCAAATTACATTAATTCTGTAGTGTTGGTGCACACCTTATCTCCACTGAAGTTGAGATACACACACACACACACACACACACACACATACACACAATATTTCAGAAGTAAATCACATGGGGCTTTATTCCGAGTAGACATGCATAGGGTTGTCAAAATTGTATTTTAATTTGAGAGCCATCCTAATGAAATGAATGTAGGCTAAATGTCTGTATTGCATACATAATTTACAAAGTACATTAAGTAACAATAAACTTGAAATATTCATACATGAGTCTGCAAATATAAAGAATAGAGCTTCAGATACACTGTTATTTTATGTATGTGTTTGACTCATTGGCTGGCTCATTGTTTTGCTCATTTTGTTGTATTAACTGGTATGTAAAGAAAACTTGAGTCTGAAGGGTCCTTTAATTCTGATCATGGGTCCATTGGGCCTGACCCAACAGATACATGAGCACTTCAAGAACTGATATTGTTCTTCCAATCCAGTATGATTAGATAAGATTAGAAATGAGAAGGCCTGGAAAGAAATGGAAAAATCAGGGAGGGGGGGCGGTTTCCCCCCATTTTCTTCCATTTTTCCCAAATTTTACAATTTTTTCCAGACCTTCCCAACTTTAGATAAGATACTTGTAGGCAGTCCTCATGGCTAAGGATAATTCCTTATCTATCAGCTATCTCACTGGGGGGACACAGACTAAATCTTTAAAGGAATTACAATAAATCATGAAAAATAAGACTGCTTCTACACTGCCATATAATCCAGATTATCAAGGCAGATAATCCACATTATTTTATTTGAACTGGATTATGTGAGTCTTCACTGGTATATATCCCAGTTCAAAGCAGATAATCTGGATTTTATTTTACAATGTAGAAAGGGCCTAAGTAAAGATTTATTGGTACTTTATGAATGATATAAGTCTTTGTAGCATTATGATAAAGTTCCTTTTCATTTGAGATGTACTAGCTATGATGGGGAACGACAGCCACAGTTGTCTCTACCAGGTGAGAAAACTCTCTAGCCAGTTTCAGGGCAGCATATCTCCACAATACACAACCCAATATCCTGTTGGTTTCACCAACAATTTAAGTGATACCTGTAGAGGTGACGGAAAAAAACACTGAAAAAATGAGAAGAGGAAAAGGGCAGCTACAATGAAAACAAGAGGCAAAAGCTGCCAACTTTGTGCTGCCCACTGCTTTAATTTCTTGTCCATGTGGACAAGTTAAACATGAGCCAACAATGTGATGCTGCAGGTAAAAGAGCCAATGGGATTTTGACTTGCATAAAGAAGAGTATAGTGCCTAGATCCAGGGAAGTCGTGCTACCCCTCTCTTCTGCCTTGGTCAAACCACACCTGGAATTCTGAGTCCAATTCTGGGCACCACAATTGAAGAGAGATATTGACAAGCTGGAATGAGTCCAGAGGAGGGTGACTAAAATAATCAAGCGTCTGGAGAACAAGTCCTATGTGGAGCGGCTTAAAGAGGTGGGCATGTTTAGCCTGCAGAAGAGAAGACTGAGAGGAGACATGATAGCCATGTATAAACATGTGAGGGGAAGTCATAGGGAGGAGGGAGCATGCTTGTTTTCTGCTGCCTTGGAGGCTAGGACGTGGGACAATGGCTTCAAACTACAGGAAAGAAGATTCCACCTGAACATTAGGAAGAACTTCCTAACTGTGAGAGCTGTTTAGCAGTGGAACTCTCTTCCCTGAAGTGTGGTGGAGGCTCCTTCTTCGGAGGCTTTTAAAGAGAGGCTGGATGGCAATCTGTCATGGATGTTTTGTATGCAATTGTCCTACTTCTTGGCAGAGGGTTGGACTGGATGGCCAACAAGGTCTCTTCCAACTCTATGATTCTACTCCTGAATGGATGAGTACAAGAAGATGATGATGGTGCCAGTGTGCAGTAATTTTTGTTACTACTTTAAGATTAGTTATAGCCAAAAAATGAAAAGAAAATTATGAATATGAAATTAATGATTGGTACAAAGAGGTATGGAACATCACAATTAATAATACAGTGATTTGTGAAATAAAATGCAAAAATAAATGATTTTGAAGCAACATGGGGTGAATTCCTAGAATATATATTTGTCAAGGAAAAAGGAATAAAACCAAATCAGCATACATTAGCATTTTGGAGAAGAGGCCAATTTAAGAATTATTAATATTAAGGATTAATAAATGTCCGATGGGTGGCCGGTGCATGAAGAGATCACATGTATAAAAATATATGACTAATTAATTGTTTAGCTGATCTATTGTATGTTTTGTGTTAATATTAGTTGTGTGTTTTAATTTTAAATAATAATAATAAAATGTGGAAAAAAGAACTGAGGATTGACTAAATTGAATTCTATCTACCTATCCAGACTTCCCTGAAGCCATAGAAGTCTTATGAAAGCACTGGAGGATCCCCTACTTTGCCCACTCTTGCTACTGCCTCTTTATGGAAGTGTCCAGACAGTGAGATCACTAGTATAACTAACCCAAAAAGGCATAGTACCAGCCCATACTTTCTAGCAACAAAATATGTCATTTACTTGTGATTAAACATGCATATGAGTCACTGCTGTTTGAGCATTATCTAGGGGCTGTGTTTGTTTGTTTGTTTTAGTCTCACATTTGCTACACAAATCATTTTTATCCTCTGCTTGTTGGACAAATATAAAAGCAACAGTTTAAGGCAATGACATTCAGCCTTATTTATACACAACATTAGAATTTTCCGCTCCTTTTAAAACATCTTAAACTGAAACCTGAGACAGAAAACAGATAAAAGAAAGCAGAATGATGAAATAAATCACAATGAAATGTACATTTTTGAAGTTTAGGCCCTTCATGCTAATGGTTCAGAATCTACACATGTGGATTATATAAAATTTATATAAAATTTAAATATTTTATTGTAGTTTTCCCCATTTGTGTAGCAGGCTTTTCCTGCTTTTTAAATATCTATGTATCAGTAGAATTGGCATGCCATTTAGTGAAGTGTCATAATTTTTTAAAGGTACAAACGGTTATAATGCACCTATAAGATGTTTATTCTAATATTTAAATGCTGTACCTTCACTTTCTGAAGGTCAATCTTTTTACCTCTGCCACACAAATTTTAATTTTGACAACTTCTAATTATACAAAGGCATAGATCAGTAAAAGGGAAAGCCAATAATGCCACACAAAGGGAAGTAAAAATGGAAGCTTTGGCAGTCAATAAGAACATAAGAACATAAGAAGAGCCATGCTGAATCGGGCCTCAGCCCATCTAGTCCAGCATTCTGTGTCACACAGTGGCCCACCCAGGCTGACAGCTGTCACAACCTCCTCTGGAAGTGAGTTCCATAACCCAATGACCCTCTGGGTGAAGAAATATTTCCCTTTATTAGTCCTAACTTTCCTACCTTGGAGCTTTAGGGAGTGCCCCCTAGTCCTAGTGTTGTGTGACAGAGAAAATATTTTTTCTTTATTCACCTTTTCTATGCAAGGGTGTTTTTTAAAACAGAAAAGAGAAATTCCCACTAGTCATGTGTGCAAAATTTGTTACTACAGTTTATTCTGCTTCTTTCGTGTCTTCCGTTTCTTCAGAAGCATGAAACAGGAAGCCCTCTCCACACAAAAAAATCTGCTCAACATGAAAGCCTGCTTTCGTGTCAAGCTGAAATTGCCTCCTTGCCTGCATTTGGGCAGGCCTGGAACTAGGATGCAGGCACACTCCAGGCCTGCCTGCAGGCCCCGCCCCACACACACTCACATATTGAAAGAGGGGGGGCATGCGTGGTCACTGGCAGGACCTGTAGGCACGTTCTGGGCCTGTCTGCAGGCCCCACCACACTTTGTGTGTGTGCGTGTGTGTGTGTGTTTGTGACAGAGGCTGAAGACATGCCCAAAGTGTGCCTACAGGCCCCGCCAACCACCACACATACCCTGGGGCCTGTGCGATTGGTGGGGATGAGATTGGTGGGGACGAGAGACAGAGCCTTCTCGGTGGTGGCTCCCTATCTGTAGAACAAACTCCCCAGTGAAATTAGGTTGGTTCCATCTATCCTTTCCTTTTAGGAAAAAAACTGAAATCAAGTTTTTCGGACCAGGCATTCGGGTAGCAGGCTTAACAGTAATCACAATGATTCATGAGAACTGATAATGGACATTTTTCGGACAGGGACTGGATGCTGAATTGGACTTGGATGTGGCTATATTGTTATTAATAATGTTTTAAATGTATATTTTATAATTTAATGTTTGTAACTAATGTTTAATTTGTGTTATATTGTTTTGTTTGTATGTGTTGGCATCGAATTGTTACCGTTTGTAAGCCACCCTAAGTTCCCGTCCCCAGTATTGAGAAGGATGGGCTACAGATGCTTGAAATAATAATAAATAATAGGTGTGCTCCAGGCCTGTCTGCAAGCCCTGCCACACACTCACACTTGCCAAGGGTATGGCGGGGCATGTGTGGTAGCTGGTGAGGCCTGCAGGTGTGCTCCGAACCTGCCTATAGCTGAACACCTTACTCCAGAGGAGCAACAGCAGGTGTCAGGTAAGAAGAACTGCAGAAAGTGGTGCCAGTGGATGTCAATCCCCCCCATAGTGGTCTGAATTTTGGGGGTCCAATCTGAAAAAAACCTCCCGATTTTGCGATGCTATCGAAAATGGATTAGGGACCCCAACAAAAGCTGGGACATGAAACGGGGCAAGGTTTACCCTAAAAGCATAAAGACTACTTCCCACCAGGAAATCTCCTGGAAAAAATAGATTTTTGAATAAAAACTTAAAGGTTAAGAATTCTGAAAACAAATATTTGAGCAACCACCTTGTTATTGCAGCTAGGTGTGTTGAGTAACTACTTTACCCTTGCCGAGTCCAAAGCCCTTGACAATAAATTGGTTTTAAATGGGTGCCTGATATATGACTCTGCAACACAATTGATTTATTACATTTAAAGGGGCAGTATTCTAAACTGTTCATGAGTTCATTATGTCCTCTTTTAGTTGACAGCCATAACTCCAGGTGTAGCAAATGTTTCTTAGATTCATATGGCCTTTTGATAGTTTATTAGGTAATTATACCCATAGAGTACCATCCACTGATAGAAGGGATTTCCAGGAAATGGATGTATTTTAAAGAAGGAAAGTGTGGTGGATCAATGCTGCTCTCTTAAAACTGCATATCAATTTATGAACCTACTGCTCAGTCAATGAGCTTGGGTGTTTATTTGATACAAAATGAAAGGCACATATATTTCAGGAGCACTTTTGCTTCATCACAAATCTATATTTATATGAAATGTCGCCTCCAGGGACTCCTTCAACAATAATTGTTATGGCTGTCATGAAGACAAAGAAATTTTAGGCTTAATTAATTAATATTGAAAGCCATGCCACAGTACTCCATGTAATCCATGCCGCAGTGGTATGTCTTGTTCAATTGTAACTGGGGGCGATTGTTTTACTGTTTTTATTGTTTTATTACTGTTTTAATTGTTGTTCTTATTGATTTTATTGTATTTGCTGCTATGTTATGAACTGCCCTGAGCCTCCAGGAAGGAGCGGTATATAAGCATGAATAATAATTAAATAAAATAAATATATTGCACAGTCCATAGAAGGCATCATCTTAGAACTTCACCCACCTACCATTTGTCTTCTATCATAAAAAGTATAAGAATGACTGGAGGTAAGATCATGTGACTAGTTCAGGAGAGAGTAACAAGTCACAGCAAAGTTTGTGGCAATTGAATGAGATGTCATTCTTCTGCATTTTGACAATTTTCTACCAAGCATATCATGCCTGAATTCTGTGCATAATTGTTTACTAGCCTTCAAGGTACAATAACTCAACTGTGTGTAAAGCATGGTTCAGTTCAATTCAACAACTTCATAATCCACAAAAGACCCCCCATTATAAACCAATTGTTTCATTCCATATACTACCTTATTGATCTCCAAAGGTACAGCGGAATTTCATGTAACCGCATGTTGTTGCTAATGCATAATGAATATTTTTGCAACACATTAAGGGTCAAAATGGTCATGACATTAGATGAGCATTAAATGTTTAGGTTCTTAAACATGCAAAAAGTATGAGTTCTAAATTATAACAGATATACAGAGAGAATGTAATCAATTTCCTCATAGTTTGGTCTCATGAAACATCCCAGTTTGGAAGCGGATAAATTCCTCATAGCCCTAAAGAAGGATAACCTCCTAGTGAAAAGGAGCTTTTAATACACTGTCACCAGAGATTAATTAAGCAACCTCCTTATAGTCCTGTGTAATTTTTGCTTGTGTTGTTTACTTCTGGTGGGAATTGACCATAGAGTTACACTGGATGACTTCTATTGAGAACATACTAATCAAATCAACAAATAATCAAATTGGCAAAACTAATTTGTAGTACCAACTATATATAATTTCCAATCTATACATCAGTACCTAGGAGGCACGATGGGGTCAGCTCTTTATTAGAGTTCACAGAGATCAAATTCTTTAAGTACCCTAAACAATAGTAAGGACTTAAGATTAAGAAATGTGTTTATATACCTATGTACTATCCTGCACAATATTTAATATACTGTAGTTGTTGAAAACCTCATTTATATTCAGGCTGAATAAGATCTTATCTAGAAAATAGCACTTGATTCATAGTATATCAAAGCATTATGAGTTGAAGAAGAAATTCATATTTCAAGACAAGTAATGATGAATTTCGGTAATACCACTGATGAGAGAGGACTTTATGAGAGGAAATAAAGCCATGACCCTATTAAATGTTCATGGAGGAAAAAGCTCCATCTGCATAGCAATGTGGATTTCCATTTCTTGTATTACACATGTAATTACACCTGTGTGATAGACAGATCTTCTACTCAAACAGATGGGTGGGTAGGCTCTGCAATCAACTGGATATGAAAGAGGATTTTCTAGACAATACAGGCAGTCCTCGAGTTACAAACATCTGACTTACAAATGACTCATAGTTACAAACTGGAGTGAAACAACAGGAGGTGAGAGAAATCTAGCCCTCAGAAGGGAAATTCACTCCTCAAAGATTTTTACGGTGAAAAGGTGTCTCCACTGAAGCTTTCTCACCAAGCCTTGTTTCCACAACAAGCCTTTTTTTCCAACATCCAGTTATCACAATGGTAAGGACACAGATAGCAAAAACAAATACCACTTCCCTATGCTATCCAAAGCTCATATATAGATATATAGATATACTGTATCTGTCTATATATGCTGGAGTTACACTGACTTATAAACAAATTCAACTTAAGAACAAACCTACAGAACTATCTTGCTCGTAACTTGGGGACTGTCTGTATGGGGTTTTATCCTAATGGATTTAGTATACAGCTGGTAATCATACTAATCCTGATTGCAGTTAATTAAAAGTATTCTGAGAACAAGGCAAATGCAATTTGCATGTTCTTTCATCGTGTTGAATATTATTCATTGAATATGTTCTATTTTGTGAAAAACTGTACTCTTCACCTAGTGAAATACATAATTTTTCAGCCCATTGTGCCTGTGTTTATCTGTAAATAGAAAACATAAGGCATCAGACAGTAGCTTTCTGCTTTATGGCATATATTCTGCTCTAGATGGGATGATTGAGTAGCAGGCAAATATTTGCGTGCCTTGATGTCAGCATACCATATGGAGCAACTGTGAAACCTGAATCGACACATCACTGACTAGTCATTCAATGTTTACTATTTGAGTAGATATGCTTAGATATTAGAGAGTGAGGGGATATAGTATATTGGTTTTTTTTCTCTGTGTGTGTTATTTCATGCCCAAACATCTCTAGACAACTGCAAAGACTCAAATGTGCTTCACATCAACCAAATTGTTGCTAAACTGTCTGGCATCGCCTTTCACTCCTTCCATTTGCCAGGATGGTATGTGCCATTCTCAGCAGAAGTAACAGTCTCATGTCTTCATTATGCTACTGAGATTTCCTTGCACTGAATGCTAAACTAAACAGCAGACAGACATTGTACAAATAGTACCTTTGAAAAGAACTTTGCTGTGAAGACAAATACTACAGGGGTTCTCTCATCACTTGCATTCTTTTTTTAAATCTCTGATTACTAAAGTGGCAGCTTCCAAAGATGTCTCCTGGCATTGCTGTGAGGTACTTGAAAGCTTAATGGTCTGAACACTCGATAAAATGGATACTTACCAAATGAAGTAAATAAACCATTCTCTCAAGTAGTGTTTTTCTCTATCCAATACATATGTCAGAAATATAGCAGTATCTTTTTAGAAAAAAATAATTTGAGTGCCTTTATTTGAAATGGAAGCCAAATGATTGTTATTGTTTTCTCTCTCCAAAGAAATAATGAAATAATTTTATTCCCCCCTTTTCATTAAAATAGTCATGATTTTTTGAAGATATGCAAAGAAAGTGAAAAGAATGTATTTCATTTAAATAGCACAAGTGCTCCTTTTAAATGGAAATGCAGTTCTGAGTTTATCTTTCCTGTTCATTAAAAACAAAAAGGACAACTGCCTCCCAGAAAACACATAATAGCTGAAATCCATCATAGTATGTCCATGTGCAGATTTATGCTAGTCAAAGCCATTGACTACCACCCCAGGTTACTGGATAGCCTCTGAAGCTCTCTGCCTGGCTTTGTGTATCAATCAAGAGGGGAAAAAGTGGGATATAAATAAAAAAAATTAATGCAATAATAGTTTCAAAGAGAGTTGTCAACATCATCTCACTATATCTTTATATGCAGATGCAAAATAAAGACTTCATGCACAGAGATACACTAGGGTGTTCTAAAGATTTCAGTAATGATAATCATCATTTTAACTATTCGCTGTGGTGACGGAATGCTTCTTCAATCCAATCATAGCCATGTGGTGAATTTCAGGGTCAACAAAGTTGAGGGACTTTGGGTACTTCTGAGGAAGAAAGGGGATACTAGCCTCAGTGCCACAAAAAAAACCCCAACAATATAGACATGCATAAGGGAAATGTATGTGTACATATTTCCCCAACAAAACATCAATCATTGTCTAACTTCTCTTCACTTACTTACTGCAGAAGTAAGGAAACCAGACAAAAGTCAGGGTTTGCATACTATATTTAACGAGTTAAGTGTCTGATCTATATGTAATTTTTCTAGGGCAAAGGGGCCCCTACCTGTGATGGCAGAGGGTCACTACAAGATCTTATTCAGCGAACCCATGTGGACTAGGTTATAAGGAGACTTTCCCAAGCAATTTCCACCTTCAAGACACACATAATAAAGGAGGGATGTTCCCCAGGTCCAGCCACAAAGTGTAATCTCTTTAACCATATACTGGGCCCTGCAGCTTGTACCCCTCCATCAAGTACTTACTACTTGTGATCACTGTATCTGATTTCCCTTCCACCCTGCCTCATTCTACCTATATATTTTTTTCGTGTCAGAAGCAACTTGAAAAACTGCAAGTCACTTCTGGTGTGAGGGAATTGGTTGTCTGCAAGGACGTTGCCCGGGGGATGACGGATGACTGATGTTTTACCATCCTATGGGAGGCTTCTTTCATGTCATCACATATTTATTTATTTATCATATCAGAAGCAAACCAAGGGTACAGTTGAAAATGTATTTTAAAAACACAAAGTTTACAAACTTGGCATTATATTAAATGTCCTTTGACCAGAAGCTGGCCACTTGGACTGCCTCTGGTATTGCTAGAAGAAGGTTCTCCACTGTGCATGTGGCAGG
This sequence comes from Anolis apletophallus, assembly GCA_030556195.1. Taxonomy (NCBI): domain Eukaryota; kingdom Metazoa; phylum Chordata; class Lepidosauria; order Squamata; family Anolidae; genus Anolis; species Anolis apletophallus. The sequence goes on along the minus strand of JARBWK010000007.1, from coordinate 67,176,342 downwards.
GCTCAGACTGCATTGTAATAGGTGGTCTGTGGTTTGCTCTTCTCTACACTCATATGTTGTGGACTCCACTTTGCGGCCCCATTTTTTAAGGTTTCCTCTGCATCTCGTGGTGCCAGAACGCAGTCTGTTCAGCACCTTCCAAGTCACCCAGTCTTCTGTGTGCCCAGGGTGGAGTCTCTCATTCTCATGTTGCCACATGAGAAGCTTGAGCTCGACAAACGGGAGCTTACTCCACTCTCCGGATTCAAACTGCCAACCTGTCGGTAGACCAGTCCTGCCGGCACAAGGGTTTGACCCATTGTGCCACTGGAGGCTCCTATTCTACCTATCGTAAAACAAACACTATTAACATGCAAACTTTAGGGAAAAAGCATCATTTGCCAAAAGGATGAATCCCGCATTCGAGCAGCTCCCAAAAAAACCAGAATGGGGGCACCAAAAACCAGACACCAAAAATGGAACAGGGTTTACCCCTTCCAACTACCAAATAACTTACATTGAAGATTCTGAAAAATACTATCAGAGCCATTGTTTGGAACACATAGCCTTCACGATATGAGATAAATACCTGTCTCCATAATCTTCCCAGCCTCTTCAGAACTGCTAAGGGGAATGGCTGCTTAGAGTCTCTATTGTGTGTCCTCTGGACCCTAAAATTGGGAGCATAATCTGCTAGACCTTCCAGTGGACTTCAGGACTACTTCTATTCCCTTGCATGCAACAAAACTTCATGATGTGCTTCATGAGAACCAGTCACAGTACAATAAATTTCTTATTGCTTCTAAATTTGGGGAATCATTTTATCACCCCAATATTGCTAAGCTATCATCTAATCCTAGAAGCTAAGGAGAAGCTGGAGAGTTTCAGATCTCTGACATTGCTCCATCTGTTTGAAAGACAAAAATGGATAATGTCATTGTATATCACCATTTTATGACAAGCTATGAAAAGAATACTGAATTACAAACACCAGAGGCAAAAGGCATGGACAAGCCTCATGAAATAGGCAAATTTTGAACTCAGGGAGTTGATAATATGGACTGTACTGAAGTTGTCACACCAATAATGGATGAAGCCTTTAGATCAAAGGTCCTCAAACTGAGGCCTGGTGGCTGGATACGTCCCTCCAAGGTCATTTACCCAGCCCTCGCTCAGGGTTAACCTAAATCTGAAACTACTTGAAAGCACACATCATCATCAACAACAACAACAACAACAACAATCCTATCTCATCAGTCAAAAGTAGGCCCACACTTCCCATTGAAATACGAATCAGTTTATAATTGTTAAAATTATTCTTCATAATTATTGTATTGTTTTTAAGTGTTTTTTTGCACTACAAATAAGATCTGTGCAGTGTGCATAGGAATTCATTCATTTTTTTTTCCAAATTATAATCCGACCTTCCAACAGTTTGAGGGACTCTGACCTGACCCTCTGTTGAAAAAGTTTGAATGACCTGCAATAGATAGACTAATCCAAGCCAAATTGGCCAAAATAATGGCCTGAAGTGACATTGCATCACCAGTCTGGTCCATTGGAAAGTCAGAGGGAGGAAAATGGTCTTGAAAAATAACACTTACAATCAATCATCTATGAGAGCTATGGAGATTCTTCTGCCTCCTTCATTTCTCCTATATGTGAATTAGTTATTTCTTGTCCTAAATTACAACCGCTCCTAGATTGATCTCTGTGCATATACTTTTGTTAGATCCAAGAAAGTAGTATGTTCTGCCTGTTGGTTTATGATCCTTCTGACATAGGTATCTTTACATTGTTACAAGAAAGCCTGTGCCTCTATGGGTCTATTCTAATTAAATATAATGAAAATAAACTCACAACGAATGGGGTATGTGTGTATATACATATACTAATAATCACACTGGTAACAATAATAATGTATCACAAAAACCCGAGAGTAGCCTCTTTGGAAGATGACACAAATGTCAATTTTATTGGAAATTATTCTCATATACCGTTTCAAAGGCAAGCTTATACAAGGTCGGGGGAGTCAAAGTTAATTCCCTTTAAGCTGTATTTCTTCTGCCTCTAGCCTGGGTTGAACTTTGCATTTTTTTCCATAGGAAATAAATCAATTCAAATGGATATAACACAGATAAGATACATGCTAAGCTGCAGCAGAATAGAACTGGGCTCACTAAGAATGTAAAAATGAAAACATTTATCAAAGTCTTACTAACTTTCTCAGTGTCCCTGAGCAGTTCCTGCCTACTTTAACTCAAGACAAGATTAGCTCATCCACATATCCCGAGTTTCATGCTCAATCTTCAGTGAAATGTAGTTCCTAGAACAATATATCTTCTTATTACTCAGCTAAACAATTTCAGGAATGGATCAGTCACTTCATAAGACATTCAGCTTTGGAACAAAAAGAAAATTGAAAGAGCTACCTGTTTATTTTAATGCTTACCTTCCCCCTAGTATTCGTTGTTTGAGTTATCACCACAAATGAATATTTAAAAAATTAAAATACTTCCAAATTTCAACATCAACACAATTGATTACTCTACAAAATAATGGCCATACGATCTGCTTAAACAGTAGCCAGCACAGTGTAACAATTTGAGTGTTGGGCCAGAATCTCAAAAACAAGAATGTGAATCACTACTCAGACATGAAATCACTTTGAGAAGTAACCTTTCTTTCCACATCTACAAACGTATACACTTCACTCACTCTTCAAATGCCTTGCTTGTTAAAAGTTAATAAGTGGTTATTTATTAGGCATGGTTTAGAACCCAAAAATAGGATATCGGAAATCTAATGGGGGGGTGCCTCTCTCTCACCCCCGATCCTGAGGGAGCGAGGGCCCAAGTTTGCCCAGGCTGAGAGGAAAAGGAAGAGGCCTGAGGCTGTGAGGAATGGTGGGAGTTGAAGCCCAAAACACCTGGAGGGCTGAAGTTGGCCCATCATGAAGCCTCTTCAAGGCTTTAGATCCTGGCAGGCAGAAGGGGCAGGGAGGTCCACGCCTCCTGCCCTGCCAGGATCTAAAGCGCATCAAGGCTTGGCACGCTTTAGATCCTGTGAGAAACCAACCTCATGTCTAATAGAATGACTGCTAACTTATAGAGTAAGTGCCTAAATAGTATAAGTAATCAACTGGTCATATACCTACATTCCATGCACATGCAATAATACAGCAGTAATAACAATGGGTATAAGAAGAGGTAAAATTCAAACCGAAGTATTCTGACTGGTCCCTCCTCAAGCGGTGCAAACGGGCTCTTCTCTATGAGCCCGGGATTCTGCAGCAAGCAAACGCTGTGCCCGGGCTTTTGGCTTTTCCCGGGAGAGGCTGCCTCCTGTTTGCAGTTTGCACCGCTTGAGGAGGGACCACAGTCAGAATACTTCGGTTTGAATTTTAACTCTTCTTATACCCATTGTTATTACTGCTGTATTATTGCATGTGCATGGAATGTAGGTATACTACCCCAATACTCTTTGATGCTTTAGATCCTGGCAGGCAGGAGGGGCAGGGAAGCCTGGAAAAATGTAAACAGAGAGGTTTACTCAGAAGTAAATCCACAAAGGAGGGCACTTCATCCAAAGTGCCCTCCTTTGCAGATTTACTCATGAGTAAACCTCTCTGTTTACTTCCTTTGCAGATTTACTTCTGAGTAAATCTCTCTGTTTACATTTTTCCAGGCTTCCAGCCGAAAGAAGGAGCGAGTTTAGGGCTTGCCTTGCCATAATACTTATTGGCAAGGGAGGCGGGAGGGTGGTGAGAGAGAAGGAGGGTGCCCCCCCCCTTACGACCTAATAATGATACTTAAGAAAATCCTGGCCCCCGAAGTTCTATAAAGAAAGTCCACTTCCTGGTTGGCGTTCCAGATGCGGAAATACTCAAAAGTAGCATTTCTTACGAATTTCTTACGAATCTTTTAATTTTCATAACTTTTTTCTCATGCCTATTATTTATAAAGCAATAAGTGGATAGTTTCAAAGCTCATCAGTGAGTCAAGAATGTAGTATTCTTAAGCTGAGTATTATTTTTAGAATGTCTAAGTTTAATATGTATGCTTTTACCTCTGTGTGTTTTACCTGATTGTAAGCCACTCCGAGCCCTCAGGCTCCAAATAATAAATAAATAAATAAATAAATAAATAAATAAATAATTAAGCACATGTGGGACATTTTTCAGCCCAAGTGAACTGCTACATCTTTTCTGCCTCCCCGTTTCCAACCAAGAGAAGTGAGGGAGTACATGCTGTGCATATGGGATCCAGGATCCAAATTCAGTCTGTGACATCCTCAGTACTAATAATCAGGTAATCAACAAATAATTCCTCTCTGCACTCTTTACGTGTGTAAATGAAAAGATATGATGCAAGCGAAATAGAAGAGAAAGGGGAAGGGGAAGAACATAGGAATGACTAAAAGGCAGAATGGGAAGGGTAGGAAAAGAAGGGGGTAGAAGTCAAGAAAGAAAGAAGCTGGAGATTAAGTAAAATGTGTTACCTAATTATCCAACTGCCTAGTATTGTGTAAGCAAGATTAGAAAATGATTCATCTGTCTTTTCCAAACAGTTATTCATTCTGACCTGTGCTCCAAAAAATTATCTCTCTTTCCCCTGCTTTCCTCCCAGAAAGATCACACAGATTAGCCTGCCTAATAACAGAGCTACATCTGTTCTCCTTTCTGCAGCTCCAAGAGTGCTTCCAGGCAGCACTAAATCACAGGCTTTAAACAGGGCAAAAAATCCTGGGACTTCAGAAGAGGTCCATATACAGACCAGTTGGTCCCGGGATTTCTGCCTCTGTGATCCAGACTTGATTCTTTGTTGCGAGATTTCGAGACTCCCAAAATGGTCATTGCAGGACTTCCACTGGAAAATTCAGCATTTTTTTTAAAAAAAACCCATCAAAATATGGATATGCAGAGAATCACTGCAGCAAGTCACTGCAAAAGTTCTGATCTTTGTCCTGGTCAGAGAAACTGTACCTTCCGATGTTTCATGAAGAATCTGCCACACAAAGTTTACAGGGTGGGACTACTATTGCCCAAGTCAGCACTGCACAATCAAACAGGAACATGCACTTTCAAGCCAGGAATAGAACTTTGTCATTGTTGACACTTTTTAGAGCCTGGCTGTCCAGGCAGATTTGGTTGTGTACTTGTGGCATCAAATAACGGGTGCTGTTATTGGGTTATACATGGCTTTTCCTGATTCCTCTTCTTATGAAAAAATGTACAGCATTGACTAGGGGAATACAACTTTGTCCTGGCCAGAGAAAATGTGCCCTCCAAACATTTCATGAGGTTTCTGGCACACAAAGATTTTGCCTTCTACTCAACTGTCACTTTCTTTTTAGGAACCGACCAATCAAGAACAAACATCTAAAACCTGGGAACAAACCCAGAAAAAAATCCCTTAATTTCTGATTACAGGGATATACAGACATGTGAAGATCCACATATTTGACTCAAAACAATAAATTTCCTGCACCTGGAAATCTTGTGTTTTTTATCTTTTGTAGCAATTGCTTCTGTGTTTACAGAAACGGCATCTAGCCACCCTCCTGTTTGCTGCAGAAGCTTATGGGATAAAGGTACTGTCTGGAAGAGGCCAAAAGACATGATTGAGATAGTTCACCTTCTTTTGGACTCCTAGAACCTGTTCTTAAGTAAAAATGAAAATATTGTAGAACCAATTATGGATCTCCCATTGAACAAGTTAGACCTTGAGTAAGTCCAGTTTCTGCTAGATATGGACTTGCTTTTGTGTTTTGATGTTGATGTTCACATTTAATCTAGCAAATTAAGTAGTAGATGATCTTTCTTTTGAGGATGGCACAGATCAAGTTGCTCATTTCCCTTCTTAGGACAAAGTATGCTCCCCACTCTAAATGTATTCAATGAACTTAAGAAAGGAGACCAGGCATGCAAGAAGCCAGGGCTATGAGGAAAGTATATTATTAATCACATTACAACTGTACCTTCAATTCACTTTTGACCCAGTAAATAAATCAATTAAATAAATAAATAAATAAGAGCATGAGTGATGAAATAAAGAAATTGGAATGAACTCCATGTCACTATAGATTATGAAGATGTAGCACAGCAGTTCTCGTTTGTGCCTGGAGGGCAGGGGACAGGACCTGGGGTCCCATTAGCATTAGAACCAGCGGTGCTAGAACAGGATTCAGAGGATGAGCTAGATGACTGGGGTGAAGGGCAGCTTTCCCCGCAAGGGCCTCTTTCGCCCACAGAGAGCTTGGCCTGGGAAGAAATGTGTTTTGGTCCTAGGGAGGATTCAGATAACCAGGTGCAGTTAGATTCCGATTCGGGGAGCTATGAACATCCGGGAGGGAGATCTTCCCAGGAGCCTCCTGAGGAAGATATGGAAGAAGGCATATGGGAAACGGCTAGGGAGGAAAGCTCTCAGGGAGATAGCAACACAGCTGCCGAGAGACAAGGTCGAACCTTTGATAGAAGACGGAACATCGAGTCTAGCAGGAGGGATTGGTCCCGGGCCCTAGACCGGCCGAGGTCCGTGAGTAGGGATTGGAGACGAAGAAGCCTAGAGCGTCGGGGACCTCGGCCGAAGGATTAAGTATAGGATTCGTGGGAACGGATCCTCAGTTCTCCGGCCACGTCTGACTTGAATAGGCGTGAAGCGGAGTGGAACCACAAGCTAGCCGTGGTCATCAAGCCTTGCCTTGCCTTGCCTTGCCTTGTTTCCTGATCCGCTTTGGTTGCGGAGCCTTGCCCTGTTTCCTGATCCGCATTGATTTGCGGAGCCTTGCCCTGTTTCCTGATCCGCATTGATTTGCGGAGCCTTGCCAAGCTTTTGCCTATTTGCTACGATACTTGGAACTTTGATACTTCAAGCCTTTTGGACTATCTTATATTCTATTGGACTATATTCGTTTGGAACTGTTTTTATATTCAATAAAGTAGTTAGCCTTCAGTACGTCTCCGTGTGTGTGTTTAAGGGGCCGGTAAGTCCGTGATCGTGACAGAAGAACACCCATCAAAATAGCCAATGAATGAAAATTGTGGTTAAAAATTCTTGTTCCATGTATTACAAATGGAATCTTTTTATTAAACCATCAATATACTAAATGGCTGCCATTTTAAGCAATATTTCCATGTAATTAACATGTACACACTAAGGTCGTTATTCTTAGAAAACCGTTATTATTTCGTATTAAAATCAATTCAGACCCTAATTTGACCCACATCCAGCAACCTGGAAGTGACCTTTCTAAATCAAATCTGGGTCAGCCATTTCTGTAAAGGGTGCATTATTATGTCGTTTCCGTCCTTTATCTTTAACCCTTGCCCTTCAGATCGGGGAGAAAGCATGGGCTTCCAAGCCCAAACGGGGGTTATCTTGAACTCCCATTTGGGTGTCTGAAGGGTGCCTTAGGTCCAACGCTGAGGGAAGCCAATCCGCTCCAAAGTGGGTCAAAACACACACTTTGGAGTGGATTGCCTTCCCCTGCATTAGGTCTAGTGGAGGGAAGGCAATCCGCTCCAAAGTGCGTGTTTTGCCTCAGCTCTCAACTGGCGAGAGGAGACTGGAGGGCAGCAGCACCCTCCACTCTCCTCTCAGCAGCTGGCAACCAAACCCCCATTTGGTTGTCAGCTGGCGAGAGGGAAGTGGAAGGCATGCACACCATCCCTCCTCGCCAGCTGAGAATCAACCTGCGTTAGAGATATCGCGGGTTGGTTCTGAGCTGGCGAGGGGGCGTGGATGTGGGAATCCCCTGCGCAATGTGCATGCAATAACGAAATATCGAATTTCGTTATTAATTACGTTACAATTTCGAAATTTTTACAAAAATTTTTGGAACACTTTTTATTTCGAAACAACAGCGGCAACCCCCCCCCCCCCCCCACACACACACACGAGTTTAGAAATAATTTTTAATGGATCAACCACCCCTAGTACACACCAAGTTATATGTTTCAGCCCTTTTTCTCACAGTTCATTACAAGCATCTCCAGCAGTTCATTATTGATTCTGTTCTTTGGCCTGGTATTGCTCTTATCATAGAGATCTGACTTTCAAGTGGTAAACAATTTAAATGCAAATACTCAGAAGGCCAATTTACTTTTAAAGGGAAACTTCAACTTATGGCAACCACTTTGGGATGTCTTTATTACTTTAGATTGCTACTATTATCTTTCTTCCTAACACACTCAGCACTGAAAATTGATGCTGATCATGTACAAATTGGAAACAGTAAATATCTATTTACCTGCCAAAGAAAATAATGGTGGCTATAATATCTATTCTTGTTCAGTTGAAATCTGATATTAGTACACTTAATAAAGAGACACTGTTAATACTTGACACAGCTATAAATGCAAGAATAATATTCTCAAGCAAGGCATGCAGAATTGTTTTCACAATAGCTAAAACAACACAAATTCTTAACAGAAATGGTTAGTTAGCAACCTTTGCGTACTTATACTCATAATTGATTGTTTGCATGTCAAACTAACAGAGTTTAAGCACAGCAACTATTTATGGTAATTTTATATTTTCAAAAGAACACTAAGTTTATTTCTTTTCTCTGTTAGACCCTATGTGTGGAGGAGGTGGAGATACAACCGAATCTTTTTCAGTTTCTTCTTGAGCAATCTAGTACTGTACAGCGTTTCGCAGCAGGAATGCCATTATTTTTTTCCCATAAAAAGTTTTTAAAAATGATTCCTTAGTGTAATTGATAAAGTCCTTTCAACCTTTAGCTAAAGTTTAGAAGACTCTATAGTAGGGCTTCTGGGAAGTGCTGAGTTTTGTGCTGCAGGCAACCATGTAATGATTGTAGAGCACTGATTTATTTATTTATTTATTTATCATGTCAGAAGCAAATTGAGAATACAGTTATAATGTATAAAAAGCCACAAACAAGATTAAAAACTTGGCATTATGCTAAATTTCCTTTGATCAGAAACTGGCCACTTTAAGTGCTTTAAGTGCCCGGGGTGCAGTGAAAGATGTTATTCCACCCTGCTGCTTTCGGACTCTAACACTGCAATGACTTACAGTGTTGCTAAGTTCTGTGCTGCTGCTCTTAATATCAGATGGGTGATGATTGACATCGTAAGGCAACAATATCCTGTCTTTTAAATTATATTTTTATACTGATTTCTAGTCTGGTTTTAAATAACTGTTTACTGGGGAGTTGTCCTTCTCCTCTTAGGGCGCTTGTGCCCGCTTTGTGCTGGTCTGTGACCGCAATAAAGTTTTGATTGAAGTGCTTCTAGTGTTGCTGTAAGAAGGTCCTCCATTGTGCATGTGGCAGGGCTCAATTATAGTAAGTGGTCTGTGGTTTGCTCTTCTCCACATTCACATGTCATGGTTTCCATTTTATAGACCCATTTCTTAATATTTGTTCTGCACCCAGTGGTACCAGAGCACAGTCTGTTCTGTGCCTTCCAAGTCACTCAGTCCTGTGTTACCCAGGAGGGAGTTTCTGATCCGATCTCAGCCACTGAGGTTCCAGGTTTTAGCCTGCCACTTTTAGACTCTTGCTTGCTGAGGTGTTCCTGCGAGTATCTCTGTAGATCTTAGGAAGCTGTTTCTTGATTTAAGTTATTGGCATGCTGGCTGTATCCAAACAGAGGATGGACCATAAATGTCCATGCCTTGCTCCTTTCATTGCTGGCTGTTACTTCCCTGTGGATGTCAGGTGGTGCAATACCGGCTAAACAGTATAATTTCTCCAGTGGTGTAGGGCGTAGACATCCTGTGATAATGCAGCATGCCTCATTAAGAGCCACATCCACAGTTTTAATGTGGTGTGATGCATTCTGCACTTGGGATGCATACTCAGTAGCAGAATAGCAAAAGCACAAGGGCAGATGTCTTCACTGTGTCTGGTTATGATCCTCATGTTGTGCCAGTCAGCTTTCATATGATATTATTTATAGCACTCACTCTCTGCTTGATAGTCAAGCAGTTTCTTATAAGTCAGAGCATGGTCCAGAGTGACACCCAGGTATTTTGGTGTGCTGCAGTGCTCCAGTGGGATTCTTTCCAGGTGGTCCTCAGAGCTTGTGAGATGCTTGAGAAAAGCACACATCTGCATTCTAGATGGATTACGAATCAGTTGGCTTTCCCTGTAATAGGCAGTAAGAGCACCTAAAGCTTCAGAGAGCTTCTGTTCAACTATTTCTAAGCTCTCTGCTTGATCAGTGATGGCGCAATCGTTAGCATAGATGAAACTCTCTGTCCCTTCTGGAAGTGGCTGATCGTTTGTGTAAATGTTAAACATTGATGAAGCAAGCATGCTCCCGAGGCAGGATGTTCTTCTGTTTTCATATCTGCTTCTCTGGCCCTGGAACTCAACAGAAAGTTTCTGTTTTGTAGCAGATTTCCTATGAAGCGGGTGAAGTGGTAATCCTTTGTGATATAATACATATTTCTCAGGAGGAGGCGATGATGTACAGTATCATAAGCTGCTGACAGGTCTATGAAGACAGCTCCTGTAATATGCTGTCTTTCAAAACCATCTTCTATGTGCTAAGTCAATTTAGCACTTGTGATGTGCAGCTTTTCCCTTTCCAGAAACCAGCTTGCTGTGGGATTATAAATAGGGGGACTGATGAAATGGCATGATAGCCACAGTAATTTGGGATATAATCAACTAATATTTTTCAATTGATCTAATTTCTTTAACATCTCCCCTCGGAGGTTGAGAAGGGTGGGGTAGAAATACTGGAGATAAATAAATAAATAAATATAAACAGGAGTGAGGTGATTTCCATCGCCTTTCAGACCATCTCTATGCCCTCATAATCCATTCTGGCAGACTGAAAACTTTCAACAGTATATGTTTGGTTTTGGTTTGGTTTTGTTTTGGTGCACAGGATTACAGCAGGATAGAGAAAGAAAGAAAGCCCCACTGCATAAGTAGACTCTTGTTTCTATGACACTCATCCCCTTCCATAATATTAGTTTTACTTTTCTGTGTGTGGAAGGAAGGAATTTGAATTTATTTTAAGTGAAGTAAAGCTCTAATTAATTTAAAAGAAAATTAGCTCCCATTGATCAAAGCCAGAAAAATATTTCTTAAATTGGTTTCTTGCAAACATTTATTATCATATTCATGGCACTGAATTTATTCTGCTACGTTTCCACAATTTTTTTCTTCTACAAACTGAAATTCAATGTTCAGAGTTAATTCAAGAATATATAGTTAACTGTAATTTATTTTTCATTTCAAAGTTGAGGTGCTAATGTCTGCTGTGGTTTATTGTGGTTTATTGTGTATGTTATCATTAACATAGCACTTCACTGTTCTAACAAGATTTTAATTTATAATATCTATAAACCTTGTCCAAGCAGAGATAATTTTTTAAAGTCATATTTGTTCCAGAATTAATACAGAAGTGAAACATGAAGCCCATTTATTTATCATGTCAAGAGCAAACCAAACAGTTGTATTGCATTAAAAAAAACAAAGTTTGCAGACTTGGTATTCTATTAAATGTCCTTTGACCAGTAGCTGGCCACTTGGAGTGCCTCTGGTGTTGGCATAAGAAGGTCCTCCATTGTGCATGAAACCCATGGTCACTTGAAGAGTTGTACACAAAGATCTGAATCCTAAAAGTTGTTCCAACTAGAGGAGAGTGATTGAATGCATGGAATTTACAATTGGTTTTACATTTGGTTAAATGGAACTACTCTAGAAATGATATTTACTGTCAACCACCTGTCATGTACAGGTCATCATTACAAAAGGAAATCCCTAAACATAATCTTGTAAACACACTATTATTAATTGCCCAGGTCCTCTGTTGATATTAATCAGGAACATTTCATTACTTATGTCTGTGTATATTTTCAAGAAACTTGTGGATTTATTATGAAAATGGCACTCTCTAACTAACTTGATGCATTCCAGAGGCCTTGGGCAAATGCCCCCATAACCTACAAGTCACATGGCCAGTGACCAATGGCCATGTAACTGAGGATGATGGGAGATATCACCCAACTGTTCTGTTTAATTATATTCTTCTATACTTAGGAATCTGTTGACAATGCTGCTTAGCTTCCAAGATCAGGGTCTGGTACTTTTAGAGTTTTTAGGCATCGTTTTGTTATTAGTATTTTAAAAATCCAGTTTGCAAAATTAGCATTGTTTCACACTTTTCAAGTAACACTCTGAATAACTAAATTTAGGAATCTTTTTTTAAAATGTGAGGGGTATTCCTATTGCAAACTAGAGCAGAATGAAAAAAGCTACTTCTCACCAAAAAAAATACATCATAAAGCCCCCCCAACAACACCACCTTTATCTTCTTTTCCTGAAACATTATATTGTTTAATTTTATTACTGTTTAGAAAAATGTTCAAATGAGTCACATTTATCTTTAAAATATGAGTACTTTCTGTTTAATTTTGAATACATTTTAATAATATTTTCTATACTTATGCTCCCCTCATCCCACACATTGCTTAGAAATGTAAGCAGGAGTAAAAAAAAGTTACCGAATATCGCTCCCACACTAATGATGCCACTTACCTTACTTAATGCTGAGGTGCTTTGGCTAACATAAACAGCTGAGCTCTCTTTGCAGACACCACTAAACACGTCGTGCTTAAGCATCTGGCACATTGCTCATGAATCATAAAAATAAATTTTACATGTCCAGAAAGCATTGGGAACAAAATTATTTATGGTAAAACTATTTATTCCAGCAGTTGTACTGAGAAAACAATGCTGATGCTAAAAGTGAGAAGAAAAAGCTACAAAGCAGGATAGTCACAGCTAGCTACGTATTTGGTGCTGTCCCAGCATTTTTAGCAACTCAATATATGTAAGAAATCTGAAATTACAGCTTAACACAAAGTTTCCAGTATGTAGCCTCTTGCATGGACTCATGCTTAAAGACATCTTTCCATGTCAGAAGACATATATAACCACTGAGAAACAAACCCAGGTCTCAGCGGTGGCCGGAAGAGCTTTTGCACAGTTAAAGCTTGTGCGCCAGCTGCACCTGTACCTTGGGAAGTCTGATCTGGCCACGGTGGTCCACACTCTAGTTACATCCTGAATAGATTAATGCAACACGCACTACGTGGGGTTGCCTTTGAAGACTGTTTGGAAATTTCAATTAGTCCAACAGCCAGCAGCCAGATTGCTCACTGGAGCATCATACAGGAAGCATACCACCCCCCTGTTATGTCAAATACACTGGCTGACGGTCCATTTCTGAGCACAATTCAAAGTGCTGGTCTTGGCCTATAAAGCTCTATACGACTTCGGCCAGTTTACTTGTCCGAACCTATCTCCCTCTACGTTCCTCCTCGTAGCCTAAGATCCGCTGGGGAGGCCCTGCTCTTGGTCCTGCCAGCTTCGCAAACACAGCTGGCGGGGATGAGGGACAGGGCCTTCTCGATGGTGACCCCCCACCTGTGGAATTCGCTCCCCAGTGAAGTCAAATCGGCATCCTCCCTCCTTTCTTTTAGAAAAAAACTGAAGACGTAGTTGTGGAATCATGTTTTTGGCAAATGGATATAATGGCACCTGAACAGTGAATCAGACTAGAGGATTGTTGTAATTGGAAAAGGCTCCATGATGGTTTAACTAATGTTGTTTTAATCTATTGTATCTTATGTTTTTATCTTGTTATGATTGTAATTTATTGCGGCATCGAATCGTTGCCATTGTTAGCTGCTCTGAGTCCCCCTATGGGGGACTCAAACGTTTTTAAACGTTTTGACAAAAACATTTTTTTAAGCCACAACAGCAATCTCATTGAATGCCTCTCTCTATATGACACACAACACAATATATTAACCCATAAAATGTAAATTTAGAGATTTCCTCCCAGTCCGGCACAGATATTACTCATATTTAAGTATTAGTCAATCCTCTTTGCAGATTCACTAATTTATTGGACCACTAGCTGCTGCTAGGAGGGACAGATCTCTCCCCTATCCTTATTGGGACTTTCTGATGCTGAGCAGAATTCTGGGAAATGTAGTTTGGAGCCAGGGCCTTTTGAATTCTCTGCCATAAGACTCCTCACTTTCCCCAACAGTGTTTCCCAGAATTCGGTGCTCTCTTAGTCTCTTTCCAAGCTCACTCTGCTTTCCTCATGGTGAGAGGCTGCCTATCTCTTCTTTGCCTTGGTTGCTTCACTGAAAATGAAACTGACTTAGAGAATGTCTTCTGGGGATTACAGAATTTAAACAAAAATTCTGAAGTTTCTGCGTGGGTGCCCCCCCCCACACACACACACATTTTGTAATTTTTGTTTGTATATACAAATCTTATGAATTAAATACAACAAACTATTTAAAAACAAAGTTTTTCACGCCCCATTTATATAACTGCCAACCTAGCAGTTCAAAAATATGCAAATGTGAATAGATCAATAGGTACTGGTCTGGTGAGAAGGTAACGGTACTACATGAAGTCATGCTGGTGGCCACATAACCTTGGAGGCATCTACAGAACACTGGCTCTTTGGCTTAGAAATTGAGATAAGCACCACCATACAGAGTTGGATATGATTAGACTCAATGTCAAGAGAAAACCTTTACCTTCTCTCTCTCTCTCTCTCTCTCTCTCTCTCTCTCTCTCTCTCTGTGTGTGTGTGCTTGTGTATATATATGTGTGTGTGTGTATGTGTGTGTGTGTGTATATATATATATATATATATATATATATACACACACACACACCCACACACACACACATAGCAATCGGATCATATTTTCTAGATGCTCAGTTTACCTTGAGCAAGTTATTAAGAATTCTTTCCACTAGAATTCACTGGTTGTGGACATGAAAAGGAAAAAAAGTGAAGAAGTGGGGCAGTATGGTTCATGAGATTTTTTTAAAAAAATCTCATATTTTTAACATTTAAGAGCCACAAACATACAAGCCTGCAAGAAGAATGCGCTTGGAATCCATCTGAGTATTATGCACTAGAGCTGTGTGATCAATGAAAAAAAGTTTCAAAACCCATTACAAAATTAGTTTGGTTGACTCAGGATGGCATCTAGCCCCCCTTACAGGAAAGCCTGGGGTTTGGGTTGGGGGTGAGCAGTGAAACCTCAGAGGAAGTGGATTATTTTAATCTCCTTCCTCTCGGGTTTTAGATTAGTGTAGAAGGGCCCAAACACTTCTCTGCTTCTATGAAGTCTGTTAAGCCAGTTCCTTCATTTGCATTGTGATGTTTTATTTTCATGATATATAAAATACAGTGACAACCACTTGCCAGCACAGATCTACTTGCTAACCATCTTTTAACAACAGGGGGAAGATATGCATCAATTTAGCTCTGCATGGGTCCCTTTCTGCATTTAACCAAAACATTCTTCCTCTGCAGGTAGCTCATCCTTGCTGACAGCTAAGTAAGTCTACTGTGACTGGAACCACACTCAAAAGCGGCCAAGCAGCCATCATCTTGAGTGACAAGAAGCAGCAAACCCCTTAATCTTCCTTGCTATGAACAGTTCCCAAGGTTAGAACAGTTTCCAGATGGATTTGGACAAATTCAGGGTTTTTTTTTTCTAATCTCCACATCCATTTGTAATCCTACAGAAAACCACAGTATCTCATCTGAACATTCCTTGATATGTCCAATTGGATGTTACTGTTGTCACTTATTCTACATCTGAGCGTTTCTGGCATGTAATAACTCGTTTGAAACCACTTTTCTAGATCTTCATCTATAAGCAAATGGATTTTCTGGCTGCACTGATAATTATGTTGTTACAAAAGCATCTCTTTTTTAAAAAGCCTTTACCATATGCCATGAAGCTAATTCTTATTCTGCTGTGCTTCCAAATTTCCCTCCCTTAATTACATTTCCTTGCTCTTTCTAACAATTCACACCTCCTCTTTATTACAAGCTCATCTGCCTTATTTGCTTGGATGCTGTAGCAGTCTAGTTGTATATAAACATAATTAATAAAATGCAAATGTGCTTTTTATTCGGCATAACTATTTCCCCCTAAAATGGGATATTTCTCATTAAAATCCTGTGATAAAAAAACACATGCATGTACCTGGAAAGCAGTTTTAAAAATATCACTATGTTCTCTGATATTGAAAGTTATACTATTCTTTCTAAAGTTTGTGGGGAAATAAATTAGTCTAGATGATAGTATAACTGAAGATAGAGGTGGTTTGCAATGTTGGGGAATAATCTAATTATCTAAATAATGTATCCTGACAAAGAATAATAAGCTGTTGGTGATATTAAGTCCACCATAATCAACATGTGCGGTTTTGACTTTTGTGGATTTGATTATATTGGCCAACATACATTTTGGTGTCTGCAATGTTAAACTAGTTTTTGAGTATATTTAACCTGCTGATTCCAAAAATGGCACCAGTTTCCTCCCTATCAGCTATAGTTTTTGAGATACATAACATATACCAGTCATCATCTGCTTGCACATAGAAAATCATGATAACCACATCAAAAAAACTAGAGCTGATGTGATCTATCGAATGCAATCTTATGAATTGGCTCCCCAAATCACCCCAGGAATAGGCCTCAAAAACAAGCACCAATATTTGGGGGGGGGGGGTGTTATTCGTAGATTTGATTTAAAATGTTCTCTGTAGGGATCTCTGTGTTTAACTTCCTCCAGTCATGCTGGGAGATCTAGAAATTTCTAGAGATAACATTTCTCTACTAATCGCTAGGCCTGAAGTCGAGCCCCAGAGCCCCTGTTTCATTGGCCTGCAGCAGGGAGTTCCACAGTTCCAAAAATGCCCATTGGACCAGCATGGCTGGGTAGTGTGGTTACAGCAGCAGTCTCCAAAGATATGTTCCTGTTTTGCTTTGCTTTCCTCTCTCCTAACATTGTGGCTAATCCTCCAATAAAATAAACCTCCATTTGCAACTTTTCCCCTTTTCCATGATGCCAGCAGACCAGGATTGCCAAGAACCCACTGCAGCAGGGACTTACAGTTTTCCAAGAACTGTTTGGGATCTGTAGTTTTCCAAGTACCAAGACTCTCCTGAAGCAACAGAACTTCTTCCTGCAACTATACTCTGTTTCTTACATATGGACATTGCCCCACAAGGGACTCATCTTGCCCCATCCCCATTTCAAAAGGATACATCTAGTTTGAATTCTCTGAACTTATTACTTTATGTAACTGTATGAAATACCAAAGCTGTATGAAAGTCAAGCATGATATTTTCCTATATTTTCCTATATTGCTGTGTAAGTTCTCCCTTTGCATGCCCTAACCCCCATGAAATGTATTTTTAGAAAGATAAATTATACTAACTGTAAGGAAGCCCCCAAACATTTAGGAAGATCTGGCACAAGCCTTTGCAAGACTGAAGAGTGCTAATTAGCCTCTCCCAGGTGTCAATGATTATTTCAAGAGACAGGAAAGGTCACCCATCAACATCTATTAATTGACCAGGGATTCCTCTGTGACTCAGGAAGAGCCCTGTCTGCTAGACCTGGTTTAGCCTCACATGGAAAATCCCACAATCTCTCACACATTTACTAAACAAAGAAAAAACTGTCAGAAGAGCATGCTACTGCCAGGAACCAATTCTTTTTCATCACCACACAAAGATAAGCCGATACTGCCAAAATTAGAATTCCCTCTTATCAATAAAACCAAATTAGCATTTGGTTAAATCCATTTATCCTCAGTTTCCTCCTCATTGTCCAAAGACAAACTCCTGCCTCTTGCTCTCCATTGGCTGGGATGGCCAAGCAGGGACTCCCCTCATTGGCCAAAAGACAGATGAAGCTGCTTTGTGATTGGCTGAGGGGAACCAGCTGGCATCTTGCCCCACCTGATTGCCAAAGTTCCAACCAATCAGGGCGAAGCACAGGAAGCTTGAAGGGCGGGGGAATTTGAATCTGTAACTCTATATAAGGAATGTTTACCAATGTAACTGTATGCAGCATGGGTGAATGATTGCGGCTGTCATCCTTTCCAGCTGGACTGAATAAAACCTCAATGGCACTCTCTTCAGGCTTGGTGAGATTTGTTAATTGAGACATTTTAGGGAAAATATGGGATTGGTTGCTTCCTTTCTCACCAGGTTTTGACATGGGCCCTCTTTGGTGGGTCTAGCCGGTCTGCCTTCATGGCAAGACCCCCAAAATTCTGTTTGCTATCAGGCCCTCCAATGTGATTTTATGTTCAGTTGCCAGTAGATGTTGATCATAGAGTCATGCTGGAAGACCTAGAACTTTCTTGAGAAGTGCTTGCTCATATAACAAAAAACAAATTAAATCTTTGCAGTTTTTCACTTTCATTGGGATCCTATGCCCCTAACTCCAGTCAATGTAGAGTCCTGACTACATATAAATCTGGAGTGCTTGTCAGGTTCTTAAATACTATCATACTCCAGTTAACAAAGTCTCTGACACAGAAGCCCCTTTTTACAAATTGACAATTTTACATTATTTTCCCCAGGGAGTTGTCTGAATATGTCAGGGCATATGATAACTCATGTCCTCCCCAAACAACATGGCGATTGGCTGTGGGCGTTGTTTGCTTTCAAGCCGTTTCTGATGTATGGCAACCCTAAGGTGAACCGATCATGGGGCCTTCTTGTCAAGATTTGTTTAGGGTGTGTTTGCTTTTCCCTCCCTCTGATTCTAAAAGAACATGGCTTGCCCAAGGTCTCCCTGTGGGTTTCCATGACTGAACTTGGATTCAAACACTGGTCTTCAGAGCCATAGTCCAATTTTTTGAAGACTATTTGTGGTTCAGACCTTCTGTGTTGCAACATTTTGTGAGTGAATATTTTGTGCAAAAAACAAAAGACCCCTGACATGGTGTTTTGGCCAGGAAAATATGATTGTATAAATAGGAAGTCTGCATGAAAGCACCAGGATTCCTTTTGCATAGAAAATGTGATTTTAGTTCTTAAAGTGTAGTATTCACATGAAATATATTTCCTGTGAATAGGATACTTTGTTGTTGTTGCTCAGAACACATGATTTGCTTCATCAGTTTCTTGCACAGAAAATAATCCAATAGTAAGCAGGGGAGAATTTACATGAGAAAGCTCCTGTATCAAAAATAATATTCCTGCATCCATTCATTTCTTAACAGGGAAAACTGATAGATGAACTATCGCTTTTTTGGCTTGGAAAATGTGAATATGTCACCGTTTTGATTCTAGTCCCCACTTTGGTGCATACACGGAGGCTCTGCAGTAGTAACTGGCTATTGGAGAGTTGCTAACTTCAAAGAGGGAGGGGAGGGTGGTGGATTGTGCATGTACATACACCTGATAGAGCTGTGTTTTTAATGGATTGTTGCAATCTAAGAATTTGGGATTATGTGGGGCACAATGTGTCCTTCAGTGGGGCTCCTTCCACACAGCTGAATAAAATCCCACATTATCTGCTTTGAACTGGGCTATATGGCAATGTGGACTCAGATAAACCTGTTCAAATGAGATATTGTGGGGTTTTCTGCCTTGACATTCTGGGTTATATGGCTGTGTGGAAGGTTCCTGAGACTAGCATATTCATGTAAAACTGTTGAATTTAGTTAAACTCTACTAAGAGGCTATGGAGCATGTTTAATGGTGCGGGGGGGGGGGGGTGGAATTCTATTTCATTACATTGTATACTAACTTGCCTGAAGGGAAAAAAGTCAGGGGACTTACAGTACTTCTCAGGGTCTTTCCACACAGCCCTATATCCCAGAATATCAAGGCAGAAAATCCCACAATATTTGTTTTGAGCTAGGGGCCCTTCCACATAGCTCTATATTCCAGAATATCAAGGCAGAAAATCCCAATTATCTGAGTGTGGACTCGGGTAAACCAGTTCAAAGCAGATATTGTGGGATTTTCTGCCTTGATATTCTGGGATATAGGGCTGTGTGGAAGGGCCCTGAGTTATCTTAGTCCACACTCAGATAATGTGAGATTTCCTTCCTTTATATTTTGGGATATAGGGCTGTGTGAAAGGGCCCTCAGTAAACAGGAATAGCATTTGACTATATGTCAATAACATTATTGCAATATTCCAGGTTGTGTTCAGAAAATGAAAGCCTTTTACATGTTAGAAGTGAAACTCACAAATGTAAATGTGTTAATTTCTAATACTCGAAAGTGTTAAGTATGCTAGCTGGGAAGGGGGAAAACCCAAAAGAAATTCTGCCCTAAGATTAGCTCTGGATTGATTTTTATTGAGAAATAATCCTTCTGTTTGTTCCCCATATATATCAGAGCTTACTCTTAATCTTGGAACCCAAAGCCTCTAAAATTGCTTTAGATTTATTTTTTAATTTTCTTTTGCAAATCGCTGTGGCTTTTCAATATCCGACTCAATATTACTTGAACTGTAATTTTAACTCTAAACATCTGAGCATAGATGAAATGAGCCCTTTTTACCTAAAAGAAAAATACAATGGCAGCATTCCCAGTTTTGTGCATTACTTCTTTTGTCCTAATTTGAAGGTTTCTTACACACATTGTGAATATGCTAAATGGGACAAGCAGATGTTTGCAGTGGATATGAAGAGAAAGACATTTACCACATTTTTGCCTCTTCAAAAGATAAAATTTCTTTTGTTGGGGAACAAACAGAGATCTTAGATAATGAATATTTGTTAACGTTAATATGTGTATGAAATAAGATGCTTCAAAAACAAATCAAGGGTCTCTAGGATATTACGTTTGGATAGTTGAGCATTTTGGCCTGGATAAGAACCTTGGCATAGAGATGGGGTACATGATTTGCATGCAAATAATATTCAGTTCATTTCATAACAATTTCCCATGAAGAATTTAGTACTGTTGCTAGTCCAAATAGATTATGGGCATATCTACACTGGCCACTTAATGTGGAAGTGTACCAGTTCAGGTTTATGCTGCATCGTCTAACATGGGGCAAGGCCACCTAAATGTGACTTTGCCCTAGGTAGAGTAAACCAAAGCCAGGGGATACTCCACATACTGTCCCAGAATTCAGAGAATTACACAATTTTGTTCCACGTAAACCAGATAGATAATTTTCTGAGATTGAACTGATAATAATTGTTTACACTGCAATCCCATGGTTATCAGGTTCAGGGCGTCTGGGGATGTGAAAAGGCAGTTGCACACACCACCGTTCTCCATGTTGTGGTTGTCTTTAGGTACAGTGTAGGCCCTCCTGGTCTGCCATCACCTTCAGTTATGTTGGCGGGGGTGGTGGGGCAATTAAGGAAGGGAGGGGAAGAGGAGAGGGTCAATTCCTCCTCTCCCCTTCATCTCTCCCTCATAACTGTGGCTGATGTCACTGTGACACAGATAATGGGAGGGAATGGTAAAGTCCAGCAGCACTGAAATGCATCCCAGAATTCTATAGTATTCTGCCATGGCAATTAAAGTGGTGTCAAACTGCATCACTCTTATCATATAGATACACCTAATATCACTTCTGGAGCTATGGAACCTTGGGGTTTGTTGTTTGGTGAGGCACAAGCAATCTTTGGCACAGAAGGCTGAAGACCTTGTATAACTACTACTCCCATGATTTCATAGCATTGTGCCATGGCAGTTAATGATGTCAAACTGCATTAATTCTACAGTGCAGGTGCTCCCTTGGGGATTAAACCACTTCCATTTCTGGAAGAAGTTGATAGAGAAGTAGAATAGAAAAAGAGTTAACGATGGATGGAAGTTTCTTAAAAGTGAGATACTGAAGGCACAATTACAAATGGTTCCAGCAAAACAGAAAAAAAGAGAAGTGTAAGGAAACCAGAAGAGATGTCCAAAGAACTTTTAACTGAGCCAATATTTAAAAGAAACTTGCACCGGAAATGGAAAAGGGGAGAAATCACAAAAGAGAAATTCAAATAAATGACCAACATATGTAGGGAAACGGTTCGTAAGGTTAAAGTTCAATATGTGTTCAAGCTTGCCAGAGAGATTAAAAGCAATTAAAAAGGGTTCTTTGGTCATGTCAGTAGAAAAAGAAAGATAAAGGAAATTATGTATGTAAAAATAAAGTTGGGCCTCCAAATTAAAAGATTTGATTTTGTGGATTTTATCATTCACAGATTTGATTAAAATATTGTCTCTAAGAATCTCTAAGTCTTTCCACTGGACTTCATCCATAGAGTCATTCCATATATTTGAATGGTTCTCGCTTCAGCACTATTCTGGATGAGGTAGCACTTTTTACCACACTGAAGGTCACACAGCCAGCTTATGACCTTTTCAGACAGCTGCTTTGTAAAGGGGCATGGGGAATCCAGTGCCCCATGCCCCACATTACCCGACTGCAACTGAGGGTGATCAGATGGGGTGTGAATGCTCATGGTGTGTGATCCCCTGTTATCTTGTGCTATTGTATAAAAAATCAAGGACGGCTCTTGTAGTTTTCTTTTTAAAATATTGTTTGCAAAAACTTTGAAATTTTCCCAAAATTCTGTGGAGGAAAATAATGTTTTGAAACTTGATGAGCTAAGAGTGGTAAATGTGTTCTATAATTGTGGTAAGTTTCATGCCAATAGCTCTAACAATGAAGAAGAAATAAGCCCCTGAAGTTCCCCCATTGGCACAATTACATAACAAAAAGAAATGAAGAAGTAGTTCACTCATTATAGTTATGATACAGACCACCCAGAAATATTTTAGAAATGATCCCCCACCCCCTATTTCATAATGAGTATTGAAACATTTATTTCATGGATCACATAGGCGTAATAGAGGGGGGGGGTTGCCTTATTAGTGCATTTAATAACATTGTATTTACACATACTCATCAGACTGAAAACCGCCTTATAAATGGTCTTTCCGCTCTCAGTTACTGACTTCATCAGTAACTGGCCATGGCCGTTCTGCAGATTATCTGAAGAATAGTCATGAGAGTGGTTTAGATTTCGGTGTACTGGTATAAAGACAAGCTTATTCCTACTTTTTTCATGAATCTCTTCAATAGATTAGATTGTTTAAATGGTCCATTAACCACACAAAATTATGTTTTTCACAGTTGGAAATGTTTCCAGAGCACAATACTGCACCAAAGCCTTAATGGCACATTATGAGTTGTAAAGGAATCTAATTAACAACTCAGTGGACTGCATTCCCTCCAGGCCTGGAAGAAGAGCTACAATACAATTTTCTACTGCCTGCTAAAATAAAACATGCATTTGACATTCATTTCAGTGGAATATGACACATGGGTTCCCAATGGACCATTTCCAGAAAGCTTGGCCCAATAATCACTTTTCACTTACACTTGACTCCAAATCTTGGTGTATTTTCCAGTGATATAGTAAAGCCAAGTCTCATGGCACCAAATTCCCAAGACTGTTCAGTTAATAGAGATGATAGCACCAGCTGCCATCTCATGCAAGCATCTGTATTCTGTTTGAGTTTTGCGGAAGCACACGAGGTATCTAATATGAAGAAGGGAATGACCCCCCCCACACACACACACACCCGAAACAATGTACAATTGTGAACTTTTTCTCTGGAGTATACAAGCCCAGCCCAAGCTACAAAAACAAAGCCTGTGCCAAGTGGGGACTTTTGAAAGCCCACATGAAGGAGGCTCAGGGGAAATTGACTGATGTAAGTCTCCCACCCCCTCACCACATGTAATGACAGCTGGAAAAGGCTAAAAATAGGCTCTGCCCCTCACAAATATTCTCCTTTTCAGTCACATGACCCATCCTTCCACCCGTCCAGGTAGAGGCCCTAGGGAGGCCATTCCAGAGAATGGACTTCTTGAGGCTAGAATGGTGGTTTCCCACTCTTGTAAAATCCTGTGGTTTGGAAGGGAGCACCACCAGCATGGTCTTCCTATTAAGAGCAACTGGGGTGAGAAACCCAAATTAATTTTGATTGCCCTTAGGGGCGAGGTGCTGGCCCAGAGTGATCTGTGAAGGTAGTCAGTGAAGTGGCACCTGTCTTTCAACTATATCCATAAGGCGGATCTAAGCCCCCTTTTTCCCTGCAGATTGCAAAAGTTCAACAAACAATCAAATACTTTACACCAGACCTGGGCAATTACCGGCCCTCCAGGTGTTTTGGACTTCAACTCCCAGAAATCCTAACAGCTGGTAAACTGGCTAGGATTTCTGGGAGTTGAAGTCCAAAAACACCTGGAGGGCCGGCAATTGCCCAGGTCTGCTTTACACCATATGTTTGTTATCTGGCCTCTTTTTTCATAGTGTCAGTTCAAATTGTTTGGGGGTTACTAGGTTCTGAAGGTACAGTCAACACCAATTAGTTTTAAATCTGCAAAAGTCATTTTAATATAATGCTGAGGGGAAGATGTTGGTGGTCTTCTTGGGATGGGTTGTTGTAAGTTTTTTGGGCTGTATGGCCATGTTCCAGAAGCATTCTCTCCTAACGTCTTCTTGGGATGTTTCAAATTTTACCATGGCATCTTTGGTGTTTCCAAAGATAAGCAATTGTCTTTTTAAAAATTCTGACCTCTGCAACCTGTTTTGTTGAGAACTATCTATGTATAATCTACCTACCTTCTGATAATCAAACCATTCTGACTTCTTTATTTTTGAAGTATTTAGATTATAGTCCTTTTCTTTCCCATTTGTCAAATTATAGGAGATGCTCTTCTTTTAAATAATAATGAACATTCAGTGACATATCATTCACACTAATTAAAGTACGCATGTGTATTTTATCAATAGTGTTGGAAAACAATTAACATAGGTTGCTGAAATATAATGTGCCATGTGTTTTGGATTGACCTTTCAATTGAATATGAATACTCTTGAGGTATGATGTTAAAATGCACTACCTCTTAGCATTTAAGATCAAATTAATCATTCAACAGCAGGCAAGGGAATGGTTTAAATTAATTTCCTTTTTCGAAAGTGTCAGAATACACACAAGTAAAGAAAGAGAGCAGCAGCATTTAGTAAAACAGCCAGGTGATTTACAAGGCCTTTGGACGGTGAGACATTTAAGCAAGAAATGTTCTCTAAATAAGATGACTTTGGATAGGATCCATCTCTCTACCATACTGAACCAAAATAACCTTCTCCAACACCTGTGCGCACAGATGAAGCATCAGCAAAGCCCAGATCTACCTTGCACGAAGCAATCATGGAATATAAATAAAACAACAGAGAGGATCTTGAGCACAGTTTTCCTTAGCTTTGTTGATGATGTTAGTAAAACAATGTAATCCTTAAGGTTTAAAAAGAAGAGATGGAAGATTAGATTTATCCATTCTCAGGAATCATGAGTTAGATTATGCTACTCATGTCACATATCCAAATTCCAACCTCCTGCCAAAATGTGTTTCCTTTTCCTGACATTCTGAAGTTAATTCAATATAGCTATGCAATAAAGCAATAAAGACTGCATGTTACATTATACAGTGTGTGCACCTTCAAGTCTCCTGTCAATTTAGGGTGACCCCATGCATTTTAAAGGGTTTTCTTGGCAAGGAATAATCACATTTATGTGTTATTCATATATGATTTTATATAGTCCCTTGAAGAAAATGTAAGGAAATGTACTTAAGAGTACATGCAAGCTAAAATAAACAGGACACTTCTACTCATAAGACAACCCTTTTTTGAGCAAAGTGTATTTCTCATGTTTCTCTAGGTTTTTATGTAATTTCAATCTATTTTGCTGTGTCACATATTGTTGGGTTTCATCCCTGACTGCACAAGTCTCCAGCTCTCAATGAGTAATTAGCATAGATAGATTAGAGTGAAGGATTCCTTCCCTAATTTCCTCTAGAAATCTTATTTCAAGAAGGGGTTTGGAAGGGGGGTTGTCTTACTCATCTTTGTATGCCACTGTCTCCTCACCTTTTGAATTACATAGGAATGTGATCTCTTTAGAGAAACGTAACTTCCTCTTTTAAAGGTATTTTTATTGCTCTGGGCTGGCATGTGGCCTGTCTCCATTTTCTGGCCTCTTCTCCTTTTGTCTTCTCTAGAGTGAGGAGGCATCTTGCCATTATCTAAGGCAAGATGTAGTAGACATAGTTACTTTTATTATTTTTCCTTTTCCTTAGAGGATAGCTCAGTGACGCTAGGCAGCTCCAAGAACCTTTCCTATCCAGAATGGATTTCTTTTATCTTCAATAAATGTATTTTTTTTGATCCTATGAGTTGTGAATCTGCAATCCTGTTACATCCTGTTGAATGGAAACCAATCCTTGCTCACTACACATAAGTTTCTGCTGCTTATGAACTGTGCATCCTGCATTCTGCTATATTTTGGTGGAATCACCCCCAGAGAGGGTTATTTTTGAGCCTAACAGCTCCTGATTCCCAACACATATGCTTTTTGTTCAGTCTGTAGTCTGCTCTTCCCACTAATACCAGGAATATTTTGCATATTGCTCCCAAACAGGGTTTTTAGTCCCCAAATCCTGGATACTATACAAAATGAGGCTGGTGGAAATAGTCTCCCTAGTCCCAATAGAGAAACTGACCAGATCTATTGTTGACACACTAGCGATGGGATAGTGGTTTCAATCGAGGTGACAGGCTATTTTATTGGGCCCAAAAGAAAAAGAACCATCATTCAAGAATGGAAGCAGCTAAAATGTTTATTATTATTATTATTATTATAAACACAACAAGATGAGTCCACAGCAAACAAGATCACTCTGCTGGCTGTTGTATTAGATCACACATCGGACATTTCCCAAGTGTCTAGGACGGTGTGATGTATTGGCGAATAATGCGTGCAGATCCCAGTAAGGTGGCATTTGCTGCTGGCAGATGGTAGTTTTATCAGCACCAATTGTGTTTAAGTGTAGGCCAAGATCTTTAGGTACTGTACCCAGTGTGCCAATCACCACAGAGACCACCTTTACTGGCTTGTGCCAGAGTATTTGCAGTTCGATCTTTAAATCCTCATATCATGTCAGCTTTTCCAGTTGTTTTACTTCAATCCTGCTGTCACCGGGGATTGCAACATTGGCAATCCATATTTTGTTTTTAAAATGATTGTGAGGTCAGGAGGATTGTGCTCCAAAACTCTGTCAGTCTAAATTCGGAAGTCCCAGAGTAGTTTGGCATGTTCATTTTCTGTAACTTTTTCAGGCTTGTGATTCCACCAGTTCTTTGTTGCAGGCAGATGGTATTTGTGGCACAAGTTCCAATTAATCATCTGAACAATGCTGTTATGCCTCTGCTTGCAGTCTGTCTGGGTGATCTTCTTGCAGCAGCTGAGGATATGATCTATTGTTTCATCCGCTTCCTTGCAGAGCCTACACATTATTATTATTATTATGTACTTTATTTATATCCCAACTTCCACCCTGAGGGGACTCAAAGCAGTTAATAGTCACACATGTTGATCAGTTTTAAACAAAACAAATACAATTTTTTTTCAAAAAAACAATTAAACAGTATTGTGTGTTAGATTAAAAATACAGTTAAAATACAGTAAATACAATTGAAATGCATTTATAAGATGAGCTGGATGACCAAAAGGGAAGTTCAGGTTGGACCCCCTGCCTTATCTGGAACTCACTTTAGGCTCCAAATTGCTATTCTATTAAAAGAGGAGAGAAACGGATTAGCATGAAATTTAAGATTTAAACAGTTAAAGTTTCTCTTTATATATGCAATTATGTTGTCTGGTATCATTATTTCTAGATGGATTAGGAAAACATTTTATAAGCTCTGGAAATATATATAACAGTAGATCAGGCTTTTTAAAATGTATTAAATAAAGTGATTGGGGGAAAAGCTAAAAAAGATCCTCAAGATTCAATTTACAGCATATATATATATATACACACACACAATCAAACACTTTTGAAGACATGACACAGTTCTATCAAGAGAAAGTAAATTATTTCTGCTCTTGGTTGGTCACTTCATGTCAAGAGCTGACTAAGTTTCTATTTTTCTTGATTCATCAGACATCATTTCTGTATTTGTCAAAACCAGATGTAAGTTGACAGCAGAAAGGTTATTGAGGTGGGAGACAAGACAAGATTTTCTAAAGGACTCCTCTAACCCCAGATTCAATCTTCAAAACTACATTTAAATATTTAAAATATAATGAGGCTTGTTCAAAGTCTAAAATATAATGTGTTAATGTAATGTCAACTCTGTCAAATAAACAACAAATTTGCTACTGAAAGAAGAAACTCCACAAAATGCATTCACAGTTCATGAAGTTGTGCCACCGAGCTTTGTTTTCAGATGAGAATTTTCAGAAATAGACATGTAGACCTAAAATTGGTTATCTAATCTGAATAAACATGCATACGCAAAAATGGGAAATTCGTATACTCTATGAGAATGGGCATGGAATATGTTACTTTTCAAGAATATTTGTAAGGCCCCACAGAAACCAATGGGTTTACTCTAAGAAAACAGTGCTTCACAGCAATTCAATTTATTTTACAGATATCCCAAAATCCCTAGAAACACCACATGCAATACATGCTTCAAGTCAGCACTTTGAACACCAATGGTCCTTGGAATAATTGCTAAAACTGGCACTACCTGCAACACCTGTTTCAACTTGTGTTTTGGCCTCAAAAAGCAATGCACTCCTCCAAATTGATATGTTATTAAAAGAGGAGAAAACCAAAGCCACGTGTGAAAATCTGCTACTGTTTGCAACTCTAATATAGAAAACACAAATAGTGCACTCAAAATGTAAGATCACAAAGACCCCTCAAAAAGCTCATGATCTGTGCTACAGGTTGACAATGTTTAGATGACCTGGGTTTGTTTTAAAATTATATATTTTTTGCAGAAATGCAATATATAAGCTAGTTGGTTTTGAAGAAATGTACAGCACTAGGTTTAACCCAAGAAAGCGAAGCAAGTAGAAGACTACCCAGGGAGCATCTATTCTGTAGAATTAATGCAGTTTGATACCACTTTGAGCCAATCTACACTGACTCTTTAATGCAGGTCCAAACTGACTTGAAAAGGTGTTGACTACAAACACATACCACTAGTACATGTTGCATCATGGACTAATGAGTATACAGTGTATTAAAGAAAGTTGCAGTAAAATCTGAGTTAAGCCCTTTAATGCAGTGCAGCAGATCCCAATATATCTTAGATCATGGGATGAAATCAACTCAACAGAATGTAGACACTTGCAGTTGCTGAAGCACCTTGTAGAAATCAGAAGGAGGGGTTGCTAAAAATGCCCCAAGGAAATGGCTAGCTAATAAGGAGCTAAGTATCTTCTGGGAAGGGTAATTGATTACCTCTTCTTCTAATTGTCACTCCCACCCCCTATGCTCCTGGGGTGCTAGTGCAAATCTCTTATAGAAGGAGGGGGGTGGAGAGAGAAAGACACACACACACACCATATAGCAGTATAAGACCAGGTTCTGTGGATAATGTAATCACCCACCTGGCCTCAGACCTGTTCCAGACTTGTCAATGTGATCACTTGCAGAGTGAAACCTGTTCCCAGCTGCAGTAAATGCAATGAAATCATGTGACCTGTAGTTTGGCAAGGCACTGTTTGGCAGAGAAGGCTAAGGACCTTGTAAGACTATGTGATTCCACAGCATTGAGCCATGGTAGTTAAAGTGGTGTCAAAAGGCATTAAATCAGTGTAGGATCAGTCTTTTCCTTAGGTAAAGGGATCCAAGCTCAAGTGATAATTACAGAAAAGTAAAGTACACCAAGACCAAACACTGTTCTGACAAAGGATACTTCACAAACATAAAGGCATTTCAGTAATAAACCTTAGAGGCAAAGCCCTCATCTCTCTTTAAAGCCCATAGAAGACAAGTGTTAAATCCCTCAAAACCAGAACAGGAAACAAAAAGTCTTGTTGGTAGCATGTTAATTATAAAGACTAGAATAAAGGTTAAACAGTTAAAATAATGACAGCTTGTGGTGAAACAGCAGAAAAGGTGCAGTGATAGTTACAAAACAGCTCTGAATACTTGGAACCCAAATCAGCAATGTCAAAATTAGACTTCCAAATAATTTCCTACAATCCTGACAATGAGACAGCTATTGTAACCTGCACTACTGCACACACTAAAAGTCCTGCACAAAACATGTCTTCCCTCTGTGCCACATAGCAGAGTGGCCTTGTATGGCCTATAAATGCCCACTCTCGAGAAAGAAGAAAATCTAAAGGGACTCATTCATAAAGGGTCTCATCACACTAGAGAGAAAAATCCACTTAAAATCTGGTTTCTGCTTCCTAAATTATGGAAGGGCCAAAATGGACAGGAATGTTAATGACCATTTCATCAGAAAACCGCTGATGAAGGTCTGGGAAAAACTTAAGGGCCTAAGGAGCGAAAAGATCCCCCTTTGGGTATCACCAAATGAAGCTTTCCAAATTAGACACCTAGACAACGATAAATGGATAAGATATAAAGATCTTTTAACAAAAAATGGATCGGAGTGGACCGTGAAGACCAGAAGTCAACTCTGGGAAGAGGGGTATGAGATGGGGTGGTTCCCATACTTTCAAATAAGAGAGAGAATGAAAGAAGATGGGAAAAGGGGATGGGAACGTAAGGGCAGTGAATTAGAAGAAATTATCCTAGGAGAAGAGACTAAGCAAATGTCAAAAATATATAAAATGTTACTTAAAAAGGAAAAAGAAGGTATTGGAGCCCATATGAAAGAATGGTCTAGAAACGTAGGTTATAAAATAAACCCGGACACTTGGAAAATTATTTGGAAGAGAAATGTAAACATCTCACTATGTTGCAAATACAGAGAGAATTGGATAAGTACAATATACAGATGGTATCTCACTCCTGTTAAATTGGCAAAAATTTACAAAAAAACAAAACCAAATTGTTGGATATGTAATAGTCGGAACGGAACATTCTTTCATATGTTTTGGCTCTGCCCCAAGGCAAGGAAATATTGGAGTATGGTACATAGGGAGGTGGAAAAATTATTGTTGAAAAATATAAAAAAGGAACCAGACAAATTCCTCTTGGGGATTTTGGACAATGACCTCGACAAAAGTGAAAACAGAATATTCCTGCTTGCCATAACAGCTGCCAGGACATTATTTGCTACCCATTGGAGATCGGAAACCACTCCCACAAAGGAGGAATGGAGGCAAAAACTCTTAGAGATCAGTATAATGGAGAAATTAACAGAGGCAATGAGGGATAGAAATGTCAACCCGAAGTTCACCGCTAAATGGAATTGGTCTCTTCTCCAAGAGTATTGCAGAAGGGAATGTAATGTAGACTTAGATATGCAATGAAACCACAGGGCTAAGCGAAGACAGGACAAAATAAGGAACTAAGCATGTAAAACATTTTTTTATATATATAAAATATTTCTTTATTAGTTTTCAAAAGAGGGTAAAATTAGCAAATACACAAATACACACAATGGTAGCCATAGGGACTACCTAACATTCAAACACAGGTATTTCGCTAGAATCTGCGAAGAATACGAAAGAAATAGAAAAGAGCAGAGGGGGGGGGGGAGGTTGATATAGAGAAGGGGAAGGGTCAGGGGTGAAAGTGTTAAAAAGAAACGTAAATTTAGGGCACAACAAATTTTCGAAAATTAATAGTACTTTCCATCTGTTCTTAGGTCTTCCTTGGGGAGCTCCAATATTCCTGTGATAGGAGAGAGTAGAGAGTATCTTAAATGGTACTCCTTTTGCCCAGTAATGTATATCTATAAATATATATATGTAAGTTTTCCTCTATTATTGGGTTTATGACTATCTCTAATACCTTAGTCCCTTAAATCTATCTCGATATTATATTCCTTTCTGTAATATCTTATTACTCGCTCATAGTTCTTTGCGTGTTTATTTTCCTTCAATCTATCAGTGAGTCTCTCCATTTGTATTGTATCTATAATTTTTAGTGTCCATTCTTCCCTATTGGGTTTTTTATCCGATTTCCAGTATTTTGCATATACTAGCTTTGCTGCTGTTGTTAACAAAATAAAAATATTTTTGTCTTCTTTATCCCATTTATTGTCCATTATTCCTAATAGGAACATTTCTGGCTTCTTTTCAATCTCTTTTCCTAAAATTTTTTGTGTCTCCTTATGGATCATGGTCCAATACTTTCTGGCTTTCCCACAGAGCCACCATAAGTGAAAGTATGTTCCATTTTTCCCTTGGCAGTTCCAGCATCGGGGGCTTGCATTAGGGAACATTTTAGCGATCTTTGCTGGAGCTAGGTGCCACCTGTAAATTATTTTTATCCAGCTCTCTCTGTAATTTTGGCTGAGTGAGATATTTATATTATTCTTCCAGATAATTCTCCAGGTTTCTGGGCTGATGTTATATCCTAGGTTCCTAGACCATTTTTTCATATGGTCTTTTAGTTGATCTTTCCCTTTTTCCCAGCTTTGCAGGACTCTATATATTTTCCCTATCAGTTTTTGTTTTGTATTTATTAAGATCTCATCTAGCTCATTTAGTTGTTTTTCGAACCCTTTTTTTGGGGTCTATTTTATATATGTTCGCCATTTGAAGATATGGGAACCAATCCGTTTTTATGTTTTTATCTTGTAGTTGTTCTCTAGATTTCATATTAAAATTTCGACCATCCCAGTACAGGAGGTCTCTATATGTTAACCATTGGGAGTCATCCAATTGTCGAATACGCATAGCTTCCATGGGCGATAGCCATAGAGGGATCTTTCTGTATAATTTTTTGTAGTATTTTTCCCAGACTTTTAATTGTAGGTCGGTGAAGGATAGGTCGGGTAACCAGAGAAGTGGAAAAGGAACTTACTAATTTGTTAACTGCAAACAGTCGTATGTCAAGTTGATTTAGATTTTGTCAGTTCTCCAATCTTATGTTTCTTATATATCGAGCACACCTGTTTCTGTCTTACTTCTTCTTTTCATACACCTAAGGTGGTCAATCTGAACCACCAGGTGTCCCACCTGACGCTTTGTTTCTGCCTTTTCACTCTTATTCTGTATACTGTTTATTATATTTGATTCTTGAAAACTCAATAAAGATTGATTTTTTTAAAAAAAAAATCTGGTTTCTGCTTCCTGCAGAATTCTGGGGTTTGTAGTTTAGGGAGGAGTCTTTAACAACCTCACTCAACTACAAAGCCCTGAATTCTGCAGGAGGCAGAAACTGGATTTTAAATGGATTTTTTCTCTAGTGCAATGAAGGTATAGAGGTCAGACTTCATCCCAGGCTGAAAAGTGGGATGGGACAAAATTGTCCCCAGCAAGACAGCAAGAGAGTTTGAATCTAGTTGGTAAGACCTCTTCTAAAGAAGCCTTCTGTGATACACACACCTCTTAATACATAGTGCTGCCATCAATTATGTAAATAAGATCTCTAACAAACGAAGACAGCATGGCCAATAATTGTGTGGCAGGATGGGTCTTATTTTTCTATCCCACCACTGCCACTAATTGTAAACTTGGTTAGAGTCTTGGCCTTCTCTTTTGTGGAGAATCTTCTCTTTAATAACTAGACACACATCCTCAGTATTTGAACTGAACAGAAAGACATTTATTTAAAGAGTACTCAGGTTCACATAAGATGGACAGTTACACAATATCTTCTTGTTGTTACAGTTAACTCTTTGTTCTTCTGAAAACATGAAACTGTTACTATTAAACTTTAGGAATGGCTTATCTTCTGTCACCTTAATGTTTGTTTTTTTCTTTCTTTAAAACTTAGTTTCTCTTCTTAGTCTCTCAACTGGGATACTTTAAACTTATGGTTTTTTTCACGTTACTTATAAATCAACTGAATATTTACTCCTTGATGAGCAAGTTCCACCTCAGTCTTTCTGACTGACCTTGAATCCAAACTCCCATTTTTATTGCTTCAGACTTGACACTGAAGTCACAATAAAACAATCGGTAATCTCTTTCCTCTAGCACCCCAGCTAGATTATA
This sequence comes from Anolis apletophallus, assembly GCA_030556195.1. Classification (NCBI taxonomy): domain Eukaryota; kingdom Metazoa; phylum Chordata; class Lepidosauria; order Squamata; family Anolidae; genus Anolis; species Anolis apletophallus. The sequence goes on along the minus strand of JARBWK010000007.1, from coordinate 67,142,594 downwards.
CCTAAAGTTAATTACTTCTACTCTTAGAAACAAGGCTGAAGATCAAACTGGTACACTAAATCCCTGAGTCCTGCCCTTACATAGCTGGGCCCAGTCCTTCCTTTTAGCACTCCGGCTAAAGATTTAAACCCCTTTGGTTCGGTTTCAAGGATCATACAACCCTCCTATTGTAACAGCTCCATTGGCTGCCAATCCATTTCTGGGCACAATTCAAAGTCCTTGTTTTTGATCTATAAAGCCCTATCCAGCTTGGGTCCACTTTATTTGAAAGACTATATCTCTCTTCATGAGCTTGTTAGAATGCTTAGATCATCTGGAGAGGGCCATCTTTCTGAGTGCCATACTCCTCTCATTTGTGCTACAAAATAAGCTTTCCATCCTACTAACACCTCAATGCCCAAACCAGAGCCCTACAGCACTTGAACCACTGTTGTTCCACAAAGAATGAATCACTGTATTGAGGACTTTCTTCTCACACCAGGCAGGAGAATCCAACAATGTAATTAGCACTCATATTTAGCTTTACAAACAGTCATTTGTTACTTGTTGGCTTCAACACATTTTTTCCACTAGACCAGCATAAAATGGAATTCGTTTAAATTTAGACAAAGGAACAGAAAATAGCCTTTTAAAAGAGCAACAGAAGTTTCTATAAACCATTCCATTTTATCTGAAGGAAATGAGAATTTATAGTCCTATTAACAGGCATTCTTTTCCTTCTCTCCTCCAGTCCATTCTTCCTTCCTTCCCTCCCTTTCTTTTTGTTCTCGGATTAGTAAGGTTGGATCTACACTGCCCTATATCCCAGGATCTGATCCCAGATTATTTTCTTATCCCAGATTAGATGTTCCCTCTGTGCCAGTGTAGATTTATATAATCCAGTTCAAATCCGATAATATGGCACCAGATCTTTCAATATAGGGCTGTAGGGATCCAGCCTAGAGTGATTATTCTATTCTTTGTTTTGCTTACTATTTTATTTTAAATGCGTAATACATATACTTTAAATCATATTTCTGGGATATACTCTCCCAATTAACAAATGGGCCCTTCCAGACAGGCCCTACATCCCAGGATCTGATCCCAGGCTTTCTGTTCATCCCAGATTATCTGGCAGTGCAGACTCATATAATCCGGTTTAAAACAAAAAACCTGGGATAAGATCCTGGGATATAATAGAATGGCCTTAAAGTCCATTTAAAAAGTGTTTGTGCACATTTTGCATTTTTATGTGCACTTTTCAAAAGTGTATTTTTTCAGATATGTCCACTGTCAACCACCAGTATGAGGATTCTGAAATACAAATGCCATTCACCTTCAAGACAGTCCAGGGAACATGGACTATGACAAGCCTGCCAATTTTATTTTTGACAGAAATCAGATTCCTTACATTTTCCTATTTCACTTGAAAACCAGAACTAGCTCATTCCATAAAGTTTGATTGAATTAATGACATCTTTTCTAATCTTTTCTAGCATGTAGTGACTCTTGAAGTCACTATTAAACTGTCATCAGTGTGACACTGTGTGTCTGAAATTTTTCTTGAGGAACTCTATTGCTGCAGTATTTTCAGTAACCAGTCTGCTCCTGGAGTAGCTACAGTGGATCAAAATGAGTGCAGTGCCCTGCAAATTAGAATATCTAATGACATTTTCTTTCAGTCCCAAATTTATACCACTGTTATAACTTAAAATTTCTTTATAATTTGAACATTTAGAAATGCAGTTTAGAAAACCAAAAGAAAGATGAAAGCAAAGCAAGGAAAATGTGTGACTACAGCAAATATAAGAGGTGAATGATCTCCAAAGTCTCTGAACTAATAGTATTTTAGGAACTGAAGGGACATTTCATTCCCTCCAGAAAAATAATCCATTTCAAAAAAAATTTTGGATTTTGGAATACAGGCAGTTCCCAAATGACGAACAAGATCAGTTTGGTAGATATGTTCTTAAGTTGAATTTGTCTGTAAGTTGGAAAAGGTATATCTTTTTAAGTGTAACTCTAGCCATATCTATATATCTATATCTATATACAGATATAAGCTTTGGATAGCTTAGAGAAGGCTTAACACCCCTGTGGTGTTTATTTTGCTGTCTTTGCCCCTGTTCAAAAGACTTCATCTAATTTTCTATCCTGGCTTGTAATGGAAACAAGGATTGGTCAGAAAGCTTCACCTGCATTCTGAGCATAGACAAGATGACAGCTGGGAACGACAAAGAAAAAAACATATTCAAAAAGAGGTAGGCTTCTATAAAGAATGACTGAGGCTTATATATGCTTCAGGCAGGGTGGACCTTTATTTTCAATCCCACCGCTGCCACCAAGGTAACATAGCATGATTTACTAATTAGGGAATTCAAAACCCTAATACTAAATTTCACACTAAGAATATGACAAAAAAGATAAAGGAAGAACTACAGGAAAAGACTGGTGTAAAAGTAGCAGCAAAAATAAAATATCTAGGAATTCAAATTACCGCTAGCAACGCACAAATAATAAAAATAACTACAATACAAAATGGAAAGAAATAAGGGGAAAAATGAAACGATGGCAAAAATTAAATCTCTCTTTCTTGGGGAGGATAGCAGTAATTAAAATTAGTATCCTGTCAGAGGTATTGTACCTATTCCAAATGGTCCCAGTATTCAGATCTAAGATGACCTTAACAAATTGGCAAAAAGATTTAATTAAATTCATATGGCAGAATAAAAAAACAATAAGTTTAAAAACTTTTCTGATGATGAAAAGAGGAGGTTTAGGACTGCCAGACATGCAGCTGCTCTGTCCTGGGTTAAAGACTGAGCCACACTGGGGGAAAAACAAATATTATCATTGGAAGAAGATCTATATAGCTACCTCTGGAAAGAAAAAGTAACTGTGGAAAAAAACCCTTCAATAACCATTTTATAAGGGTCTCACTGATTAAGACGTGGAGCAAATATAGAAAGAGATGATACACCAAAACCCCAATGTGGTTCTCAGCGAATGAGGCAAACCAACGAAGGGAGATGCCAAGTGATAAATCATTGTCTTACAGATAATTACTTAACATAAACATCCAGGAAATAAGATTTAAAGCACTGGAAGAGATTAAACTAATAGAACCCAAGATTTCTTGGTTCCAATACTGGCAAATTAATGAAAACTTCAAAGAAGATAGAATGAAAGGATTTGAGACAAAAGAAACGTTTTGGGATAAGATAATAAAAACAGATACAAAATTGATAAAGAAAATCTGCAAACAATTACTAATCTGGGCAACAGAAGAAGAGCAAGTGAAAGAGGTAATTACCAAGTGAGAAAGGATAATAGGACATACGATTAGCATGGAAAAATGGGAGGAAGTCTGGTTAAGGAAATTAAAATATGCATATGCAATGGAAATTAAAGAAAACTGGTTCAAAATGTTCTACATGTGGTACCATATCAGAAAAACTATCTAAATACAGTAAAGATAAGATCAATAAAAAATTCTGGAGATCTGAGAAAAGTATAGGTACGTTTGGCCACATGTGGTGGGAATGCAAAGTCATTAAAAATTCTGGTATGAGATATATAAAAATGGGAGAAATCTTTCAACTAAAATTTGAATTTAAGGCAGAATATTTTCTATTGGGAATGACAGACTTTAAATTAGATTAAAACTATGATAAGATTTTCTTTTATCTCAGTACGGCTGCAAGAATCAGTATAGCCAGCTTTTGGAAAACCAAAGAGACAGCAACAAGAAACACTGGGATTGAAAAAGCAATGGACATCATGAATACGGATCTGTTACATAAGAACATAAGAAGAGCCATGCTGAATCGGGCCTCAGCCCATCTAGTCCAGCATTCTGTGTCACACAGTGGCCCACTACTTGTACACAGGGATCTCTAGCAGAAAGGAGGGCAAAACCCTCACCTGCTCCCGACCCCCCACAACCAGTACCCGGGGAAATCCTGCCTGCCTCCATCAACACAGAGGAGGCACTTGGATGTCCATTTCAATAACTACTGATTCCCTTGGTATCCATGAATCTGTCTAATCCTGCCTTGAAGCTGTCCAGGCTGACAGCTGTCACAACCTCCTCTGGAAGTGAGTTCCATAACCCAATGACCCTCTGGGTGAAGAAATATTTCCCTTTATTAGTCCTAACTTTCCTACCTTGTAGCTTTAGGGAGTGCCCCCTAGTCCTAGTGTTGGGTGACAGAGAAAATATTTTTTCTTTATTCACCTTTTCTATCCCATGCATGATTTTATACACTTCGATCAAGTCACCTCTTAAACGCCGTCTTTCAAGGCTGAAAAGACCAAGGTGTTGCAACCTGATTTCATAAGGGAGCTGCTCCATCCCTTGGATCATTTTTGTTGCCCTTCTTTGTACCTTTTCCAGTTCCGTTATATCCTTCTTGAGGTGCGGTGACCAGAATTGTACACAGTACTCCAGATGTGGCCTCACCATAGATTTGTAGAGAGGCAATACAACATTTGCCGACCTATTTTTGATTCCCTTCCTGATCATGCCAAGCATAGAGTTTGCTTTTTCACTGCTGCAGCGCACTGGGTTGACATCTTCATTGAGCTGTCCACCAAAACCCCAAGATCCCTTTCCTGGTTTGTCTCAGAAAGCTTTGATCCCATCAGTTGATAAGTGTATTTGGGGTTCTTTGCCCCGATGTGCATGACTTTACACTTGTTTAGGTTAAAATGCATTTGCCACTTTGTTGCCCATTCACTCAATTTCGAGAGATCTTTCTGGAGCTCTTTACAGTCAGTTTCATTTTTAACTACCCTGAACAGTTTAGTGTCATCTGCAAACTTTGCTACCTCACAATTTACTTCTACATCCAGATCATTTATGAATAAATTAAAAAGTAACGGTCCTAAAACTGAACCTTGGGGTACGCCATTTCTCACCTCTTTCCATCCAGAGAAGTGTCCATTTATTACCACCCTTTGTTTCCTACAGTTTAGCCAGGTTCCAATCCAGGACAGGACCTGTCCCCTGATTCCATGGCTGAAGAGCTTATTTAGGAGCCTTTGGTGAGGGACTTTGTCAAAAGCCTTTTGAAAGTCAAGGTAAACAATATCGACTGGGTCCCCTTTATCTATGTGTTTATTTACACCCTCAAAGAATTCTATCAAGTTAGTAAGACATGATTTGCCTTTGCACAAACCGTGTTGATTTTCCTTCAGCAATGCCTGTTCTTCTATGTGCTTGGTAATTTTTTCTTTAATAATGGTTTCCATCACTTTGCCTGGAACTGAGGTTAGACTAACTGGCCTATAATTTCCTGGATCACCCCTGGATCCTTTCTTGAAGATTGGGGTTACATTTGCCTCCCTCCAGTCCTCGGGTACAGTGCCTGATCTTAGAGAAAGGTTATATATTTTGGCTAGAATTTCAGCAATTTCACACTTGAGTTCCTTAAGAACTCTGGGGTGGATGCCATCTGGCCCTGGTGATTTGTTGACATTTAGTTTAGTAAGGCATGTGAGAACATCTTCCTTGTTTATCTCTATCTGGTTTAATTCATTTAATTCCCTCCCTGAAAAAACTGACTCAGCTGCAGGCATATGTTGTCTGTCCTCCTGTGTGAAAACGGAGGCAAAGAAGTCATTTAGCCGCTCAGCAATCTCCTTGTCTTCACTTATTGTCCCTTTCTTACCATTTTCGTCAAGTGGCCCAACTGCTTCTCTGTTGACCCAGAAAGTAGCACAAAACAGATCACCATCAAACAAAATGGATTGGAACATTTTTTAAAAATTTCTTTTTAAAAGAACAACTACAAATACTCTTAAAAACAGAATAAAGAAAACACCAGAGGCCAAGATGCAGAAAAGCATAGGATGAAGACTAGAATTAAGACACGGCGTAGAATAAAAGAATGTATAATTTCACTTGCGTGATCTGGAAGTGATAGGGAAATTGTTTTTAAGTTTGCGTGTTGCATAGATGTCTGATACTGGTTTCTTTCTTTTTAAATTCCTTGCTCCTACTGTCATTGTAGTAGAAACCAAATATCTTAGTCATGCCAAGACTTTTTTATCCTGGGGTAATATGTAGTCTAGCCACCCTTCCCCCAAATACAGATATGGGCAGCTGGCAGCAAAATGTTTTGAGTTTTGGAATATTTTGCATTTCTACATAAGGGAGACTCAACCTGTACTCATATCCTTGAGTGGAGCACTGTCTATTGTCATTTTTATTGAGACCATTACATGCTCACTGTTCTGTAACCAGACTCAGCATCTTTTACAGCCAATCATGGAGAATTGATTTTGTGGTTTAATGTTATTGTAGTGCTTAGCTTTTTGGAGTAATGATCCCAATGTTTACAAGTGGGAAATCCTATAATTAGAAGTCATTGGGGCAAGATGTACAATCCTATAATTAAAACATTCTAACTGGTACAAGCAGTTCTAGAGTGGCATCTATTTCTCAAGAGAATTTTGTACTTAAATATTGATACTTGGATTTTTTTTAAATGCCAGGGTATTTCATCAAATATAACAGGGAAGAATGTGCACTTAGTTCATATGTAGGGTTTCCTTTTCCCATAAGAAAATATTCTGTTGTAGCTTATCCTTAGTGAGGCCTAGTGAACAGGTTGCATTTTTCATTATCAAAACATCTTAATTTCATTCCTCTTACTTTGCTAAGACATCAATCTTTGATATGTTTATAATGTGTTCCGAGCACACTAGCTTCCTTATACAAGTAAACATTTTTAAAAACTGCAGGCAAACTCTGAGTATTTTTACTCAAAATTAAGAGTTACACCTGCAGTGGATGTCTCTTCTTGGTATGGCTGTCAGATTGCATCCTTAACCCATTGTCTATTGCAGTGTTTCCTCCTCTTGCCTCCTGGGGGTTATATGTGGGAAGTTTGGCCCAGTTCTATCATTGGTGGGGTTCAGAATGCTCTTTGATTGTAGGGGAACTATAAATCCCAGCAACTACAACTCTCAAATGTCAAGGTCTATTTCCCCTGAACTCCATCTGCGTTCATATTTGGGCATATTGAGTATTCATGCCAAGTGTGGTCCTGATCCAACATTGTTTGAGCCCACAGTGCTCTCTGGATATAGGTGAACTACAACTCCAAAACTCAAGGTCCACCAAACTCTTATAGCATTTTCTCTTGGTTATGGGAGTTCTGTGTGGGAAGTTTGTGTCTTTCTGCCATTCCTGCCAGGATATCTATGTTGAGATCATTGAAACAGGCCCGGGTTTCACACTGAGTGTATAAATACATTTAAAAACATATTAACTATATGTATTACTGTGTTAGAGTGTCATTTTGTGTCATTTTGGTTGGTGATGTGCCCCACGATTTTGCAAATGTAAAAAGTGTGCCGCGGCTCAAAAAAGGTTGGGAAACACTGGTCTATGGATCAATTCAACCTGACATGGTTTTATGATCAGACGTTGAACCTTGCATTAACACTTATTTTAGGCAATTCCTACTCTAGGACAAGCCTTCTTAGCTTAATAGAATATATGCCTCAGCTTTGTACAGTAAATCTCATTAAATGCCATGGTACTACTCACTTATAATAGACATGAAATAATTACACTCTTACAACAGAAATCCCATTGAAGCTGAGTCGTTTTATACTCAAATGTGCATGCATAGGACTGCAGCTCCAGTTACACAAATGTTGGCAATTAACAAGAAAAGCATACCATTATTGGGAATCCTGGATTTGTGTCGGTCAATTTCTAGGCCACTGAAAATACTGACAAAACTCAGTAAATTACCTTATCCTTTTAAATGTTTGGTTATTTGAATAATCTACATACATAGAGTTCAGTGTGCCAAGTTTGGTTCAATTCCATTGTTGGTGAATTTCAGGATGATCTTTGATTGTGAGTTAACTATAAATTCCAGCAACTACAATTCCCAATTGTCAAGCTCTATTTCCCCCAAACTCAACCAGTGTTCACATTTGGGCATATTCAGTATTTGTGCCAAGTTTGGTCTTGATCCATCATTATTTGAGTCCACAGTGCTCTCTGAATGTAGGTGGACTACAACTTCCAAACTCAAGGTAAATGCCCAGCAAACCCTTTCAGTACTTTCTGTTGGTAATGAGAGTTCAATATGCCACGATTGGTTCAATTCCATTGTTGCAAGGCTTCAGGATGCTCTTTGATTGTGTGTCAACTATAAATCCCAGAAACGATAACTCCCAAATGACAAAATCAATTTTTGGGTTAGTATTAGTAATTTTTGGGTTAGTATTAGTATGTTTTGTGGCCAAATTTCGCAGCAATTTGTCCAGTGGTTTTTGAGTTATGTTAATCCCACAAATGAACTTTACATTTATTTATATAAAAAAATGTTGTTTGTAATAACCTTTGAAAATCCCCCAAAATCAGTGGATGAGTTAAATGTTCTGAAACTTGGGGGGCAGGGAGAGTGATAAATGTGTTTGATAATTGTAGCAAGATTAATCCCAATAGCTCTCTAACAATGAGAGAACCCCTGAAGTTTTTCCATTGGCACAATTACTTAATGAAAAAGTAACAAAAATATTATATTGTTATAGTTACCATTATAATTATCTTAGAAACACTTCAGAAATTATTTGCCCCTCCCTCAATTTATTAATGAGTATTCAGGGCCGGCCTTACCTTTTCCGGGGGAGTAGGCGAAGAAAATTTTGTGTCCCCCCCCCGGCCGCCGCGTCACTTGGTCCCGCCTCCTCCGCCGCCGCCCGCCGCCACCTGCCGCCGCACAGCCGGCCCCATGGGCCGGCCGTGGCGCGCCTCCCAAAGCACAGACGTTTCTGTGCATGCGCGAATGTCCGCGCATGGGCACTGCGTCCAGAGTGCGCCTGGCACAGGCGCAAGCGTAGAAAGGTCCGCGCTTTGGGAGGCGCGCCACGGCCCACCCGGCACAGCAGCAGCGCAGGGCAGTGCAGTGGCGGCAGCACCCCAGCGGCGCGGCTGGCGCGGCGGCGCCCTCCCAGGTGGCGATGCCCCCAAGTCCCGTCGCCCTACGCACCCGCGTAGTCGGCGGAATGGGTAGGACCGGCCCTGTGAGTATTGAAACATTTTTTCATCGATTGCACAGGCCTACTATACAAGCACCCCAAGAACTAGTTTGAGGCTGGGATGGTGGCATAATATCTACTGATTACAGATCAGAACTCGGGAACTGCAGTATCCGCTTCTAGATAGCTACAGGAAAATGTGGCATTTCCCCTTTAACCAGTCCACTGAGATGCACTGAAGCACAGTATTGGATGGCCCCAGTTTTGATCCCTACATGGGATGTACTCAGATATGCTGCAGTACATTAAGTGGGTTGTTCTGGACTTTCTGGTGAGATTTTTAATACACTGTTTCAGGTTTAATGTGGCAGGAATGTGGCGCAGCTGGCTGGGAGTCAGCTGCATAAGATCTCCACTGACCAGGAGGTCATGAGTCTGAGGCCTGCCCAGGTCGGGGTGAGCTCTCAACCAATTGTGTAGCTCGTTGTTTGTCTATATATGTTGTATGTCTGTGGCATTGAATGCTTGCCTGTATATGTGCATTGTGATCCGCCCTGAGTCCCCTGCGAGGTGAGAAGGGCGGAATATAAATGATGTAAATGAATAATAATTAATTAATTAATCCATGATGCAACATGCATTGGGGTTGTATATTTTGGGGACACCCCCCTTTCCAGCTGGCTTTGAACTACATAATAGTGTCTTTGAAGAACCACTCTTTGTTATCACATTGATTTCAGTCGATCTAATATAAATTCTCAAACAAGAGAAAGAACACAATGTGATGGTTGTAGTATCATATTATAAAAGAAGTAAAAATATTTAGAGAAAATGAAATGACTTGCTATCTAGCAAAATATAGTTTCCTCCCTTGACATTTTATGCTGCCTTTTCAGCAAAATACATTGTTGGGATATAATTTTATTTCCTGCTTTAAAAAAAACCCTTATCCTCCTGGTATATATCTAGCTCCCACACATTGCTGTTTTTGATATCCACTAAATCCTAATAGGTATGACTTACAATATTCGGAAAAACACAGGGAAAGCATTCCTCCCCAAAGGGGCAATCAAGAAAATGATTGCAAGCACTTGTCTGTTGCAAAGAGTTGCTGAATACAAAGTACCACATTTTTGTTCCTTTTCACTCTGGGAACAAAATAGTGGTATTTTACATTTTCCAGATTTGGTTTATCTATTCTGTAGCTTGATTTATATGTCTTCATATTCATCCACTAGCTATTAATTATGTTAATTTCTTTAGATTCTGAAATCCAATCAAATCCAATCAAATTTATGATGTATACTCTGAAGTGGTGGTCTCCCTGAATCCATTGATTTTTGTGTCCAAGAAAATGTTGATATTATTGTAAAAAAAATTGTGTTCCTGTTGTATGATTCAGCTTGTGCTGAATTAGCTAAGGATGGAAACCTCTGGATAAAGAAAAGCGTAACTGGGGATGATTAAGAATTATACAGGTAAAGAGATGTAAAGTGGACAAGGACCTGATTTAATAAGAAATGAGGAATAGAAGGTTTAGTCAATAAATAGCAATAGTATGAAGAATAGACTTGATTAATAAAATATATTCTTTGTCTTTTCACATAGAATAAATCAATTGAAGAGTCTGCCGTGAGAAACATATTGCAGGGCAATAAAACACCACCAAATGGAAGTTGCAAACAAAGAAGGACCCAACAATAAACAACACATTGCCTTCTTTAGTTATGCAAAAGAAATCAATTGAAGGGTCTGCATGGGAACTGCTAGACCAGGAAGCTTACACAGGTGCAGATATAAACGTCAGGTGGAAGCAATAGTCTCACATACATAAAAAAAAAGTTCAAACAGGAATGCTGTTTTGATGGATTCAACCAAATGGGAGCCTCAAAGGAAGGAGGAAAAGTTCAAAGAGGACTCACGAAGTCCAAATGGTGTTTGATAGATTGAATTATTGGTAATCATGAAATTGTGGAGAAATTGCCTATTTGAATTATCTCTGATCAAAGTATCATGAGATAGGATGAAAGGGGAAAGGGGCATGGAAAAGGAAGATGGGTGGAAGTATGAAACATGTTTGCAAATCCTATAAAAAGCCTCTACCGAGCTGTGTCTCAGTATGGCACTTTCTTTCACTGCTGCTACCCACAGGTGTGTATTTGCAAATAAAATCTGTTGTATCTCTCTTCATCTGCACACCCCAAACTTTTTGTGTGTGTGTTTTTAATACAACTGTTTGGTTCACTCCTGATACTATAAATAAATAAGTGCCTCATTGGAAAATCGGGCCTCGGAGGTTTCAAGGTTTGCCTTTTTAAAGGGGCAACACAACTTGGCTCCAACAGAAGTATTAGGATGGGTTTGCTCTTTTGGTTTCAGTTGTTCTATGTATCATGAAAAACTAATTTGAGAGATAATTTGATCAGCAGAATTAGCCTTATGTTGGTATAGTTCTAATTATACTTTTAGGAGCTTTGAAGAACCCTTTCTTTAGATGCACAGTATAAAGATGGGAGATTGTGAAGGCATGTTTTAGAGAAAACCCCAATCAATAAGAAACTTGCTGCCACCAACCTTAAAGTAATATAGTTTACTTAAGGATTTCAATTTCCTTATATATTTTAAAACTGCTTAGAGCCACACTGCTCTATTGGCTGTCAGGAATGGCTCCCACTGTGGTTTCAGAGCGGCCAGCCTCTACAAACTTGGCACACAGAGCCCCCATGACTCACTCTGCATCCTACTGCAGTTTGGAGAAGGGCGTGCCATGGATGATGGGACTTGTAGTACCTTCACTCACTTCCTGAAAACAATGCGGCCCTCATCCAATGGCCAATGCAGACCAAACATGGCACACACAGACCCCATGACCCATTCTACATCCTGGTGCTGTTTGGAGGACAGACATACCACAGATGATGGGACTTGCAGTACCTTCACACACTTCCTGAGAACAATGTGACCCTCATCCAATGACCAATACAGACCAAACTTGGCACACAGAGCCCCCATGACCCACTCTACATCCTGGTGCTGTTAGCAGCAGGATGGGACTAGGAGGAGTACCTTCGCTCACTTTCCGACACTGCTGTGAATCTACTCCAATGACTGATCAAGACCAAACTTGCCACACAGAGGCCCTGTGACCCACTCTACATCCTGCTGCAGTTTGGAGGAGGGTGGACCACAGATGATGGGATTTGGAGTACCTTCACTCACTTTCCGAGATTGCTGCAAACATAATCCAATGACTGATCAAGACCAAACTTGCCACACAGAGCCCCTGTGACCCACTCTACATCCTGCTGCAGTTTGGAGGAGGGTGGACCATGGATGATGGGACTTCCAGTACCTTCACTCACTTCCTGAAAACAATGCGACCCTCATCCAATGACCAATAAAGACCAAACTTGGCACAAATAGCCCCCATGACCCTCTCTACATCCAGATGAGAGGAGGACAGACAACAGATGATGGGACTTGCAGTACCTTCAGAAAGATCATGATACCACTGCTTCTCCCAATCATGATGGATCACTGCCAAACTTGGCAGACAGACCCTCCATGACCCACTCTACATCCTGGTGGTGTTTGGAGGAGGATGGACCATGCACGATGGGATCTGCAGTACCTTCACTAACTTCCTGAGAGCACTGTGAGCCACATAAATAACGGATAAAGACCAACCTTGGCCCACAATGCCTTTCTCAAATTATCCGGCACCGCTGGGTCCCCAAGCTATATAATAAAGGAGAGGGAATTCTGAGGTTACTCTTCTGTGTCAGAAATTGCTTTTACTCTTCTTGAGATAGAGGCACACAAGAGGCAATTACTTGAGGCAAAAACATTGTATGTTTATTGAATAGAACTGAAATAAACTTATCTTGAAGCTTAATGGTTACCATTTGAAGATACAAGTCTTGATGGCTGCTTTAAACAATGGTACTAATACTAAACATTACAATACTAAATCTTCTTCCTCTCCTCAGGAGCTTACTGTCAGGGTGTGCCCTCTGACCAGTAATTCCGAAATATCAGCACAGATAGTTTTCTTCAGACCCTATCTGGCTTCTTCCCTCTCACTCTATCCCCTATAATAGATGTGAGGTAAATCACGCTAAACTTCCCTGTTAGCATCCTAGGTATTCAGGCTTCTTCTTCCTAAACTACCTAACTCTCTTCTTCTTAGAACCCACACCTACTCTTTCTCTCTCTTACAGACTCACAGCCACCTAACACCTTGACTCCTTCCACTTTGCCAGTCAGAATCAAACTGAGCTTGTCAGATTTCTAAACTGCCTCAAAACAGGGAAATTTTGCTGCCTTATTACATCTGGAGAAGAAGAAACAGTATTGCATGAACTTTTTACTGAATGTGAAGAGTAGCAGCTAGCTGACGTATATATACTGTCTGAAATGTATACTCTATTAGGTGTTAGCCTGTATTTTTTGTTTGTAGTGGATTGGATGCTTCCATTTACAGACCGAGTATTTATTTAGAACATAAGAACATAAGAAGAGCCATGCTGAATCGGACCTCAGCCCATCTAGTCCAGCATTCTGTATCACACAGTGGCCCACCAGTTGTACACGGGGATCTCAAGCAGAAGGGAGGGCAGAACCCTAACCTGCTCCCGACCCCCCACAACCAGTACCCAGGGAAATCCTGCCTACCTCAACCAACTCCGAGGTGGCACTTGAATGTCCTTTTCAGTAACTACCGATACACTTGGTATCCATGAATCTGTCTAATCCTGCCTTGAAGTTGTTCAGGCTGACAGCTGTCACAACCTCTTCTGGAAGTAAATTCCATAACCCAATGACCCTCTGGGTGAAGAAATATTTCCCTTATTAGTCCTCATTTTCCTACCTTGGAGCTTCAGGGAGTGCCCTCTAGTCCTAGTGTTTTGTGACAAAGAAAATATTTTTTCTTTATTCACCTTTTCTATCCCATGCATGATTTTATACACTTCGATCAAGGCACCTCTTAAACGCCGTCTTTCAAGGCTGAAAAGACCAAGGCGTTGCAACCTGATTTCATAAGGGAGCTGCTCCATCCCTTGGATCATTCTTGTTGCCCTTTTCTGTACCTTTTCCAGTTCCGTTATATCCTTCTTAAGGTGCGGAGACCAGAATTGTACACAGTACTCCAAATGTGGCCTTACCATAGATTTGTAGAGAGGTAATACAACATTTGCTGACCTATTTTCGATTCCCTTCCTGATCATGCCTAGCATAGAATTTTTTTTCACTGCTGCTGCGCACTGGGTTGACATCTTCATTGAGCTGTCCACCAAGACCCCAAGATCCCTTTCCTGGTTTGTCTCGGAAAGCTTTGACCCCATCAATTTGTAGGTGTAGTTGGGGTTCTTTGCCCCGATGTGCATGACTTTACACTTGTTTAGGTTAAAATGCATTTGCCACTTCGTTGCCCATTCACTCAATTTCGAGAAATCTTTCTGGAGCTCTTTACAATCAGTTTCATTTTTAACTACCCTGAACAATTTAGTGTCGTCTGCAAACTTTGCTACCTCAGAATTCACTCCTGCATCCAGATCATTAATGAATAGATTAAAAAGTAACGGACCCAAAACTGAACCTTTATTTATTTAAAACTTTTGTACCCCAATCTTCTCACCTCAATAGAGGGACTCAGACCGGCAAACAGCAAGAATTCAATGCTAACATTTAAAATCTAAAAACATCTTAAATTCACAATAAATTATCTATTGCAAGTACAATAAATACATAAAAACTATTCGCCAAAATAAAATCAGGTCCAACTTAGGCCTTGTATACGGTCCATGTCTAGTGGTCAACGACTTTAATCAGTGATCTCTGCCCTCATCGTGCAAAGGCCTCCTTCCAGAGCCACGTTTTCACCAGCTTCCTAAAAGTCAGGATGGAGGGGACAGATCTAATTTCATTTTGGAGGGAATTCCACGGCCAGGGGCCACCACAGAAAAGGCCCTGCCTCTCATCCCCACCAGATGTTCTCTATTAGAAAAAGGGGGCAAATGTTTATCCAGTGCCCCTACTTCCCTCTCCGTGCAGTCTCCCATGCTGTCCTGACCACCCACAGGTGGAGAATTCAATATATAGCATTGTGTTGATAGATTTCTGCATTAATAAATCTAGATCCAACCTGTCACGGATCCCTATCTGGTTTTCTTGGGATACCAGAACACCTCGATGCCATGAGTTTCATAACCAAGGTTGAGGAATGAAAATACTTGGGGCCCTGAGTGAGAAGGAGCTTGTTAACACCAACTGGCTCAGACTGAAAAGCCTTGAGACTGGACAGAAGGACTTTCGGGAGATGCGGGTGTGGGGTTTTGAGGATTGAAACTGAGAAGTTGCCCGCATTTTCTCCATTTGTGACTTTGCTGTATAGTAGTAAACTAGCATTAAAGAAATGTGAAGGATTTCCTTGTGATTGAATTTAATTGCTACCAAGTTTCTGTAACAATAACATAAGCTAGTATTTACTTCTGGATCCAGGTGTACTATCCATCATGGTATCTCAGCAGCTGTATTTAAAAGATACCCAAGCTGAAGTATACACGTTTCCAAGTTGCATTTTGAACTATAATATTTGTTTATTATATATTCATTTTAATGCTATTGTTGTTCAGAGCTTAATCCCAAATTGTAGCATGGGAAGCTTTTACTTCATTGATTTTCCAGTGCTAAATTCTCTGAATGCCTTCTTAGATTCACTCTTCATTTGAAGTTTGAAATGTTAAATAATAAACCCTGACAACAAAAAAATAAAATGTATTGTTCTATCCTTTTATTTCTCCTAATTCCAAAGCTTGTTTTATAAACGAGAATCGCACTGTTCTAATCGCTTGCTTAAAAAGATTATATGCTCATTACCCTTTGTTATGAAGTCTAAGGCCATGTTTTGCTACAAGGAGAGGTGCAACTGTTTTCCATGAGATATTTGTTTCTTCATCAAAGTATCAGTAAAATTCAAGCAGCTTTTTGTGGTTCAGGTAGGTTCACTGAAAAAAAATATGTAAAACAAGAATGCAAACACACATTAGGCATGTTTATAGTATATAAAATAAAAACATAAACAATGCAATTCCACTTTTGCTGTATCACATTTATGTTGGGGAAACAGGCCTCTACTATAAAACATTAAACATCTCCAGCCTGCTCCTTAGGACTCCTTGTGAGTAGCCAGCAGCCTCCAGCTGGGTGTGGGTCAGCAGCTGCAAGGAGGTCTCTACTATAAAGCCGAGCCCACAGGCCTGCCAGGGACTGTGTCCGGGCAATTTTATGTGCTTTATTGTGACTAAATAATTTTAACATCATACCTTACTGCCATTTAGGGCTGAGGAATTTCAGTGTATGCCTTTGTTATTGTGGAGAAGATTATCAACAGTTTCAGCCCACCTGAGGGTTGTCTGTAGAGGAATTGTATGGTTCTCTCCTGGAACTCATGGTCGTGCTGCTATTGCCTCCCCCATGTTGCCTCATTTCACACTTCATCCCTGCCCTTTATGACTGTGGACCTTTATAATTATTTACTCACCCTTTGGGACTTGTTGCCAGTTTCACTAGCACTTTGTTTAATGAATTCTATCAAAATTGATACAATTAAGATATTAACTCCCTCTATGTGATATCGTTGGATCTGTTTCCACTAGCACTTTAGTTATATGTTTACCAATGCTGCTCTTGATCTTCTGGTACTTTAAACCTGAAATTGCACTTTACATCTTGCATTTTATATTTGCACACTATGACTGCGATATGATCAGTGGGAGATTTTATGAGGTTGAGGTAATGAATTATAGAAATGTTGGAATTTTAACGTCTATGGATCTGGATATATTTCACCATGGTGCATTATGAGATCATCAGGATGAGGGGAGAGGGGGCTTGTTAGGTAGGGGGAGTTCCATTGGTTGGGGGGGGGCGGCATTGAGGTATTGATGGGAAGGGGGAGATACAGGAAAGATGAAAAACAGCAATTCAGCTTTTAAAAACTTTCACATAGATGAAAAACAGCAATTCAGCTTTTAAAAACTTTTAAAATTCCAAAATGTTCTCCTGACATGGTAAATTGGAGTACCCAGGATGATGGCCCCACCAAGTTAAGGATGGTGCTGCTGAATGCCAGGTCTGTCAATGGAAAGACAGAAACCATCCAGGATTTAATCCTGGATGAAAAGCCAGATCTGGCGTGTATTACAGAGACCTGGTTGGAGGAAGCTGGGGGAGTTAACTGCATGTAGTGTCATTACCTTCCTGCCAGAGCAGTACCTATTGATCTACTCACATTTGCATGTTTTCAAACTGCTAGGCTGGCAGAAGCTGGGGCTAACAGCGGAAGGTCATGCCGCTCCCTGGAATCGAACCTGCGACCTTTCAGTCAACAAGCTCAGCGCTTTAACCCACTGCACCACCAGGCGCTCCCAGAGGGTATTTGGGCCAAATATTGATTTATTTCCAGTAGTGTGTTAGGGTCTCCTAGGGTGCTCTCTGGCTGAGAATTACAAGCTGCATATGCCAGGCTTCCATAGGATGCCTATGGATGCTAGGAGCTTTATATAACAGAGCAGTCTTGTAAAAGGAGTGGAAGAAAGCTATATTCCTCGACAAAAGACCTGACACAACAGCCAGAATTATTCCCACAGTCTTCAGTGTTGCTCACAATGTAACAGTAGTCCGTTGTCTTAGAGTAGTAACACGGGTTTTCCTGTTGGGAACCAGCAAGTAGTCTTTCTAAACATGACCGCTCCTATACAAATGGATGATGTCATTCAAAATTGATCTCTCTTTGTTCCTACTAATGATACCACGCTCCCCTCCACTTCTCAGGCCTTACCCTCCATTAGAGAATTAACAAGTAAGGAATTAAGACTCGTTAGAGTATAACTTAATGCTACAACCCTAGCAGATTATATCAGAAGAGACCTTATCCCCAGAGGGCTAAGAATCCAACTGGTGCCAGGAACGTACAATGAAGACGAAATCTTTGTTAATAATTGGCAAAATATACTCAATAGCTGCTCAAAAAATTTTATGACATTGCTTGTGGAGAGAGCTACTAAAGAAATTAATGAATTGAAAGCTGAGATCACTAGGATCAAAACAGAATTAAATAACGATGTCCCACCTGTTGATTTTGAAAATATTTTAAAAAACAGTGTGACCAGTTGTTTAAGGACCTGAAGAAAGTGAAAATTGACAAATTCAAAAGAGACCAACCAGACTATGACAATAAAAGGGTCTACAAATGGCTATATAAGCCTGGTTTAAAATCTCAGAACAAACCAGTTCTAATGTAAAAAGTTCCTTTGATGACCCTGGCTTCTATTCAGATTCTTTGGGTAGTTCCCTTCCCCAGAATAAGTATTTTTGAGAAGCAATAATCCTAACAATGCCCCTTATAGACTAAATTTTCAATGGGGCCGGGTCAACAAGAGAATAACCTAATAATTTATCAGATTACACCTTCTCTCCTGAGGAGTTACGTCTCATTAACAAGGGCTTACCTTTTGTTTATACACCTCGATGTTCTGACATAGATATAAGGAAAGACTTGTCGACCTTGTTTAGAAATATTCAATTAAAAGAGTTCTTATCCAGCAATCCGACTCCCCAATCTATGAACCCACCCACCAAGTTTCATGTTAAAAGCAAGTTTGTACCATTTGACATTTCACATAATGTACGTACGTTTGAAGAAACTGTAATTAAAGAAGTTGCTAAAATTGACCATAGCACTGATTTAAGGCATTCTAACATGTCTCCCAATGACATACATAAATTACAGATATTAGGTAATCATCCCAGGTTAATATTTAAGCCTGCGGATAAAGGAGGTTCAATTGTATGCTTAAATAAAATTGACTATGAGAAAGAAGTAAACAAACAACTGGAGGACATTAGATTCTACCATAAACTCTCTGGAGATCCCTTAGCCAGGTTCTCCAAAAAAATTTCCACCACTATTTACAATGCAGTTTCACTTAATCACATAGATGAAAAACAGCTGACTTCCTAAATAATACATTCTCACGTATCCCTCAATTCTATATATTACCAAAGGTGCATAAGAATATTTTTCCACCCCCTGGGCACCCAATTATTTCAGGTTCCAATAGTTTATTATTTCTTATATCATATTTAGACAGCTTTTTACAACCGTTTGTTACTAACAGTCCTACCTATATCTGTGACACCACAGACTTCATCAGTAAGATAGAAAACTTCAATTTAGAACCAAGAGACCATCTCATCTCAGCAGATGTTACAGCTTTATACACACACATACTTCTCTCTGAAGTTAGAACAATAATTTCTGATGTCCTTGACTCTTGATCCAACGTACATTCACCTCCAACCCATGTGTTATTAGATCTCTTAGATTGTGTCTTTGAGTTGAATTATTTTGCTTTTAATAACACCTTTTATTTACAAACCAGTGGAGTTTCCATGGGCTCACCAGTTGCACCTAGTGCAGCCAATATTTTTATGACTCATTTGGGGGGGAAATTGAATAACTCTGAACCAATGTTTTCTAATATCAAATTATTTTGGAGATTTATAGATGACGTCTTTCTCATTTTAAGAGATGGAACTAGTGTAGAGAACCTTACTGAATGGCTCAATGGATGGGATGAGAATATTAAGTTTTCGGTGGCCTCCAGCCTAACAAACATTAATTTTCTTGACGTAATGATTTTTGTTCAAGATTTAAAACTCAAAGTACGAACATATCAAAAACCTACTAACACCAATTCATTCCTACACTACAGTAGCTATCATACCCATGCCCTCAAATGTAATCTACCCTTCTCCCAATTTATAAGATTAAAACGTAACTCCTCATGTGAACAGAACTATGAGAATGCTGCCCACAAGTTAATGTCTGATTTAAGAAAGAGGGGATATCCTAGACGCACTTTATACATGGCTAAAAACAAAGCAGATAATAGTGATTGACAGTCTCTTTTACAACCAAGACAAACAATGATCAATTAGTATGGCCGCTGACTCACGCCACACAGCTCACATGTCTATAATATAGTTAAGAAATACTGGTCTTTAGTTTCAGATATTTCCAGATTGGAACATTTCCCAATGGTTGCACACAAATGTACCCGTAATCTAAATGAAATTTTAGTACATTCAGCGTATGGGACACATCCAACCTCAAGCTCCGTGACACCAGGCATCAGGGCTTGTGGGAGATGTAGTGTTTGTAAGAATGTGTGCACAGATAGAACCATCACTAATATTTACAAAAACAAATCATTTACCACACAAAGTTTTGTCACGTGCACAACCTTCCAAGTGGTATACGTCCTCCGATGCTCATGTTTACGTGGGCTAGATGGCCCGCCAATTAAAAACCAGAATCTTGGAGCATAAATCGAGAATAAGAACAGGATGTGATAACTCCACTTTATATAAACACTGCAAAGAATTTAACCATCATCCCGATGACATAAAATGCATGGGACTTGAAAGGGTTAATGTTCCAGCGCATGCTGATCTCCATCAGATTCTAATTAGATGTGAATCCAAATGGATCTCATTATTATCTGTGGAATTCTCCTTGGACTCAATGAAAGAATGTCAATTGGCTCACTTTTGACCTAATTTTCTCAGCTGTACTAAGAGATCTTTTCCTTAAATAGAAATCAATCTGAATAGTTGGTTGCCTATACTCCACTAGGAGAATTGGTCATGTGTCGATCGAGTATGTTGTGACGGCATGTACTTACTGCCTTGTATAACATTATACTCATTTTTTTCCATGCTGGTTTTCTGTTATACTGTAGGGGTTATTTTTCCTTCTTATATTCACAGACTTTGTTGATATTATCTCTGGACGCCCTGTGATAAGTACAGACCAAAGGGGTTTTGAAAAAGCATTTCTACGCGAAATGGGGGGGGCCCATTTGATTTTCTCCTGTCAACCCGGGTCTTTTTGGATTACTAGTTGGCGTTATGTATGAAAGTCTTCACAATCATCCAGTCTTTGATTTTCGATATTAACTAAAAATGGAATATGGATTATAAGATGTCTCAGTAGCTGTACCATGTGGACACTTTCTTCAAACTACCTCCACTTTTGAAGCGGATTTTATTTCCATATAAAATGGTATATATGAACATTTGACTAATATACTGACATAATATTGCTCTTCAATCAACATAATAGAATGGACCTTTTGGACTATACCAGGGCTGTCCAACTTCTACCGGACCTGTGGCCGGAATTCCGGTCACTGATCACCTGGGGGGCCACTCTGCCCCGGCCCCGGCCCCGGCCCCGCTCCCTCCTCCTCCCTAATTAAAGTAAACGTGTATAAAATTATATATTAAATGTCTGTCATAACTATGGCTACCTGGCCATCTCTCTGGAAGGCTTTGATGGTGTCTTCTTGCAAGGCAGAAGAGGGTTGGACTGGATGGTCCTTGTGGTCTCTTCCAGATCTGTGATATTGTGTGTATATGTGTAAAAAATTAAAATGTCTGTCATATCTATGGCTGGCTGGCCGTCTGTCTGGAAGGCTTTGATGGTGTCTTCTTGCAAGGCAGAAGAGGGTTGTCTTAAGTGGCTGAGAGGGGAAAGGAAAGGGCCTGAGGAATGGTGGGAGTTGGAGTCCAAAACACCTGGAGGGCCCAAATTGGCCCATGCCTGCTCTAGATCCTATTTTTCCTCTCTCCTCCTGGGAATGGGGGTAGTAAAGACTGGGAGAGGAAGGGGGAAACTAGTAAAAGGAAAGAAAGACTGGTGTGGAAAAGGGTGCTAGAAAAGTGTGTGGGAGGGGGGGGATGAGGTGGGAGGGGAGGAAGATTGTGTCTGGCTCAGCCAAGGAGACACAAAGCCTGGGGGTTGCCTCCTGCTTCTCTCCCTTGTCCCCAGAAGTGAGTCCTGGAAAGCAGGAAGGGGAATCAACGGCTGGTTGATTGCAGGAGGGGGCTCTCTTCCGTGCTTCCATTCCCTCCCCACTTTGCAGGTCTCCTTCTGGAGGCGAATGGAGAAAAGCAAGTAAGAAGAGAGGGCAGCAGCACCCCATCGAGGCAGGCAGGTGGTGGCTTGCAAGGGGGGGGGGGAATGGAAGCGCTTTCCATTCCCCCTCCGTGCTTTCATTCCATCAGCTGGCTGGAGTCACCCCTTCCTCTCCCTCCCGAGAGGCACACCACACGCGCGCGCGCACACGCACGCACACACACACACACACACACACTTTCTCATTGCCTCCTGGCACACCACACGTGCGCGCACACACGCACGCACACACACACATACACTTTCTCGTTCCCTCCTGGCACACCACATGCACGCACTCTCTCTCTGTCTCTCTCATTGCCTCCTGGCACACCACGCGCGCGCACACACACGCACACACACACACTTTCTCGTTCCCTCCTGGCACACCACACGCACGCACTCTCTCTCTGTCTCTCTCATTGCTTCCTGGCACACCACGCGCGCACACACACACACTCTCTCTCTTTCGTTCCCTCCTGGCACACCACATGCACACACACACACTTTCTCGTTCCCTCCTGGCACACCACACGCACGCACTCTCTCTCTGTCTCTCTCTCTCCTCCTGGCACACCACACGCGCGCGCACACACACACACACACACACTTTCTCGTTCCCTCCTGGCACACCACACGCACGCACTCTCTCTCTGTCTCTCTCATTGCCTCCTGGCACACCACACGCGCGCACACACGCACGCACGCACACACACACACTTTCTCGTTCCCTCCTGGCACACCACACGCGCGCGCACACACGCACGCACGCACACACACACACTTTCTCTTTCATTCCCTCCTGGCACACCACATGCAAGCACTCTCTCTCTGTCTCTCTCATTGCTTCCTGGCACACCACGCGCGCACACACACACACACATACAGCTTCCCTCTCGCAGCCCTCCTGGCACACCACACGCACCCCTCAGAAAGGCCACGCTCTCTCAAAAATTCCAAAAAAATATTCAAAAAAATATAAAAAAATATTTTTAAAAATCTTAAAAAAGCAGATATCTTGCAGGAGGGTAGGGGGCCGCAGGGAAGGGGCTGGGGGGCCGTATACAGCCCCCGGGCCGCCAGTTGGACAGCCCTGGACTATACATATGGAGGTTTGAGTATCAACTAATGGTTGTTCCATTGATTTATTGTATTTTGCTAACATTAATGGACTTTTTCTGACATAAGAACATAACTATTTTTTTATCCATTACAGCTTTACTTATTTATTGTGTGAAACAATGTATATGTAGTATTTTATCACTGTTGGGACTTAGTGTGACACATAGTTAGCTCCCAAGAAAAAGACAACGTAAGCCAGTCCTCGTTGACTCAATTTGTTTTCTTTAGTTGAATCTGGATTCATTTAAAACCCCACTAATTGATGTTGTTAAATAAACGAACTGTGATTTACACAAAATTGAAGCATGTTATTCCCTCTTGTAGTGATTTAAGAGGTAATTTTCTTATTTCCATTTATTTAAATTTAGCTTAATCTGTTAAAACAATCTCTCTGATACAAAGCAATTAACTTATTTGTAAACCAGGTTGACAAGTAGATATTTATTTAATTTCTTAACAATTTATTTATTTATTTACATCATTTATATTCCACCCTTCTCACCCTGCAGGGGACTCAGGGCGGATCACAATGCACATATACAGGCAAACATTCAATGCCATAGACATACAACATATATAGACAGACAATGAGCTACACAATTGGTCGAGACCTCACCCCGACCCAGGCAGGTCTTGAGCTCATGACCTTCTGGTCAGTAGAGATCTTATGCAGCTGACTCCCAGCTAGCTGCGCCACATTCCCGGTGACATTTCTTGCATCATATCTAATCTATACATTTATTTTGGCAGATTGCATACATTTATACTCATACATAAATATAATGTTGTTAGCAGTGGCTTGGGAGTCCCCGGTGGTGCAGTAGATTAAACTGTTTAGCTGCTGAACTTGCTGACCAAAAAGGCACAGGTTTGAATCCAGAGAGTGGCGTGAGCTCCCACTGTTAGCCCCAGCTTCTGCCAACCTAGCACTTCAAAACATGCAAATGGCTTAGAAATGGAGATGAGAACCAACCCTCAGAGTCAGACACAACTGGACTTAATGTCAGGGGGAAACCTTTACCTTTAATAGAAGTGGCATGAGAATTAGAAGTGTTCCTTCTAAAGTTTTCCTCCATCTTTGAGGAAGCCAGGGGAGGTCTGAAGATGATTAACTTCACTCTTTTCTTTGTACAAGAGATGGTATGGTCATAGAGGATGGTGAAAATTATTTTCTCATCAAACTGTTCATAAATATCTCTCAGTGGAATTAATCTTACTGCTATTCAATGGAATGTGCAATTGGAAACCTATCTTGCTTTTCAAAGATTTTTGAAAAGCTCTTGGTATTTTGAAAGGCACTACATAGTTAAAAGCAAACTGTCAATAAAGCAGTTCCTAAATATACAGTGGCACCCATGCAGCCAATAAACATTTCTCATAATGTGACCTTTCATTGGGGGTTAATTGTTTGTATTCAAGGTAGTTTAATAGCTTGATGAGGCATTGCTTCTTACTTGCCTTCAGACAGGGTCCCACTGTTTTTCTGCTTTAAATAGATGCTTGCGCGAATACATCTGAAGACAAACAATATTCTCATTGCATTAGCAAGAATACCAAATTTGACAGGATTAGTAGAGATGAAGGGTGCATTGATGCTGTATAATTAATGGAATCCGATACCACTTTAACTACCATGAGAGTTGTACTTTGGTGAAGCACCAGCACTCTTTGATAGACTTTGTCAAACTATAAAATTCCATAGCATTAGGAAGTCAGGAAGTTAAAGTGATTTCCATTAGTAAACTCAATGGAATTAATAGAACCTCTTGGTCGTCTGCTCCTCCAGATACTGTTGTACTGCAAATATCAACAGATCTAAGCCAACATAACCAACAATAAGAAATCCTGCAAATTCAACATTACTTGGAGGGCCACATGATTCTTGTCCATGTTCCCCCTTTTCAAATTAAGCTCCACTCTTTTTTGTAGAAATTGGAGCCACAATATGTTCTTGTGTTGTGACATTATGTCTTCTTGCATTTTTAGTTGAATCTTCCCTTCTTTCTTCATTAGGAGATCACTGTATATTGGCCAGGCCGACCAGTCTAGTAGTCTCCTATGGTCCGCTTCTAAGGGCGAAATCCAAAGTGACATTTTTGAGTAGAAGGTTTTCTTGTATTTCTCTCAGATTCTAAGCAAGGCCGATATTATAAAGTGATTTTTGAATTGTCTTTGCAAGGAAATGGAAACTCAAAGAAATAGCATCCAAAGAACACTGGGAAAACAAGCTATGGGAAATAATGGACATGGACATGTTGAGCTTTTACTTAAAGGATTCAGGGGGCAAACCGCTGAAGCCTATTGATTGGACACCATTCAAGACTTACATGAAATCCTGCCAAAATCCCTAAAGAGATCAGTAATTTAAAAATGAAGACGAAGAACCAAACATTAATAGACTTTCAAGTAAAAAGGTCACAAAAAAAAGAAGTGATCAACTTGGACTATAAAGTAATGAAACAGATAAACATTATCAAGACTCAGAGAAGACAAAGATGGAAGTCAACATATATACACCCTTTTATCACCACCCCTTCCCTCCCATCCTTACCAACCCCCCCCAGCCTCCCCAGCCCTTCCACACCTTCCCCCCTTTTCCCCACCCTATCCTTCCTCAACCCATCTCAACTTTCCCCAACCCTCCCAATTCCCTGTTCTTTTTAAATGTCTGTAAATAAAATCCTAATAAAGATTTTTTTAAAAAAAAAGCTGCACTCTTTTTGGTGGGTTTGTATATCATCCTGGATTCCACTCAGTATACCATAAAGTGTATAGAATACTATTAGACCACCAGTGTAGCAACCCAGTTCCCTTTCGTGCCTGGGGGGCAGGGGGCAGCACCGGGGGTCCCACTTGCATTAGGGCCTGATGCAGCTGATGAGGATATGGAGGAAGGGGCTGAAGAGTCAGCTGGGCCTGGGATGATGAATGGCCTGACGGCTATGAAAATTGAGACAGTCAGGCTGACCCTGAGAGCGATGATTCCGATCAGTATGAGAACCCAGGTGGTTTCGGGTCACAGGAGAGGATCAGGGAAACAGTGGAGGAAGATCCCATGGAAGCTGAAAGGGAATTCGGCTCTCACGAAGATAGTGAACCAGGTGCTGGGAGGCAAGGACTAAGCTTTGATAGGAGACGGAGCATTGAGTCCAGCAGGAGGGATTGGCACCGTAGCCTAGAGCGCCAGAGAAGCGCTAGGTCCCGTAGCACAGATTGGCGGAGAAGCCTAGAGCGTCGGGGGCCTCACCAAGGGGATTAAGTATAGGATCCTCAGTAGCTCGCCCACTTCTATTCTAAGCGGAGTGAAGCAAGCTGAATTCCACGGAGCCAAGTTACCGGCTCAGGCCTTGCCAAGAAGTTTCTTGGGTTTGCTTATGAACTTTGTCTTGTTCCTTGCCACGGACCAAGTCCTTGATCCGCATAGTTTTGCGGAGCTTTTGCCACGTTTGCCTTTGGATTTTACTTACGGACTCTTTACCTTTTGGAACTGACTTTTTGATACTTTTTATGGACAATTTACCTTTTCACCTGTTTCTTATTATTCAATAAATAGTTAGCTGATTACCGTCTCTGTGTGTGTGATTAAGGGGATGGGCCAAGACCCTGCATCGTGACAACCAGACTGATGCAGTGTAGGATCAAACACAGTTAGCAACCCTTGACTAAACATGACAAGCAGAACAAGTTACATCTGCAAAATACATTGCAATTCCTGTTCCAGTCATATCCATCTGATGTGCAAATTCATCTTATCAGAAAACTATGGTTATAATCCAAAGAAGAGTTACCAGAAAGCAGGTCCTACAATACACAGTGCAATTTAAATCTGTGTAATACTGAAAGGTGAAGTGCTATGACCTAAGCTACCTACTGAGTTCATGACTCAACTGTACTTTTATCTCTTAAGTCTAACACAATTACTTCTGGTCACAGGACTGAATGACTCAGTACCTTCAAGCTACTAACAATAATAATCTTAAACTTTTAAGGGGAATCATTCTTTTTCTCCCTGAGCAATTTGTGCATGCATATTGCATCCTGACTGTATGCATTAATCAACTAGGGGTATAAATCCTTGCTATTCTTCTCAAAAAGGACCAATGAATAATTTTACCAATTTCTTCCTGTTGTGAGGAAGTCTTCAAAACCGTGTGGTTTTTTGGAAAATATGCATAATTCTGAATGTATTCTGGACAAAGTTGGCACATGCTAATTTTGCACAGAAAACAGTATTTTCTGTGTAAAACATAGAATTGTCCATGAATATCATTTTTATGTGCAAAAATATCATTTGCTGCATGGAAAATACTGCTTTCTAGTCAAATCAACTGCATGCAAATTTGGTGTAGAATAAATCACAAACTGCAAAGATCCTCCTTAGTCCAGGATTATATTCATCAGAATTTTGACCATTTTTGAATGCAATGGGCTTTTGATATACATCTGGTTTTAATTCCAGGGCCCCATACAAATACCAAAATCAATGGATAAACTGGTCACATTAAATAGAATGGCATAAAAAAATTCTGTCCTTAATATAAAATGGCGAAATCAAGGTTTGCTTTTTAGATTTTTGTTATTCAAGATGTAGATCCATGAATGTAGAATCCATTGATACAAAGGGCCAACTTTTTAAAGCATTCTTGTATAAGGCAGATACACACAGGTGCATAAAATTATAGTGTACAAGAAGCTGAAGATGGAAAAAGCCTATATACCTCTATCTGTGTACTATGTCCTGTCAGTGTATAATGACATTGAATGTTTGTTGTATATGTGTTCTGTGAGCCACCCTGAGTCCCCTTCAGGGTGAGAAGGTTGGAATATATATACTATAAATAAATAAATTATAGCATTTTGTAATAATAATAAGAAGAATATTGCACAAGCCAGTCAAGGTGGTACTAGTGGTGATTGGCACACTGGGTGCAGTGCCTAAAGACCTTGGCCTGCACTTAAACACAATCGGTGTTGATCAATTACCATCTGTGAGCTGCAAAGAGCTATCCTACTGGGATCTGAATGCATTATTCGCTGATACATCACATACTCCTAGACACTTGAGAAGTGTCCAACGTGTGATCCAATACAACAACCAGCATAGTGATCTTGTTGTTACTAATCCTGTTGTGTTTTTAATAATAAGAAGAATTATAATAATGACTTTATTTATAGACCACCCTCTCTCCCCAAGGGTACTCAGGGTGATTTACAACACAAAAAGTTAAACATTCAATGCCAAGTCAAATGAAAAAAACAAGTTAGAAATTAAAATAGGATTTATCTAGACTGAACTCTACAGATGGAAGAGACTAGTAATATACAAATGATCAAGAACACTTCTGTGGCTTGGTGACAGTCTGCTGATATATTCCAATTACAGATAGTTGATTCCTCTTTTTGCTGCTTTTATAAAAGAGTAGGCAAAATATAGTCCATGGATGCATGCATGCAACCCCAGGCTCTATTTGGCTCCTACCTCAGTAATTTCTGTTTCTTCGGGAAATAAAAGAACAGTCCGGGCCTTTAAAAGATCCGGGGGGGAGAATTAGATTTAAATGGCAAATTGTTATTGTCTGAGGGTGTGATTTTGGGTGGGGGAAGGAATGTTGGAGGCCTGAGAGAGTCCTTGCCTACTCTTCCTTTAAATTACCTTCTCCTGGTGATGAAGTTGTTAACACTATTCATTCATGATTGCCTTTTCACATTTTCCATTATTACCACATCCACTTTTGCCACTTTTCCATACACACTGAATTTTGCTACCTCACTGAATTATACTGGAAATTACTTTCTTTTGACTTATGTGACACATTAGAAGGCAAAATTCACAACTAAAATAAGCTGTTCTCAAATGTTTACAACTTTATGGAAAGAAATAAAAATACAGTAGTGAGTGCAGGAGTGGAAATGTACTAATTATCTGAATTTTGCACATATATAGTAGGCATGGTTTAGAACCCAAAAATAGGAAATCGGAAATCTAATGGGGGGGGGGGGGTTATTCAGAAAAGAAAGATTTTTTTTTCTAAAATTAGTAAACTAACGAAAGACTTACAAATGATGGTTTTTGCCTACAACTCCCAGAAATCCTAACAGCTGGTAAATTGGCTGGGATTTCTGGGAGTTGTAGGCCAAAACTTGAATAAATCACACTGAATTCTAGATGGGACTCTCCAAATAGGAGGGAGGGAGGGAAGGAGGGAGGGAGGGGGGTATTCTATTCTTGGAAGCAGCAAAAAGAGGAGCCCCCCTCACTCCTCGCTGCCTCTCACCCCGATCCTGAGGAGCGAGGGCCCAAGTTTGCCCAGGCTGAGAGGAAAAGGAAGAGGCCTGAGGCTGTGAGGAATGGTGTGAGTGAAGTCCAAAACACCTACCTGGAGGGCTGAAGTTGGCCCCTGCGATGGGGCAAGGCAGAGCAACGGGGAAGAGAAGGGAGGGGGGAGAAGCCAGCAGGAAAGAGGAGGGGGCAGAGAAGCATCTGAGAGAGTGCAGGGAGAGAGAGGAGGAGAAGCGCGCGTGTGTGTGAAGTTGACCCCTGCGATGGGGCAAGGCAGAGCAACGGGGAAGAGAAGGGAGGGGGGAGGGAGAAGCGTGGAGGACTACACTTTCCAGAATGCATTGCTTAGCAGCAGCGTCACTTCCAGTTCCCCATAGAAATGCGGGAAAAAGAAGAAGCTGAATGAAGGCGGAAGGAAATGAGGGGGAGAAGACAGGGAGAAGTGAGTACATAGTACAATAATTAAGAATTTATTACGATCATAATGCAAATTGTTGGCCTCAAGGACCGTAAAGAAAGTCTACTTCCTGGTTAGCTGCCGTGATGCGTATAAACTAGAAAGTCCCATTACATACGAATCACTTACGATTTCTTTTAATTTTCATAACTTTTTTCTCATGCCTAATATATAGCAAGGTTTCCCCTTGACATTAAGTCTTGTTGTGCCCAACTCTGGGGAGTGGTACTCATCTCCATTTTTAGGCCAAAAAGCCGGCGCTGTCCGTAGATGCCTCCAAGGTCATGTGGCTGGCATGTCTGCATGGAGTGCCGTTGCCTTCCCGCCAGAGCTGTATCTATTGCTCTACTCACATTTGCATGCTAGGTTGGCAGAAGCTGGGGCTAACAGCGGGTACTCACCCCTCTCCCTGGATCTGAATCACTGGTCATCAAGTCAGCAGCTCAGCGGTTTAACCCGCTGTGCCACTGGGGGACACAACTAGACTTAATGTCAAAGACAAACCTTTACTATAGCAAGACTAAGGGACATGATGAACGCCCTAAAGACTGATGAATGATACCAGTGCAAAATATACTTGAGGTCAGAATTAAAGCAAAGAACAAAGAGATGTAGATTTAAGAAATGTATACACTCAATTTATTATTCAAATAAAATAAAATATCAATCTTCTTTGCTTCTTTCTCCAAAGAGCAAATGATAACACCAATGTAAAAAAGAAAAAGATGTGAAAGAGCCTTTGTTTGCAAATAGCCTTCAAAGGGGCCTTCTGGTGTCCTAATAGCATCCTTTTTAGCACTTGATTTGCAGCTACTTTCTCTGCTAAATGCCAACCATGCTCTTCATCTTTTACTTCACAGACTAGCCAACTATTGAAGAAGAAATTGGCTTTATTTTTTCTATGAACTTTAATTCTATGATTATTTTTAGCAATTATCAAACATAGCATTAGTTCTTTTGTGTTGATTGCATCTTCAAAGTTACAAAATTGTTACACACTGAGCTTTTCTGTCATGTTTCTTTCATCTCACCCATGGATATTTTGCTTGATATTTATTGCTTAGTTGTATATATTCTATCCACCTTTCAGAATTAACTATGTAGATTATTTTAATTGTGTTTTAACTTTTGTCTCATATATATGTGTGTGTGTGTGTGTGTGTGTGTGTGTTTATATTTGGTTTTATGGTTGCATTTTAACTATGTTTTAACGTGTAATTTTATAGCTGTATTTAACTAGGGTGTTTCATGTCCTAACCCAAAAAGAGAGTTGGGAAATTAAAAAAATATATCATCATCACCATCATCATTATTAAAGTCCCTGTTTTGTTGCTTTAGTATTGTTCAAATTGATAAAATGTGAAACAAAATTAGGGACCAGTTCACCTAGGCTAATTTTTTTATTTCTTATTTTATCTTATTTATTTTAATGCTCAGTTATATGTTTTGTTTAGATCTATGATTTGGTTTATATGTATGTGATGTATTGAATTTTGCCATTATTAGTTGTAAACCACTTTTAGTCCTCCCTGAGGTGAGAAAAAGCAGTATATACAGTAAATACAGTAAATAATAAATAAATAAATGTCTTCTGTGTTAAGCAACCCTCTCTCGGGATTACTTCGCGAATGAAGATTCTTAGGAAAGACTCATCCCATGCTTTTTACAAGCACGTTGATGACTAAAAAGGCCAATCTGAGATAGGCAAGTTCAGTAGCAGAAAGCACAGCAGAAAGTTTCCTTGAGTGATGTTGTTTCCAAGTTGCGGTTCATTCTGCATTGTCGTTTCTCTTCGAGACCCGTTCGGCGTGTCTTATTGAAAGAGGCCGCAGCATTGTGGATAGTGCATCTCCATGCCTTCTGATGTAAGGCCAGAGTGGACCATTTTTGGTGATCAATCTGGCTAAAACTGAGATGTTGTTTCAGGGAGTCCTTATATCTCTTTTTTGGGGCGCCTCTCTTGAGCTGACCCGTGGTGAGTTCACCATCTTTGGGAGGCGGTGGTCCTCCATCCTACAGATGTGCCCTGCCCAGCGCAGCTGTGTTTTCAATAGCATGGCCTCAATGCTGGTGATCCCTGCTTGCTCAAGGAGAGCTACATTCATCACATAGTCGGTCCAGTGTATATATAAGCAACCACCATTTTTTTAAAAATGTTTCCCCTCTCACCAGAAAACCATATGATGCAATCAGGTAATATATTGCTTCCTTCCAGTGGTGGCCAGTGATTTACAAGTTAATGTGGTGGAGAATTTCATTTCCATTTCAGATTGAACTTTGTAGTAAACCCTATCCACAAATAGCTTTAGTAACTTCAAACCTTCCTTTACAATCCAGACAAAAATATCCAGTGGATTCACAGTGTGAGGAAGTGACCTTTTGTTGTTTGAAAAAATTAGAAAGACTAACCTATTGTTTTCCCATATTATGGATGTAATTATTTGCTACAAAAAAAACAAACAAAGTACGCTGGGGTACTGAAACATAGAAGAAACAAAGGGGTCTAACAAGTACATATACAACAGACACTAAGTCCCAATATAGTGTGTAGGATATGGGTCAATATACCCTAGATATGGGTCTGGGATTGTACAAATGGTACCCAAGTATTAATACAGATGCTATCCCAATAAAGTATCTATATGAGTCAATGACACAAAGATAAGTTAACGTGCATATATTATGCATATAATTATACTCTGATAACAACTACATAAATTAATTATATATAAACAATGATACAAATCAAGCATGTGAAGACTATACTGAAATGGCTCATAATAACTCACGGTAAGTCCAGTAAATTGTGATGCAAATAGTGTGAATTCAGGTTAAATGCCCGGAAAGTCTGAAAGCTGGAAATAAATCCGGGATAGTTGGCAGTAGAGAGATGCCAGAGAGTGAAGCAGTGGCGTATAGTCCATGAACTGTCGGCTCCGTGAGCTGCCACATGTATGGGAAGCATCAGAAAAAAATTAAAACGCCACAAGATGAGATAAGCGGCATTCAAATGGTAGCGTCTGGTAATGCCAAAGGGAAGGCTGGCAAATGCATGGAGAGGGCACTGAAGGGAAGGCTGGCAGACGCGTGGAGAAGCCAACGGTCAAGGTGCAGGGCCTGATCCGTTTCACCAATGCTGGCTTTATCAAGGATTTACATTAAGTGCATGATGCTTGCATCCAGTATAGGTAACATATAAGATCTGTTAGAGACAAAGTGTAAATTACAAGACCATAAAGTACTACAGCCAATGGTTAAAACAATGGACATATATAATGTAAAAAAGATACATACCACAAAGCTATAAGCATATGGCATATGCAGACATCAGGAGTACAGGTAAATGAAGCAGAGACACAATCATATGTCACATCCGGATGTCTGATGACCAGGAGTACAGGTAAAAGAAACTAATGAAATTACAACTATATAATAATAATAATAATAACTTTATTTCTTGTGAGTCGCCCTCCACCACTGGTGCTCCGGGCGACTTACATCATTTAAAAAACACAGGTACATCAATTAAAACACAGGTACAGAGAACCATAAAAGGCCCAGCCTCCAGACCATCCAGTCAATCCCCAAACGCCTGGCAGAAGAGCCAAGTTTTCAAGTCAGACAGGAATCTGGCTGGGGCCAATGTGGCCCTGAGAGCAGGCGGGAGCGTGTTCCAGATCACAGGGGCCACCACAGAGAAGGCTCTCCGTCGGGTCTCTGTCAGCCGGGCCTCTCTCACCCCTGGGATAGCTATACGGTCACCATTTAGTGCACGCGCTGGTCTTTCGCTGCGTTGGTCTGTCAGCCGATCGCCCAAATAGGCTGGTCCGATTCTTTGCCGTGCTTTGAAGGTTAGCGCCATGAGTTTATAGATCACTCTGAACTCTGTGGGCAGCCAATGAAGATCTTTTAGGATTGGTGAGATATGGTTCCTAGCCGATGCCCGGAAATGAGTCTAGCCGCTGCATTCTGAACGAGTCTCAACCTCCGAGTCGTGGACGGCGGTAGACCCGCATACAGGGCATTGCAATAGTCGAGTCGAGAGACCACGGTGGCATGTATCACAGTCTTCAGCGCCTCTGATGGTAGGCCAACCGTCGGGCCCTGCGAAGATGAAAGAAGGCACCCTTGGCTGCAGCCTGGATCTGGGCTTCCATCGTCAGTCTCTCGTCCAGGATCACTCCCAGGC
Source organism: Anolis apletophallus (assembly GCA_030556195.1). NCBI lineage: Eukaryota > Metazoa > Chordata > Lepidosauria > Squamata > Anolidae > Anolis > Anolis apletophallus. The sequence goes on along the minus strand of JARBWK010000007.1, from coordinate 67,108,537 downwards.
TCTTCACCGCCGGAACCGAGGACAGGGGCTCGCCTTCAAAGAGTGGTAGTGGTGAGTGAGGGTCAGGTCGGCCAGGCCAGAGGATCTCCGTTTTGCCGGATTGATTTTTAGCCTGTGTGCTCTGAGCCAGCTTGTCACCGCCCTCAGCCCCTGACTAAAGCTTTCAGGCACCGACGACATCCCTGGGTCGAGCTTCAGCAGCAGCTGTGTGTCGTCGGCGTATTGGTAGCAGCTGAAACCATGGCTGAAACCAAGTAAAGTAAGTAAGATAGTCTCAAGTACAGGTGTAATCAGATAAGGAGCGCATTGATGGTAAGTGGCTTGTTCAACCCCTGTGGATATTCAGAAGCGAGCAAGGTAATCCATCTGTTTTCAGTCTGTAACAAAGCCGCATGAATGTCTCATGAGGATTAACCTTAACCCTTCCAAGTCCCAAAAATGTAAAAGAAGTACTAGGATGTTTAGTCTTAAAAAGCATGTATAGAATGGTGTTATCCATGCCAATGTTAATGCAAGATCTATGTTCACAAATTCTGACTCTAAGGGGGTGGCTAGATTGACCAACATATACATCTCCACAGGCACTGGTTATGACATACACTGAGTTTTTGGTAACACATGTTATAAAGCTCTTAACCTTAAAGCTGCGGCATTTATAAGGCCTAACAATCTCCTTGCTTTATCCATTTGTTTACAAACACTGCAGTGCCCACATGGTCTCGTGCCTGGTGTAATGGCACTTTGGGGGGCACGCAGAGAGTAATCCGTGTGTACTAACCACTCCCCGATGTTTTTTGTTCTTTTATAAGCTGGTGAAGGGTTAAGACCTGGAATATGTGAAATAAGTGGCCAATATTTTCTGGTGATGCTGAGGATTTGTAGACTGTGTGGTGTAGGAGTAAGCGGCCAGATCAGTCTGTTGGGAGGGGACGTGGTGGTATTTTGTAAAAGTGTGGTTCTGGTAACCAAATTGGCTCATTGTTTGGCTCTAGAGATAACTTCTTTGGGATAACCCTTATGTGTAAGTTTGGCAGCCAACTGGGATGCTTCGTGTTTGTTATGCTCCGTTAAGGAAGAATTCCTCTTCAATCTTAAAAATTGGGAATATGTGTTTTAATGGAAAAGAATTAAAACTGGAGAAATGTAATAAAGAATTTCTGTCTGTTGATTTGTGGTAATTTTTTTACTTTAAGTTGTGATAAATGTTTAAATACTGTGAGATCTAAAAAGTTGGCCTGTGATGTACTGTATTCTACACTGAACTTCATCGAGGGATGCCAGGTGTTGAGCCATGTGCTGAATTGGGGCAAAATGATATTCTTGTCCAAAATCAAAAAGATGTCATCGATAAACCTCCAGTATGCGTTTATATTATGGAACATCTGATTGTCCTCAGACAGACAGGGAAATTTGGCTTTTAATGAGGACATGAACAGGTTGGCTACAGATGGAACTAGGGATGAGACCATTGCTACTCCCTTAGTTTGTAAAAAATAATTTGGGGGGGGGAGAAGTAATTGAGGGCAGGATAGCTGGGATTGTTGGGGGTTATTTACCTAGAAATCCAGCACGTTTTGTCTCATTTTTGCGCTTGCTGGGAGATGTCTGTTATAATTTTTGAATATTTATTATTTTATTACATTTTATTACATGAGTCTGTCATTGGAGCAAACATTCTGTAAGGGAGTTAGATGGAGGAAGATGTGGAACTAAGTCTCACTGGGATGGGATGGGAAGGGAGTCGGGATCAGTTAGATGATCAAATGGGGGTGAAAAATCAGTCATTTGAGTCTCACTGGGCAAGAAGAGTGTAAGGTGGTCAGATGGAGAATTGAATGGAAGGAGGGATGATTGTCATAGAGTTTTATTAGGCTAGGGGAGAGGATCAGAATAAATAAATTCAGTTGCTTTGGTTGTGTGACCTAAAATAGTTTGTAATTTTGAACATCTGAAAATGTCTTTTTGTACTGAACTGTTTTCTGGGTAGGGGTGTGTGTGGCTGTGGAGATCAATTTAAGTTTGAATTTAATTAGGTAAAGTGCAACCTAAATGGGGTCCAATTAGGGCAAGATAATGCTCACTAGACTTGAGATATGTATCTGATGTTATTCCAGCCCAGGCTTCTCCTTATCCTGAGTTTTCAATACTCATGCAACACGTTTTTCAATTACGTTATTTTTTTAAAAATCATCCTTCCACTTCCACCCCATATATGGTATAAAAGGCATGAGGGACCATAACAATATTGGGATTTTACTCACTACAAACAAAATAAATGGGAAGTAGGTGGGTAATTAGAAGAATAGATTGACATTATGATTCTTAAGATTCCCATTTGCACAAATCCCATGGAAATGAATGAAACCTATACCTAGCTGAATAGTTTGAGGATGACAATCTCTGAGGCGTATTCCTTGAGAAGATATGAAACGTTTAATTTAAAGCTTTGCCACTTCACTAGAGCAGATAATTAAGAAATTAGAACAATTAAGACCTAACTAAGCACTAGCAAAGCCTCCAATGAATAGTGTCTATGATAAAAGTAAAATTAAAAGCAAAGGAAGAATGCCTTTGGCTCATATTATGCAGCATTGAGTAAGAATTAAATGAACGATGCTTCGTTGTGTGTTCTGCATTTACGGACACTGTTTGGAATTCACAGTCTCTAGGCAGGAATCTATAATCCAGAGTTTTGAATTAATAACTAATTCATATTCATGATCCCTATGCATTCAATAGAAGAGGAAATACATGGGGATTTTGAAAATCCCCTAATCCTGATTTATTGGGCAACAATCACTGCAAACAATGGGAATCTTTCTCCCATTGATCAAGGCACAATAGACTGATGTACTAACGTTTTCCCATGAGTGATCTTCATGCAAGGAGGAACTCTAACAGGGATCCTGTTTCTGAAATTGCAGTTGAGAAGGGAGTGGAAATGTCAATCTGCTGTGTACTGATCAACAGAAGAACAAAGCCCAGTAAATCAGTATTACAGATGTTGACAATCCCTTTGTATTCACACTACCACACTTGTATTGCTGTTAGATGTTTTTAATTGTATGTAGTATTGAATCTTTGCTGTGAGCCAGTCTGAGTCCCTCTGTGGAGGTGAGAAAATCGGGGTACAAAAGTTTTAAATAAATAAATGAATATACCATATGGAATGCTTAGGGATCATGAATATAAATTGGTTGTTAATGCGTAACTCTGGATTACTTATTCCTAACTGTGAATGTTGGGGATGAGGTTAAAGCTGGCAGTGGCTACTTAGCTATGCAACTAAGGGAATTACATGATTTGAGGTGGAATGATGGCCATTTATTCTGAAATAAGGTAAACCTTATTTTAGAAGTTCAAATTCTGGCCCATGTTTCCCAAATGACATGCCACAAGTCTCTTCCCCCAATGGCTGCTTTACTTTCTTTTTCTTCCTAGCGGAAAACAGCCCAAGTCATTTGTAATTAGTGGAACCTACCATTTTTAATTTTTGCATCCTGATCAAGCAGGATCAAAACACACATGCAAACGGTTGCCACATGCTAATTTGTCAAATCAAACGAATCCAATTAGAAGTTGGTCTGTATTCACTTGAAAGTCTCTGTAAAAGTGCTAATTTGTTAAGGGCACACCAAGAAATAATAAAATTGGATCCAGCTTCTGCTTTTTATCCCCATCTTAGATGCTGGGTGTTATTATAGATCTAAGCAACTTCAACTGGAGGGGGAGAGGGAGAGGGAGTGGGGAAGAGAAGAGAAGAGAGAGGAAAGGAAACCGACTAACAGTCTGGTTATAGAACCTGGAGGATTCAAGAGCTACCAAATAGCTTTGAAACCACAAGCATTCACAAGGCCACTTTTTCCACTTCTGATGCAGCTTGAGTGAACACGTTAAATGAGCCAGCAGAGCTTGACAAGTTACTTTTTTGAATTTGAATTCACTTTATCCCAACCTTTCCATTGAAAACATTGAAATATTCTAATCTTTAAAAAAGGATTTTTTTCAAATTCTATTCTCCACTGTAACATTCTGAGTACAGAGCATTATATTAATTACAATTATGCAGTGAATTCACAATGGATTCTGGAGAAGCATGAAGCCTCAGCCAAATTGGGTCATTTCAGACTAGTCCTAGGAACTCATAAGGAACTCATAAGGAAAAATGCTTTCCTTCCAAATCTATTAAATGTGCCAAAGAAACAATTTACACCAATATTTAGCTTTCCTGTGATAATGGTAGGCACAAGCTTACAAAATCAATCCAAACTGAAACAAACTGTTTTCTAAATCAGACACTGAATCAAATCTTGCCATTGAGGCACAACTCTCCTATACATCTGACTTCATCATTTTAATTTTTTTATGAATGATGTTGATAAATCAGAGTAGATTGCTGCCATTTTTACAAATAAAATACAGAAAGGTCTGAGAAACTCTCCTGACAGTGAAATCATTGACGGGCTTCTATAACCATAATAATGGAAATCTTTCAGAAGGTTGAATTGCAGGTAAATACAACAGAGGGTATTGTGGATACTGAAAGATGGACAGATTTATTGTGGTATAAGATTTCATATATGAGATATACTGGCAGCATCTGATGAAGAGGGTACTAGTTCATGACAACCTATACTAAGGTGACATAAGATTATCAGTATTTCTGTGTACATCTGGTCATTCTCAAACAATGGACTGAAGACTGAAGCTCCATGTGCAGAAAAATTTATAAAAATGTACATCTTCAGGTATGTTTTGGAACCATACTCTCTGAAATCCTCCTCCCCCCCCCCCCGGCCAATGCCAATTATTGGGGAATTATCTGAGTTTTCCAAAACTACAACTTTTATAAGTGCTACTGTATGGGTGGAAGAAATAGTGTCCAATAATAATCCCAAAGGAATAATGGTCTTCTTGGATACTTTTTTAAAAGCTTGCTGATAGTAAACTTTGTCATAAATCTGTTGGAATTTTCTTCATAGAAATGTATTTCCTGCCCTGAAAGTAGCAGGAAACATGCTTATCTACCCACCAAAAAATTAGAAATTTGCCTTCCAAAAACAATTCTCTAAGACATTTCACAAAATATGAACACCACTTTTGAACTTTATAAAGGCTACTTATCTCACTCAGTTAACGGATATAAAAATTAATCCAGTGTTTTTAGGGTTCGATTTTGTGATATTCCACAAAGCAGTAAAATAGATTATAGGCATAAAGAGAAAGGAGGAAAGACTGGGAACATAAAACAAAATTAATTGGAAAAATTCATTACGTCAAAGATCTACATGTTTTTATATTACTGTTGCACTGTCTGCAGATAAAGCTAATGCGATGTGTATGTATGTGATGTTATATATACACATTTGTATGTATTAATATCATGTTAAGACATAAGCCCACTCTGGAGCAATTTTTGGTATGGATGACCAATTAATAGCTGACTGGCTTATCTGACAGATCCTGTTGCTGATAACAATGGTACATGTTCAGTGGCTGATGCTTGGCTTCCCACTACAACCAATATTATTTTGTAAAGTCACCTCTTTTGGTAATAAACATTGATTAGCTTGCTGGCTCAAAACTTTTGCAAATGAACCAAATAATTTGTTGGGACTCTTTGCAACTTTTTCATCAGACCCCCAAGGAAATCATCAATTACGGCAGCAGGTGTTTTGGCATGATGGAAAATAAAATATAGTTTTCTGGATTAAACTCAAGTCACTGACAGCAGAGGCAGGGAACAGGGTGTCATGTGACAAATGGATGGGATGCTGAACAAGGGTTCTATTCTTGGTGAGTAAATGACTGGAAGAGGGATGTTCAGGCTCCCAGTTCTGATACGAAACAATTTCATTGCAAAGGAGCCAGCTAGTTGTTGTTGTTGTTGTTGTTGTTGTTGTATGCCTTTGGGTCATTTCCAACTTACAGAGACCCTAAGATAAACCAAAACAGGGTTTTCTTGGCAATATTTATATTGGAGTTGCCATTACCTCTGTCTGAAACTGAGAAAGTGTAACTTAGCTAAGATCACCCAGAGGGTATCTATAGTTTTCCAGAGTGCTAGTCCAACATTCAAACCACTAACCTATGCTGGCTCTTGAACTACCAAAATGAGGGAGAAATGAAACTATTACCACTCCAGGTAGTATATAAACACCAATATGTCCATAACAACAAGATTCCCAAAGGTAACAATCAGTAGACATGTCTCTGGTAGAGATTTGCCCACCCATCCCCCGAAATAAAGAGACACATAACAATAAAGAGACACACAACAATTTCTTGGGTTCAAATTGTGCAACATTTATTTAACTGTTACCTATTTAAATCACCTCAACTAAACTCAAGGGGTGTCAGGAATATGTTGTAACCAATCCCATTGAATTTTCCCATTGAATTTTCGGGCGAAACACCAGGATTGCCTGATTAACCAACAAGGTCCATTCTCCCAAACCTGAGAAGAGCCTCTTCACATTCCAGGGCCATTTACTCTACCTCCCCCAACAACCAGAACTTTAAGGTGAGTACTTAACCAACTGGCCTTCACCCCTGAAGGGGGTGCCTAGGGTGTACACCAATTATGGAATTTCCCTCACTATTCACCGCTAAACCTAATTAACAAATCCATCACCCCCTGTAGCCCCTACACAGCAAATGGGGGTAGGCAAAAACCCGCCCAAGCTTAACCGCAGCATGGGAGGTAAAATTCCGTACCCAGCTCTTATTGCAACCGTTCCAAATACTGATAATGGGCGGGAGTGGTGGGCAGGCAGTCAGGCGCGGAATGGCCTGACGGGGCTTGGCCTTCCTAGAGGCCACGCCCCCACCTTGAAGGTTCCAAAGGAACCTTGCTCTTCAATCGAGGTGGGGGGGGGGACAAATTCCTCTCATCCCAGGGTGTTGTTGAAATAGGTATTGTATATATGTATACATTGACCTCATGTATAAATCCTGAGCAGGTCTGGGAACCAAAGTTGTGGATTTTTATCTGACACGTGGATGGATAAGTCATCGAGTTATTCCATGGAGAAGGGAAAGCATCAGTGGCACCTTAGGGCACTATTTTCCCAGCCAGGCATTCAAAAAGGTCAGAAGTGACCCATGGCAGAAAGAGTAGGATAAGTTGATATTTCTTTTAAGTTTTCCTGGTATGGACTAAGTTCTTGCCTTTTGCCACTCTACTGTCAGATCTTGCTAGGTTTTGGATTGAAGAGGGTGCTCACAGTAGTGGTTACTGAAAACAGGTCTTTATTTCCCTCCTTTGCAGTACACACAAAAAGCTAATTCTACTACTAATTCTACTAATCAACTGCAACCCTCTCACCATATAACCTTTGAAGCATATACTTCCAAAATAATTTACATTCCAGCATCCTAGGTCACTCATTTCTCATGGCAACCAAGCCCAGGTGGCCCACTTATCGCTTCTTGGGCTCTCCTCCTTGGTTCACTCCCTCCATTCCCACAATCTTTTGTCAAACCTGTCAGGGGGCTATTCAATCCATTCTCACACCATAATTGGCTGATATCTACTCAGAGAAGTGACCGTTCCTTTAGAAGAGTTAAGGTACAGTACTTATTTAACATTGACTTCTGGATAAGCCAATCCAGGTTTTTGATTTCATTATTTTTACTAAAATTTCTAGACTGATAAATGAGTATATGAGGTAGTTAGTTATTAAAATACTCAATGCCACATCCTTTTTCTGATTTTCTCAGGGCACCACACATTAAACAACAAAGCAGCATGGATATCACATTGATGCAGTCATAGTGCTGGATTGGACTTTTCAAGTATTATGAGTACAATGAAATAGAACTCACTAGGATTCCCACATGATTGAAATAGTCGTGTAATGGAGTCAGGATTCAGAGGGTTGGAGTGCTATGATTGTTACCCAGTTTTAACAATAACATCACAAGAAGTCATGAATGTCTTAAATAAACACTGCAGCAGCAACAATGCAAGCTATCTGGGAGTGGCTTGATCTTGAATAGACAGTTAATGCCCACTAGTTTTATCAGATATCTGTAAATAGTGAAATGAAAATCACCAGCAATGCTTTGTTAATATATATTGACATTTCCTATTTATGCTTGCATTTTTGGGATTCTGTTAATAGATATGGCTATGGAATCTGTTATAATGATTACCCACATTTCTAATTTTACTAAAACACCACTGGGTATGAGGCAAATCATGTCAGATTATTTGGCCAGTGGAAGACACCATATATTACAGCAAAATGAAACATGCATGTAAATAAGACATTAATATTTCATGGATGAACTATCTCCTCCTTACTTCTTTAGTAATCAATTTAGACTTCAGTAATTCAAGAGCTCTGAAGTCTTCAACTCCAAAAAGTCTTTCAATAGACCGCCAGTCTTTTTCAATAACTGATTTCCTGCGTCATTTGAATAGGCTACTTCTGAGAAGGCAAATTAGGAAGCAGCACAGTGTGTGAATAACGCTGATACAAAGCAGAATATTCTTATTCAACAGACTTGAAGTTACAGAAATAACAGAATCTTTAATGGTTAACATCACATTTCCATTCAGTCAGAACTAAGTACTTTGATATTCAGCCAGATTTATGCAGGGAGTTAACCAGGCAGAATATATCTAATAAAGTAATATTTTGAGAATATTCTTTGAAAAGTTAAACAAGTATTGCGATGACCTCAAATTCATGGTTCATAGGCAAGGCAGCCATTGGCCTTTAAAAAGGCCAGCGTGTGCCACTTGTTGTATAGCCTTGCCTAATCCTAACCCCTCCCCTCCCAATGTGCCTTCCACTCATTGGATGGAGGAAATCATGTGGTTGTATGCAAACCACCTACTTGCAACCAGCCAATGAGGGAAGGCACCTAGAGAAGGGCGGAAATGTGATCCAAGCCCTTTCTGAAAATGGTGGCGGCTTCTTCAAAATGGTGAATTCACTTTCGGAATGCTTAAATCGCCTCGAAATCGCTTCAAAGGTGATTTAAATCTGCATTTAATCCAACTTTTGGAGCAATCCGAAAAACCTAACCAGGCCTACTGCGCAATAGGGGGTTAATTATCCCCCTGGAGAGGATAATTGATAACTTCAACTCCTATTTGTCATTTTCCTTTTTTTCAATCCATATATCCCCAGAGCAAAACTCCAAGGCACATCTCCTCAGAAATTTGGGGGGGGGGGCAGTGGTTTGAAGCCAGATTCCATGATTAATGTGATGATCCACCTGCCTTCAAACCATGTGAAACGAGTTATGAACTTTTTTTTCCCTTTCGATCAACCGGGTAATGTCTTTGAGATGCTTTTCAGCAATCCCTGCTCTGGGGTCTACAATGTGTTTCAGCAGAAGCAGGTATGTACAATGCCCTCTACATTTTAAAGAGCTGATGTCACCTTGGATGTGGGATACACTAGCATCTGCTGCAGTGCCTTATTTGTCTAAGCTAGGGTTTTCTTGGGACATTTGAGGTCTGCATTTTGTGGTTGCCAGTTTTATGTCATCTTGAAGCTGCATTATAGTGTCAGTGTAGATGGGGCCTAAAAGACAAACAAACAGATATTAGAGCTAATATAGTCTGAACTTTGCCTGGAAGCAAAGATGACTAAATCAAAATTGGTGTACTTTGAACATACCATGAGACAATGTGACTCTTCAGGGGGAAAAATGTTTAATAACGTGCACGGCAGTGGGGAAAGACTTACCACCTCTACACACTGAGTACTGGGAATATACTGGCATGCTGGCAGGAGCCCACCGGACACCATCAGACAACATAAGGCAATATCTGGTGGGGCTCCATAGAGAAGAAGCATCCCGGCAGCATGCAAGGACAATTCTCTGGGGATTTGAGAGGCTTCCCATGTTCCATAGAGAAGAATATAAGAAAGCTGGGTGCCAACACTCCCCCCCGGGCCCCTGGTGGAATGAGGCAAGGGGTGCAGTGGGTGATGCAGAGTGGCAGGCAATGGTTTGCCCCTGCTGCTCCATGGATTCAGCATGTTGCTTGGTGAATCCCTGTTGTAGCTCAGCCAGCTGAGGATGATGTGGAGGGGTTTGATATAGTGCAGCCAGCTGAGGATGATGATGAGGGGTCTGAGGTTGCAGGTTCTGCAGGCCCTGATGTTTCTGAAGGTGTTCAGATAGAGGGGATGTTGGAACAGGATAAGAACATAAGAACATAAGAAGAGTCATGCTGAATCGGGCCTCAGCCCATCTAGTCCAGCATTCTGTGTCACACAGTGGCCCACTAGTTGTACACAGGGATCTCTAGCAGAAAGGAGGGCAAAACCCTCACCTGCTCCCGACCCCCCACAACCAGTACCCGGGAAAATCCTGCCTGCCTCCATCAACACAGAGGTGGCACTTGGATGTCCATTTCAGTAACTACTGATTCCCTTGGTATCCATGAATCTGTCTAATCCTGCCTTGAAGCTGTCCAGGCTGACAGCTGTCACAACCTCCTCTGGAAGTGAGTTCCATAACCCAATGACCCTCTGGGTGAAGAAATGTTTCCCTTTATTAGTCCTAACTTTCCTACTTTGGAGCTTTAGGGAGTGCCCCCTAGTCCTAGTGTTGTGTGACAGAGAAAATATTTTTTCTTTATTCACCTTTTCTATCCCATGCATGATTTTATACACTTCGATCAAGTCACCTCTTAAACGCCGTCTTTCAAGGCTGAAAAGACCAAGGCGTTGCAACCTGATTTCATAAGGGAGCTGCTCCATCCCTTGGATCATTTTTGTTGCCCTTCTTTGTACCTTTTCCAGTTCCGTTATATCCTTCTTGAGGTGCGGTGACCAGAATTGTACACAGTACTCCAGATGTGGCCTCACCATAGATTTGTAGAGAGGCAATACAACATTTGCCGACCTATTTTCGATTCCCTTCCTGATCATGCCAAGCATAGAATTTGCTTTTTTCACTGCTGCAGCGCACTGGGTTGACATCTTCATTGAGCTGTCCACCAAAACCCCAAGATCCCTTTCCTGGTTTGTCTCAGAAAGCTTTGATCCCATCAGTTGATAAGTGTATTTGGGGTTCTTTGCCCCGATGTGCATGACTTTACACTTGTTTAGGTTAAAATGCATTTGCCACTTTGTTGCCATTCACTCAATTTCAAGAGATCTTTCTGGAGCTCTTTACAGTCAGTTTCATTTTTAACTACCCTGAACAGTTTAGTGTCATCTGCAAACTTTGCTACCTCACAATTTACTTCTACATCCAGATCATTTATGAATAAATTAAAAAGTAACGGTCCTAAAACTGAACCTTGGGGTACGCCACTTCTCACCTCTTTCCATCCAGAGAAGTGTCCATTTAGTACCACCCTTTGTTTCCTACAGTTTAGCCAGGTTCCAATCCAGGACAAGACCTGTCCCCTGATTCCATGGCTGAAGAGCTTATTTAGAGCCTTTGGTGAGGGACTTTGTCAAAAGCCTTTTGAAAGTCAAGGTAAACAATATCGACTGGGTCCTCTTTATCTATGTGTTTATTTACACCCTCAAAGAATTCTATCAAGTTAGTAAGACATGACTTGCCTTTGCAGAAACCATGTTGATTTTCCTTCAGCAATGCCTGTTCTTCTATGTGCTTAGTAATTTTTTCTTTAATAATGGTTTCCATCACTCTGCCTGGAACTGAGGTTAGACTAACTGGCCTATAATTTCCTGGATCACCCCTGGATCCTTTCTTGAAGATCGGAGTTACATTTGCCTCCCTCCAGTCCTCGGGTACAGTGCCTGATCTTAGAGAAAGGCTATATATTTTGGCTAGAATTTCAGCAATTTCACACTTGAGTTCCTTAAGAACTCTGGGGTGGATGCCATCTGGCCCTGGTGATTTGTTGACATTTAGTTTAGTAAGGCATGTGAGAACATCTTCCTTGTTTATCTCTATCTGGTTTAATTCATTTAATTCCCTCCCTGAAAAAACTTACTCGGCTGCAGGCATATGTTCTCTGTCCTCCTGTGTGAAAACGGAGGCAAAGAAGTCATTTAGCCGCTCAGCAATCTCCTTGTCTTCACTGATTTTCCCTTTCTGACCATTTTCGTCAAGTGGCCCAACTGCTTTTCTAGTTGGGTTTCTGCTTCTGATGTACTTAAAGAAGTTTTTGTTTTTTTTTTAAATGTTCTTAGCTATATGTGCCTCAAAATCTCTCTTGGCTTTCCTGACGGTTGCTTTGCATTTAGTTTGCCAGAGCTTGTGTTCCTTTCTGTTCTCTTCAGTAGGAAGAGCCTTCCATTTCTTAAATGAGTTTTTCTTCTTTCCAATCACATCTTTTACTTCATTTGTAAGCCATACCGATGTCCTCTTGGACTTTCCCAGCCTCTTTCTTATTTTAGGAATGCATTTTAGTTCGGCTTGTTTTAAAGTATTTTTAAACAGTTTCCAAGCATTTTGGAGGGATTTGATTTTTTTTTACTGTTCCTTTTAGTTTGTTCTTTACTATTTTTCTCATTTTGGTGAAATTCCCTTTGTGAAAATTTAAGGTCTCTGTGTTAGTTTTCACTGACAGTTTGCTATCCAAACTTAAGTTGAAGGTTATTGTGTTGTGGTCACTGGTACCTATGGGCTCAGTTACAAGGACATCTTGAACGAGTTCTTGTTCATTAGTTAGCACCAAGTCCAGGATCCCCTTTCCCCTGGTTGGTTCCATGACCATCTGCTCAAGGGAATAATCAGCTAGCATGTCGAGGAACCTTGTCTCTCTTTCATGCGTAGAACAAGAATTTAGCCAATCTATTCGGGGATAGTTGAAGTCCCCCATTATGACTAATTTATTGCTTTTTGAGGCCTGTTTAATTTCATTTTCCAGATAGCAGTCTGCCTCTGGAGTTTGGCAATTCCCCGGTTGTGAGAACAGAGGGGGGTTTTGTGGACTCTCTGTATGAAAACAAAACTGTTTTGCAGGCTGACAGGCAGAGAGGGGAGGAAGAGAGATTAGGCAGAGAATTGAGACTGCTTCGTGACTGTATTTCCATCTACGAACCCAGGCGATCTCTTCGATCATCTGGAGAGGCCCTGCTCTCGCTCCCATCCTTTTTGCAGGCACGATTGGTGGGGATGAGGGAAAGGGCCTTCTCTGTGGTGGCCCCCCGACTCTGGGACTCGTTCCCTAAGGATATCAGACAAGCCCTTACATTGGCGGTTTTTAGAAGGAGCTTTAAAAACGTGGCTGTTCCAATGTGCCTTCCCGGAATAAATTAAATAATGCCCTGCTCTGATCAACCTTTGCAAAATGTCCTCAGAAACACTTTAATCACCTGTTGGGTTGTCTGCTCCACATTATCTTCTAAAAACCCTCCTATGACACACATTCTACCTCTGTTCGCACACAGTGTTATTTATTTTAACATTTTAATTATCTACATCTGGCCCAGCCATAATGCTTTTAAACTGTGTTGTTGTTGTTTATTGCTTATTATAAGTTATAGTGATTGTATTGTTTTATCTGCTGTTGTGTTATTTTACTATGTGTTGTTGGGCTTGGCCTCATGTAAGCCGCCCCGAGTCCCTTCTGGGAGATGGTGGCAGGGTATAAATAAAGTTTAATCAATTAATTAATTTGGCAGGGGAAGAATTCCAGGTGCAAATTAGGCAATGGGAAAACATGGCCGAGAGAATCTACTCAAGGCTGAAGGAATGCTTTCATGCATTGCTGTCCTTAATAAGGGGGGGAAACTGCTTTCAGTTTTTAGATCAAGCAATTTAGCAGATAGAGCAAGGATCTCTTGCCTTGGTTCCCGCTTCAAGTCATGTCCTGGTCAAGTTTTGCTATAAATCTTGGGGATTTTACCATAAACTCAAGCTCATGTATTGTTCTTTGATTCTTGGATCACTTAAGTGGATGTTTTATTCCTCGTCTTTGGATTATTCAAACTCATGATTTTACCCTGCTCCTTGGATTTATGTTCATGCATTAACCTTTGCATTAGAGATTTATCTCTTGTTTTTTGAGACTTCTTTTATCTTACCCTTTTGGATGTTTTACTCGTTTATTTTGTGAATTTTTTCAATAAACTGTTTATTTATTTATTTATTTATTTATTACTTCATGCTTATAGACCACCTCTCCCCATGGGCTCGGGGCGGTTTACAACAGTATTATGACACAAATACAATATAGATATAATAAAAACAGATCATTACCTAATACTAACTATACACACACAGGACTAACTATAACAAATGGGCTAGAGTCAGTAGTTCAGGTGAGGCCCTCGATGTTTGAGGGGCCAAGGGGGAAGGCGAGATCCAAGGGGACCAAACTCCAACCCTTTTGGATTGACCCTGAGTCCCAAAGAGAGTCGGTCTTCCAGGAAAAGGGGGCAAGTCACGAGTCGGATGGTTTAGGGAGTTCTCAACCCTAATAGATAGGGGAGTCGTTCACCTCCTTAATTCACCTCCTTCAGACTGTGATATTGCCATTCGTCTCCAACTCCCGAAGCCCACTCCCCAAACGGTTCTGGAATAGAAACGTCGATGGTGGGCCTCACACCGCTGTGATCCGCATCCAGAGGAAGTCACTGCCACCCACACAACACTCTGGGTGGCCTCCACTGCTCTAGTGCCAGTTTCCAGAGCTCCTCCATGGCGATCACCGGAAGTGGTGCCAGGGGTGGGACGGCATCGTTTCCACTTCTTCCTCGCTTGGTGTCCACGCTTGCACAGGCGTCCCACGACCGTCGGGGGGGGGGCAGTCTAGTGATGTCAGCCCCGGGAGCTATCTCCACGTCGGCGTCTCCAAGGACAGGCGCCATCTTGGGGGAGTCTCTCAGGGCCTCTCTCCTTGTGCGAGAAGGACAACGATGCCAATGACGATCTCCTGCAACTCGGGACAACACTGGAGGTTCGTGGTCCTTCTCCAGGATCTTAGAGATGTCGAGGGCCTCTGTCACACCTCAAGGGCCTCAGGCATCACTTTTGCTTGAACAGAGTTCCAGCCAAGGGAATCAGAAAGTACTTTCCAAGCCAGCTTGCTTCACTCTCAAGCTCTGTCCAGGGCCTCCCTGCCTTTCCCATGAGAAGGCAGGGGATGAAAGCATAACAAAGGCCTCTCAAGGTTGTACCATCTCGCCTCCCTGATAGAGCAAGCGGGCTAAAGGGGCAGAGAACTTGCCTCCCCTCAGTCCAGATGTTAGTCACTAATGAGCACCACATTCCAAGAGTACTGAGTTCACAAAATAAACAGGAGATCATCAATCTTAGCTTTTGACGTGCGACGCAACCAAGGAACACTATAACTGCCCTGTGAACCCCCATGCCAGTGTCTTGTACCAACAACGCGTTTCGCAGAAGATCTTGCGGGTTAGGCCAGTCGGGCCTTTCATCAAGCCTTGCCAGCCAGCCTGCTTCGGGCTGACTTGTTCCTGTATTGTCCTTGTTCCTGTTCGTCGTTGAGATCTGGTGATTGATCCTGAAAGACTCTATTACCTTTTAAACTCTTTGCCTTCATAGCAGCTCGTCCCTGCCTGACTTGATTCGGCTGGGATCCTAAGAGACTCTTTGCATCCGGCTTGTGTTCCCGTTTTCCTGCTCGTGCTCCTTTGCTGCGGAGCACTCACACCCCTGCTGAATCCTGTTTCGGCTGCTAGTTGGCGACACTATAAAGATTGCCTCCAACCTCTTTCCTATACCTACCTATTCTCAATAAAACCCGTTGTATCCTAGCTGCTGTGTGGTTTATCCAGGGGGGGGGGGTCAGGTTGCCAAGGCCCCAGAGGGCGATAGCCTCCAGATCTGGGGCTTCCAGATCCGGCCCGGCTGACTCCTCTTCGACTCCTGGATGCTCGACAAAAGTATGTGACTCCGCCATTGCTCTCCATTCTTCCTCTATAGGCTTCTCCTCCATAGCTCTCCGTTCTTCCATGGTCTTCTCGACTGGGAGATCCCAGGAGTAGTCCCAGCATAGTTCTGGGGATTCATGCCGTGGACGGTCTGGGGTGGAGATTCTAGGCTCAGGTCTAGCATGAGTAGGTTGTAAAATGTTCAATCTCCTCAATAAATCGCCAAAGTTTGTGAAGCAATGTGTCAGCCAGTCATACTCTCTGCCCAGGTGTTCAATTGTAAGTTGATCAATCCTTTTTTTAAAAAAAATATTTTTTTATTAGTTAACACAACGATAACAGTAGAATACAAGCTGTACACAATCTTCACAAAACATATACAGTTACAGGGGGGTGAGGAAAGAAGAAAGAAGAGAGGGGAAAGGATAGGGGGAAAAGAATTTTTGGGGAAATCAACATTAGGGTTTACATAACATTTAAAAAAACAAACAGGTTAACATCACCCAATGGTATAACATCCATATCTTTGGAGCCTTATTAAGTATCTTTATAACTACTAAAACCAAAAACCCTTTAAATTTATATTTTCCTTTTTTCTTAATGTAAGCTACAAATGGATTCCAAATTTCCGAAAAATGATAAACTAGAGTTATTCTCAACAAATGAGTCAATTTGTCCATTTCAGCAATCTCTAGCAATTTGTATACCAGTTCTTTTTCATCAGGGACTTCTCTCTTCTTCCAATATTTAGCCATAATAATTCTGGCTGCCGTTGTTATGTAACAGATTAATTTCTCCGCCTCTTTTCCCATTTTTTTAAGCTTCTATAACATTTAAAAGAAATAGTTCAGGTTTTAAATCCACCTTAATATGCTTAATTTCATAAATAAGATCATGTACCTTTTTCCAATTTTTTTAAGACACACCACATGTCCACCATTGGTGGAAGAAGATCCCTCTGTCTTTTTGGCATTTCCAGCATAAGTCATTTCCATTTTTATATACCTTAGATAATTGCACTGGGGTAATATACCATCAATAGAGTAATTTCATTTGGTTTTCTTTTAAATAGTAGGCATAGTTGAATTTCCAGGTATATCTCCACAATCTTTCCCAGCCTTCTCGAGATATACTGTGACCTACGTTGTCTTTCCATTTCTCCATATATTCTTTTATTGGCTTTTTTTCATATTTATTCAAGAGTATAAATTTGTATAATTTACTCACTCTTTTTCTCTCCACTTGTGTCAGTATTTTTCCTCCAGAAGTTAGGTTGTCTTCTCAACCTATCTTTTTATCTAGAGTATATCTCATATTTATTTGGTTATATTGGAACCAGTTCAATTTATAATCCAGTAATTCTTCCTGTGTCCTTAAAGAGAATATGTTATGTTCTTTTTAAAATATTTCTCTATATAAAGGCCAATTTTCCTTTCCTGTCTTTACTATTTGAAACGCCTCTATTGGGGAAGACTACATTGGATATTTTTTGCATATTAAATCTTTATATTTGCCCCATATTTTTAATGGATGGGCTTTTATTATGTGGTTTGTAAAGTTTTTATCATATTTAACCTTATCGTAAAATAGATAGCCATATCCTTTGGGTTATTTTTCAGTTTCCTTTCTGCTATAATTAATTCTTGCTGTAATCTATCCATTTCAATTTTCTTTTGTTGTTTTTTTAAAGCAGGATTGTGCTATAAAGTTACCCCGCATTACAGCTTTACTGGCTTCCCATATTATTATTTATTTATTGTTTTGATTTATAAGTCGCCCCTTCCGAGAGGCTTGGGGCGACTTACATACACATAAAACCATAAAATCACTATAAAAACAACAAACTGATGTCCACATATTAAATTAAAAACAGCAGATTATTAGAGTCAGTTTCCTCTAAGTTATTTATTTGAAAATATTCTTTAATTAAATCTTTTTTAAAAAAATCCCTGCCTCTGTTTTTAATAGTGTGTCATCTAATCTCCATTTGTATTGCCTTTGTCCCCATTTTATCAAGCTTTCCATTGGTGCATGGTCTGAGAAGACTCTAGATTGAATTATTGCTTTTGAAATATTTACTGCCAGGTTCTTTGAAACTAAAATCATGTCAATTCTTGACCAAGTCTTTCTTCTTCCAGAAAAAAAGTAAAGTCCTGTTCCTTCACATTATGAAATCTCCAAATGTCTAATAATGAATTTTCTTTCATCATTTTGAAAAAAGAGTTTGGCAATTTACTCTTACTTTCTTGGCCTATGTTTTAATGGTATCAGTCATTTACAATTTCTAGTATTAATAAAGTATTTCCTTATGTTTATGTTCAGAATTCAGTGATTGCTCTGGATTCATGCACAAGCATTATTTCTACTGTTGTGGAAAGCGTAAACAGACAAAAGGTCTTATCCATTTTTGGCTTAATCACCCCATTAAAATCCCCTAAGACTATACATTCTTCCCATTCTAAGGACATTATTTTATCATTTACATTCTCAAAAAATTTCACATTTGTGTCATTTGGTGCGTAAATACATACAAAAAGAATTTTCTTCTCTTTTACTTTTCCCATCGCCATTAGCACTCTCCCATCTCCATCCTTATATTGTAATTTGTAATCAAGTCTAGGGCTTATATATAAAGTCACTCCTCTTTGTTTCTTTTCTATTGATGATGTAAATAATATCCCTAGTTTTTCCCTTTCTAACAGATCCCTTCTTGATTACTTCATATGGGTTTCTTGAAGAGCATAGACCAGGGCCTTTTATTTTTGGAGATAATGGAACACTTTAGATCTCTTTTCAGGGATGTTTAAGCCATTCAAATTAATGGAGAAACATTTTACCTCCATCCCTTAATATTCTCTTTCTTCTTCTGTAAATTGTCCCTCTTCTTCTGATTCGGTCTCTGGTTCTGCTTCTTGTTCCGGGTCTTGACTATTATTCTCTTCCTCTTCTTGGTCCTTGTCATTTCCCTCATTTATTATCTTTTCTTGCAACGTGTTATCTCTCCTTCTTCTTATACTCCTTTTCTGGTTTATCCTTTGGGACTTGGGGGAGGAGTTTCCTCCAGGTGATTTTTTTGTCCTTTTTACTCTCATTCCACTTTGTATTTTTATTTGCTGTATCCAAAGTATGTTCCCATTTCTTATAGAATTCTTCCGCCGCTTCTACAGAGTTGATCCAATATTTAACCGAATGATAGGAGAATTGTAGCCCATCCACTTTATCCCATCTATATCTAATTTCATTGTCTTTTAACACATCTGTTAGAAAATAATATTTCTTTCTGTTATCCAGCATTGCAGTTGGTATCTCTCTCATTATTTTAATTGGTTTTTCCTTGAATAAGTATGGAGGTGAAAAGTGGGTTCTTATTACTTCCTCTTTTATTTTTGTAGAGTTATATTGCACTAAGATATCTCTCTCGGATTTATTTCTTCTTGAAAAAGCTGTGCTTAATCGGTAGGCCTTATCTATTTTATCCACAATATCTTGTTTTTCCTTATGTAACAGTGTTGCAGTTATATCTGTTATTAAATCCATCGTATCCTCTGGGCTCTCTCTCTCAAGCTCTGGAAGTCCTCTTATTCTTAATTGAAATTTTTTCTAGAAAGATTCTAGATGTATATTTTTCCTTTGTATTTCTTGTTGTATTTCACTTAATTCTTTTATCTTTTTCTGATCATTCTGTAGCTTTACTTTGGTATCTTCCTCTTGCCTTTGAATTGCTTCTACTTTTTCATTGAGCACAATCATTTCGTTCCTTATAGTGGCTACAAGGGTTGGTTGATTGGAAAAAAATTGTGGTTCTAAAATCAAATGGGGGGGGGTATGCTTAACGTAAAGACTTACATAAAAATTCTTAATTGATATGTTATTACTTACGAATTTTGTAATTAGTTCTAAATTGTCCAAAGCAGGGAAACAGGACTGACACTGTTTTAAGCACAGGCAAATCAAGGGGCAACATTTCCCTTCTCCTCTGGAGTGCAATTCACTGGGACCTATTATTATTATTATAAAATGCCTGGGCCTGCTTGGAGGGAAATATAATGAATTAATATTATTATTATTATTCAATGCTTTGGCCTCTTGGAGGGAAATATAATTTATTATTATTATTATTATAAAATGCCTGGGCCTCTTGGAGGGAAATATAATGAAATATTATTATTATTATTATTATTATAAAATGCCTGGGCCTTTAGGAGGGAAATATAATGAATTATTATTATTACTATTAAATGCTTTGGCCTCTTGGAGGGAAATATAATGAATTAATATTATTATTATAATAAAATAGTTGCCTACCTCTGGTCTAGGACTTGCTTCTCTAGTGCTCTTCTCACTCCCTCACTCCAGCTTTTCCCCCTTCAGTTTTCCAAACCCCTCTAGGAACCTCTGTTTTTCCTCTATGGTTTTTCTTGATTCTGTACTTTTCCTTCTCCTCTCCGTGCTCTTCTCACTCCCTGCTCCCCTTCTTTCAGCCTTTCTTATGTCCTTCTTCTCCTTCCTTCTATCTAACCTAATTTCCTGGGGGTTTAAACGGCTTTTTTCCACTCAGTCCTCCAAGCCGCTCTAGGGACGGTGCTTTGGTTCTCTATGGTTCTGGTTGCTTTTTCACTTCCTAGAGGAAGGCCTTTCACTTAAATTAGGCTCCGACCATGCAAAGGCCCTGATATGACTGTGAGTATGTCTGGAAAGCAATTTTAGAGGGGATAATATTCCTGTTAGAGGGACATACGAACTAATTACAATAATGAAGAATATTTGGGCCCACAAAGTTCGGTAAACAAAGTCCACTTCCGGTTTGGCGGGGGAGGTGCTGTAAAGCTCAAAATTAGCATTTTGAACGGATTGAATACGAATTATTTTAATTTTTTATCCCGGAATCCAACCCTAGTGGCTACATCTTTTTTCATCTCCTTTCTTAATTCCTGTATGCCTTCCTTAATTTGTTTCCTTTCCTCTAGTCTAGGCCTTTCCCAATCATCTCATTCATTCTTCTCATTTTAAATATCATTTCTTTAAGTTAATCTCTTACTTGCATTTCTTCTTGTAAGGAGTCTCTTCTTCCCATTATGTTTTTGGTCTCTCTATCTGTCCTTTTTCTCATTGCCATCATTGCCTTCTCTTCTTTTTGACTTAATCGTTGGTCTCCACGAGACCAACGATGTAAGTTGTTCAATCCTATCGGAATGCGGCATTAGCTTTGGCTTAATTGGACTCCTATATGAAGCCGGTGGAACCAAACTCAGTGTAGCCAGACTCCTCCATGTCATGGGTGTCTGACCCGGTGGTTCCTTCTTTTATAGGGACCTCAAATATTTTGCCGTCATAGTGGTCACTGGACGGAGGACCTGGCGCCCCGCCAGCTCATCTCTCCTCGTCTCTCATCTCTCCCCGACTCCAGCTCCCACATCGGCGTCGCCACATACTGAGGGTCCAGCTGTGTTGTCGCACCAATCTTCCACCTCCTCATTTCGAAGGGGACGGCGTAGAGGACCTTGGGCTGAAAAGGGGGTGGGGCCTGGGCTCCTCCGGCACCGACAGCATCCGATTCGAGTCCTTTGTGGGTCACAAGCTCCAAAGCTGGCATCTCGGAGTAGTGGATGGGGTTCTGACCGTCTTGACCGTCATCTTGACCATCCTTGGCTTCCAGCGTGACGTACCATTTGCCCCCATTGGGACCCATTCGGACGTGGAGACGGCTTTGGAAGCTCCGGGCTAGTAGGATAGGTATTCCGTGGGGTCCCAGCATACCTTTTGTGCAGGAACGGGCCTTTCTTGGCCGAATTGACTCCAAAGTTCTTAAAACAGGCAGAGAGAGAATTCTGAGAGAGAGGCGGGAGCAGATTTCTTTGTTTTTTTTAATTAATAATTTTAATACATTTTCTTAAGTACATTGATTCTCTTAAGTTGCATACATACATCAATACATTCCATACTTTTGAATTTCACACTTAATTCGTTACATCAACTATATATGCATATAATAATAATAATACTGTTTATTTCTATTCCGCTCTTCTCACCCCAAAGGGGACTCAGTGCGGATTACAATACACATATGACAGACAGTCCCTGTCGGAAAGACATACAATTACACATAGACAAATACAGTGCAGTTTTTAGAATATATATCTTATATCTTATCATATTCACCTCTGCGTCCCCACCCCCTTCCGAGCCACGTCAATTAGCATCTTTCCAAAATCTCATTTCTTCTTGTGCGGGTATCTTCCCATCTCCTTCTTTTAAACCATTCTCGATAAATTTATCCCAGACTTCATCAAAGTCATTTACCTTCTGTACCCCCTTTCTTACTTTTAACCTACATGTCAATTTATCATTTATTGCTAATTTCCATAGTTCTTTATACCATTCTTCAATTTGTATATTTATCTTGTCTTTCCAGTCCCTTGCTATCAACAACCTTGCTGCAGTTAACATATTATTTATTGCATCCTCCTCTGTTTTCCCTACATTCTTAACATTATATAATGACAACAATGCAATTCTTGCACTTTTTTCCATCTTCATATCCATATCCATTATTACTTCTATTTCTCAAAATACCTCCCCCCAGAATTCATTTACATATTTAAATTCCCACCACATATGTATATATGTACCCACCTCTTGGCAACCTCTCCAACAGTTTTTTTTATAACATTTTTATTAATATTTGCTATTTTTACTGGTGTTATGTACCATTTCCATACCAATTTATAAAAGTTTTCTTTAACCCTTATCGATAAGTTCCTTAAATGTCTTTGATTCCATAACTGTATCCAATCCACTTACCTTATCTTAATCCCTAAATCTTCCTCCCATGTTTCTCTTAATATTGCATTTTTTATTTTTCCTTCCTTAACCTCTATTATTATCTTATATATTTTACTATTTATTCCTTTCATCTTATGGTATTCTCCTGTGGCTCCTTCCTTTTGTATCATTTGTTCAAATTCTGTAGGTTTGTCTCCTTCCCCATTTTTTCTTATCCAGTTCTTAAACCATTGCTCTAACTGTAAGCAATGGAACCATGAGAGCTTAATATCTCTAAACTCTTTTTGTATATTTTCTTTCTTCATATCTGCTTTGATCCAATCTCCAATTTTTATCTATATTCTTTTCTTTTAGTTTCTTGTCCAACATTTTTAAAAAATATTTTTTTGGAAATTTCTTATCCATTATTATTGGTGTTAATGTTAAACTTTCTGACATTAATACTTTCCTGTATTTATTCCAAATTTCTAATACAGTTCTTAACATTGGGTTTTTACTTCTTTATTTCCTCAAAATCCTTAAAAATATATTCTGAATTTTTCCTCTGCTTCTTCCAAACCTTCCTCCAACCATTCCAAATCCTCCTTATTTGTCATCCCTTCTATAACTAGTCTCATCCTATTTGCTTCGTAATATTTTTTGATGTTGGGAAGTGCTAGACCTCCTTCCTTCTGTGGTTTATACCAAAATTGTTTACTTAACCTATTCCTCTTATTACCATTACAATATTTATTGATTATTTGTTGCCATTTGTTTAATTCCTCTTCCGAAATATGTAGTGGTACCATTCTAAATATAAAATTTATCTTTGGAAGGATTTTCATTTTAACTAATGCTATTCTTCCAAACCATGATAGTTTTATATTTTCATATTCCAGTAATTTCTTTTGAGTAGCTTTCCTTAATGTTGTAACATTTGCCTCTTCCATTTCATGTAATTGCTTAGTTATAGTTACTCCTAAATATTTTATTTTATTCTTAACTTTTATAAAAAGTTAAGTTTCATAAAATCTTCTTCCTTTTTTGTATAATTGAGTAACATCATTTCCGATTTTTTCCAATTAATTTGTAAACCTGTTATTTTACCAAATATCTCTAAATGTGATTTTATTCTATCCATATGGATATAATATGGGGGCAGGTTTCCAAAATTCTTTTCCATTGCTTTATTCCTGGAAGGCCCCGGTTCTTTGTCTATTGGTTTGCCTCTTCCAGGCACCTTCACCATGGTGGGATCCGGCCCTGATTGGCTTTGCTCTGACTTTTGCATTGACTTTTGCAGTCTTTCCTTCTTTCCCTCATTTGCTTCCTTGCAAACCCTCAATTTGCACAAACGCTGTGCTTTCTGATGAGTGCTTGAGCAAGGTGAACCCTAGCTGAGGTGCCACAATCCCTCCCCCACTGCCCCACAAATTCAGACCTCAATGTGATGAGGTCCTTAGTCTGCACTACGGGTGCGTGGGGGGGCGTTGCTTCATTCAAGAAAGCCACATTCCTTAGTTTGCAAGATATGAGGGAGACAATTGATGATCAGGAACCTTGGAGGTACCTTATTCATATAATCACTATAAAGGATGGAGGCCATTGACCATTTAGGGCAGGGTGGACCTTCCTATTTCATCCCACCGCTGCCACCAAATGTAAAGGATGAGGGTTTAATCAGGGGAGAGATGTCTTTGATAAAACCCCACTGAATCAAAACTGCTGCCACCAATATAAAGATAAGTGTATTAACTACTTGATGATTTAAAACTGCTCTGAGCTAGAACGCTCTACTGGCTGAAACACCTTTGAAAACCCACTGGCCACTACCACAGTTATAAATAGGGTTAAGCCCTTTGGCTCACTGGAGGAAAACCAGCCTTCAAGGTATAGGTTCTAGGGTTGCCATTTTTTGATATAAGAAATAAGGGACATTTACGGGATTTTTCACAAAAATAAGGGACACTTCATTAAAAACTTGAAACTCAAACATTAGGTAGAAATAGTTTTATTAACAGAATAAGATAATGATTGAAACTCACAAAAGAAACTGACTTATACCCTCTTAACAGTACATGGTATGTTTCTGCATGCTTTGTCATGCAGAAAAAACATTATTAGAACTATCTTATTTTCTCCATCTGTATTTAGTACTTGACTTTGCTGACTTTAAAAGTGCACTGTCTAAACATTAAAATAAAATAAATTTTATAAGACAGTACATCTTCATGATTATTATGTCAATAGTTAATGGTATAGCATAGTATGGGATGCACAGCATTGTATAGTATTGGGATGCACAGCTAGGCCTAATTTAATAGTAACTCTCAAGCAACCAGAAACTATCTTTATCCAACATGATCCAACATTCCCCTTGGGTAATGGTTAATTAGTCTACTGTACTTTGAAAAAGTCCTGTATCGTCTCTTCCTTCCAACGGAGATGCAGGCTGCCCTGCGAGTTGGAATCCCCGGACAGGCATTGCCGTGGAAACCACAGAGTGCACCTTCCTCTGGTCAACCCCGCCCAGTCCTGTCCTGCTAGTCAAAAATAAGGGACAGGGCCTGAAAATAAGGGACGCAAATTTTAGGGCCAAAATAAGGGACATCCCTTAGAATAAGGGACATATGGGAACCCTAATAGGTTCACTACAGTCAGCATAAGTCAAAAGCAGTTTCAGTGCAAATACAAATAGATCCTATGCATTCATTCAACTCTATTCAAAGAATAACGCAACAGAATAACTAGCCATACCAATAAAGAAGTCTGCTGCCTGATAAAGACTCTCTTTTCTTGCCATGTTATTACCTTCTTAACTTTGCAGTTGGCTTTGACATTAAATCAACATGTACTAAATATTTTCCACTGTTTTTTGTTTCTTTTGAAAAGTCCTCCCAAGCTAATAATATTTGGGGAATTTTAACACTGCCCTTCTTTCTTGCATGGGGGAAAGTGTCAGTGGAGCCTTTAAACAGCCCTGTCCATACTGATAAATATCACTTTTATTAAAAGAAGCAATTATGGTTAGTGGCTACGATCCAGTTGTCTGAATTTGTTATAAAGATTGTTTCTCTTAAAGACGTGCCTGCCACTCACCACATGCCCAAGGCACAATTTTAACTCTGCGTAATTCTGGCACTAGAAATGAGTAAACAACACACAACGCACAAGCTTTTAAAATGAGTAAACTATTTCCTGAAGCATCATCCAGTTTATTTCCAAGATTTAATTTAAAGCTTTTGTAATCTGATTAAATAAATAGAGATTTATTGTTAAGCTCCACAAACCTTGCAAAATATTGGGGGTAGGAAGCTGGGGAAGAAAGGCAAAAAATGTATGAATTGTTCTGAAATATCACTATAATATCAACAGGACATTTTTCTTGGGCTTTAAAAAACACTGATTCAGGCTCAGTTAGTATCTTACAATAGTATCACAGAGGAAATGAAAAAGAGAAGGAAAAAAGCTGTTTCTTCTGGAAGCAGGAGACTATTCAAATAGCATTGTAACAAGTAACCCTTCTTCAAATGATATCCATTCTGGTCATAACTTATAGAGTACCTGTGACCCGTCATGACAAGGTGATGTGGTGCCTTTTGAAACACATCAAAAATCAGTGGTAGAACATACATAACTTGCACACCACTAATTCCAAGTTCTATCACTGGTATCTCCAATTTGAGCATCAAGTAATGGAGAAGGTTTGTGTCTGATATTATGTAAAGCTCCTGCCAGTCAAGACAGACCATTATTGGACTAGATAGAAAAATAGTCTTTCCTCATAGTTGACATCTTTCTATGTGTAAATCTCTTCCCATATAGTCTCAGTTGAATACAAGTATAGCCCTTTTATTTCAATGATGTTCAAATAATTGAAAAAGTAATGGAAACAAAATTTCTTATAATTGCTTGTAGGTCACTTGC
Source organism: Anolis apletophallus (assembly GCA_030556195.1). NCBI lineage: Eukaryota > Metazoa > Chordata > Lepidosauria > Squamata > Anolidae > Anolis > Anolis apletophallus. The sequence continues at coordinate 67,082,057 of JARBWK010000007.1, read as the reverse complement.
AGGAAAGGCTGCAGCATCCAAAGGCTGTCTCTGGTTGTTGGCTGAATGAAGTAGCTATGGCCATCCTGGCTCAGGCTGAGGCTGGAGAATGGAGTAGCATATTGTGGTTTCAGCAATCACTTGATGAGTTACAGGGTACATAAGGGCACAAGAAAATCAAACCAAGACTTTTCAAGTCCAGATTTCTACTCACAATGTGCCAAATCAAGTGCCTATTAGAAGCCTAGCAGCACGACTCCATCCTCCATCTCACAGTTTTCAGCTATTAATAAACAAAGGCACCCTGACTCTCATTATTATTGCTGTTGTGTCCTTTCAAGTCATTTCTGACTTATGGTGACTCTAAGGTCACCCCAGGGGTATTCTTGGCAAGATTTTTTTTCAGAAGGAATTTGATCTTGACTTCTTCTAAGGCAGACATAATGTGACTTGCTCAAGGTCAACCAGTGGGTTTCCATGACTTTCTTCTAAAGTTGTCAAGCAGACTTCTAATGTAACTTGCTTTTGCCTGTTCTTCTATTCCTTTAATAATGGGTTGTAAACCAGGTTCTCCATTTAGTTTAGTAAGGCACATCCTCCTTGTTTATGTTTTCCTGTGTGAAAACACTGAACAAACCCTGGTATCTAAAGTTGTAGTCCAGCACTCAAATTACTCTATGTAACATTACTTTTATTCCTGGGTTGTAAATGTAATTTACTAATTGGTTCTATCATAAAAACATGGGGAAAGGACACCTTGCAGCACATATTGCGATAGTTTTTCAATGGATATATCAACTGTATTTTAATGATGTTTTATTGTGTAGTTTTATTCTGTATTTTATATTGCATTTTAAACTGTCTTTGTATATTGTATGTTGTTTTGCCTTCTGGCTGTGAGCCGCCCCGAGCCTACTAGAGAGTGGCGGCATAGAAGCCGAGTAAATAAATAAATAAATAAATAAATAAATAAATAAATAAATAGAGTCTCAACAAATTAGTTTGCTGCAGCTACAAAAACAAAGTTTCTGAGGTATAACATCTACTGTCAAAGTACGTATTACACAATTAAACAAGAAATAACTTTCAAACGAGGAACAGAACATTTTTCAAATTTTGTTACATAGTGGTATTACTCCATGTTGACTTTTCACTGCCTATGACAGTGGAGTTGATATATAGTTACCCTAAGTCATATCTGTTGAGGGTTCTTGAACTCATAAAGTCTTCATTTAGGGCCATTCAAGTTGGCAGCCATACCCAGATTATAGACTGGCAGCAGGAAAACAAACAATGGAGAAGGCGGCAAGGGACAGAGAAGCAGAAATGAAAGGAAAAAGAGATAAATTGGGAGGAAAAATACCCTTCTTATACAACTAGTACCTGTAGGGGAGGAATCAATACTGGTCTCTTAAAATGGATAGAAGGAGGAAAAGAGGTATCTACAGAGTTTTCTGTCTTCCCCACACCATCTATGTGATGAGTGGAATCTCTTAATCTTTAAAATAAGAAAATAGCCAGACTCAATTTTAATTAAGCGAGACTGAACTAGGCCAACTCTAAAGGGTTCTGGAAAAGGAGAAGTATAATGGTGATGTGGTGGACAGAGTTCTAAATTTAAAATGATTAATACACCCTAATCAATGCCACCAAATATGTGGACATAAAAGGTATAGAATTGTTTATTTCTCCATGGTACATGCCCTAAGCAGGGAGTTATTTATTTATTTCATTTCAATTCTACACCCCCTTTGTCTACCCCAGAGGGGACTCAAGGCAGATTACAAATCTGGCAAAATTCAATGCCACACAGGTATACAATAAACACAGCAAATAGATATTTGGAGCTAGATTCATTACAGAGAACCCAAAGAGATAACTTTCTTGTTTCCAGATAAAGTGAGAGATATTTAAGTGTTAACTTGGCCAATCTTCTTTCAACCCTCTATGTAGTGGTTCGCTTTATATAAAACAGAAAGGCAAATACTACAAGAAATTTACTGTGTACATTACAAGAAATGGGGAGATACATTCACTTAAAGCGTTTGTAGGTAATACCCCCTGAGTGATCATTGCTATCTTATTTACTTTGGCATACCCTTCTAATGAAACAAGTTCAATTAATTGCAAAATAAATCACTTGCTGAATGTTTCTTAGCAAATTTACTGAATTTGGAAGAATTCAACTAAAGAAAGCATTAAGAATGCTTTTTGTCTATGGAGAGAAAAGAACCTTGTCATCAACCATACCAGGCGATATTTCAGCAACTGACGTGTTTAGCTGATTTGTTCAGGTTGATTTTCCCAACAGCTAAATTATTGGCTAACCAACTTCCATCTTCTGGGACAGCAACTAATATTGATGTGTTTATCAAGAATATCAGATGCACTTGGACATCCCTGCCAGGGTTTTCGTTTTTTGTCTTGAGCAGTTTCAAAATAGTATCATTGTTTTATTTGGACGAAGAGAAAAAGGAGAGCTGCCACTATGTGGTTAATTGGTTGTACTCTGTAATCTCTATGGAGTGAACAGCAGCCTAGCTCTACCTGACTTTGCCGCATTTGCAAAAGCCCAAGAGGAAATGGGAAGCTATTAAACTTCATACATCACCAGCAAAGTCACACAGTCAATGCTCCTAGAAACCACATTTGGCATATGTAAAAATACTCCAAGTCCTGCCACTGCTTTCCGTTTTAAAATCAGATTAAGGAAATCCATTATTCACTGGATAAAATGATCATGATTATTTTTTGTAGTTAATCCTAAACAACTTAGATTAAAGTCTTAATCCTGTATATACTTAAATTCCTGTAGAAAGATTTTGGGCACACACTTTACAGCCATCTGCTTAAGTGGATGATATAAGGTCACATACAAAAAAAATCAATGGCCTTCTCCCCAAATTTAGTACTGCTGAAGCAGTGGGTTCTTTTGGATTATTTGTCTATGGAAGATAAAGGGAGAAAAATTAAGTTACTTAACATAGTAACTCAAATGAAATTGCATTGCAGGATGTGGTATTTCCTAAACACATATTATTTGTACTTCTGGTGTGTTATTCTATAAAATAACTGTCTTATGTTACATGTCTAAAATGAAAATTAATCTTGCTCTGTTGTCATGTCACATAGAATAATGTCATCATTAATAGTGTGTTAGAGAACACCATTGCATTACACATCAGAAAGTCATGGTGAATTACACTGAAGCAGCTAGCAAAAAAATCTCAGCACTGCACTATGAACAATTCTGCTGATAGTACAGCAGGGATATTTGTTTACTTATATTCATTTATTAAACATTTTACCCTATTTATATCAGGGAATCTAAGGGCAGTTTACAATTAGCATTAAAACAGATTTAAAACAGTAAGTATAAATGATATATATTAAACAATACAATCAGTTAAAAAGAGATTTCAATCTGTAATGTTTTAAAACTATCAACACGGGCTGAACATTGCTTATCCAAACTGCTTGGGACCAGAAGTGTCTTTGATTTTGCAACCTGAATTTGCATATACATACACAATGAGGTATCTTGGGGTTGGGATCCAAGTCCAAATGTGAAATCCATTTATGTTTCATATGTACCTTATACACATAACCAGAAGGTAATTTTATTCACTATTTGTAATAATTTTGTGCATGAAACAAAGTTTGTTTACATTGAATGATCAAAAACCACAAATTCTAATTTTGGAGTATTTTAGTTTTCAGAATTCTAGATAAACGATGCTCAATCTGTAACTATCTTGGTTTGAATTAATAAGGCCAAAATTTAACATGGAGCCTAAATCATAGGAGTGTTGCCACCAATGAGACCTCCAGGGGACAGGTATGCCACAGATGGAGCACCACAGCTGAGAAGGCTAATCCAATGTCCCAGAACAGTGTATTGCCCTCACTAATGGGACACGGACAATCCCCTGTCCTCCCAGCAGATCTCATATATGGAGATGCAATCTCTGACAACCTACAGAAAGATAGATTGCATTTAAAATATGATAAGATAATTAGAAGAAGTTCCTTCAGCGTCCCAAGCAGTTAATGCCAGTAAACCTGCCAGCAACCACACAGTAAATATTGGATTACAAATTCGGGAACTGATTTTCTTATGAACTGGATCGTGTGAGAACTTGGGAATACCCACCTATTTGGTTATACCAGTGGGAGACCGGCATTGAACTGAGATTGCTACAGTTGCATTTGTTTCATTTGGGTTGTATCCCCTCCCCGGTCTCTTCCCTACATCCCACGGACTCTCGAGCTGTTTTCCACTGTGTTTATTTGTATTACATGTTGCAAGGTTTACTCATTTGTAACATCATGTACCAATTTTGGTTGTGTAAATGAAGAAGTGTGAATGTTCATTAACTCATCAAGGGTTCTAATACATGAAACATTCATTTTATATATATATATATATATATATATATATATATATATATATATATAATTTCTACAGTCTTTCAGTGTGTTTATCAGGTAAAGGCAATGGCCATTCCATTTTTAACCCTTCCATAATCATAGAAGATTGCTAAGTTAATGTGTTCTGTAGATGAAAATTGAGGTTTTCTTTATTTTGAACCATTTGTTAATCCTATTAGCTTTATATCACCAAATTATAATAACATTTTGAGAAGACAGAATAGCATGCTCCGCAGAGTGCGCACATACACACACTTTTGGAGACAAAATCAATTCCTGTTTATTTTAAAAAATTGAATATCTGAGGTATTGGTGGGCATTGCTTACATCCCAATGGGCATATGATTCTGAACCTAAATGTATATAGTGAGCCTTTTGTGAAGACTGGGAGCACAATCAGAATCGCAAACCTATTCCTTTTTGCTCTTCTATACTATGGATGCAATGCTAAGTTAGCTGAAACCTAGAAAGAGTACAGTATATTTTCTGTTCATCACTTTTCTTCTGTGATCTTCACCATGAAGAAAACTTCAGTGATATTTGAATCTATGCATGTTATCACTGGAATTTATTTATTATATTATTCATTTAAAACGTTTATATCCCGATCTTCTCACCTCAAAAGAGGGACTCAGACCGGCCTTACAGCAAAATTCAATGCAGAACATACACATTAAAATACATAAATAAAATACATAGATAAAAGCATTAAAATACAATTAAAACCACAATTTGACCTTGATTCTGTGTCAGCAATGCATTCTTCATCTGATATTCTCATGTATATTTCTATAAGTGAACGTTTATTAAATACAATGTTTTTGCAAGCAAAAGGAAACATTGCCCTAGTTTATCTCCTCCCTCAAAAACAACGGATCCAGATCTTGAAACAAAACAAACCTGCTTTAGTTTCAATTACTCATTTCTGTATAGAGTTTTGTACTTATATAATAATTATACAGCATGAGATATACATATAAAAAGCTATGGGTTTATTCCTCTGTCCATTTTTTTCTCTGCAGTTTTATTTTTTCTAGCAAAGCTCTTCTGCATGACTGAAACGAAGCAGTGTTTTTTGACAACAATATGTCCCCTTTATTTGGTTCCCTGTCTCACAATCTTGGGGGGGGGGGGTTGCCTTCAAAGTGTATAGTGTTGGAATCCAGGCTCTGTTTTCAAACCCAATATAAACTATGTAACCATGTCTCTCACATTCTGGACAGGTGGCTAGCCCAGAGATTTTCCAGCATTAACGTTCAACTCATTTAGTCTTATACCGCAGCTGAGCAAGCTTTGGTCACAGACTAAACCTTCATGACCTCCCCTCCTTGCACTGTCCTTCTTTGCTAATCACTCTATCATCAGTCCCTGAAAAGCAATCTTACATAATCTCTAGCAGGCAAGGGGAACTGTAAGTAATTCTCATCCATCACCCTACTGCTCTCATCCAGTTACAAAACAAAAATTAAATGTTAAATGCACACTTAGAGCTATTAGTATTAGTCTAAATATATTTGGGATTGAACAAGCAAAATCAAGAGCATCCTTGGGTACCAAATGAGAATATCAGATGTAGAATGCATGGCTGACACAGAATCAAGGTCAAATTCCAGCGATGACATGCATAGTACAGGCTGATCCGTTCAGAAAGTCTTCTGTATGACAGCGTATTCAAACTGGGGAAAAGAGAGAGAAGCAGAGAGAAACATTAGTCCCCTGTGTGGTCTTGCATTGTCATAACATTCCTACCGCTAAGAATGAGTCTTTCATAGCGATTACACAAAATGTGTCGTGTGTTTTGTTGTTTTGCAAAAAGTGCCATTTATTCTTGACCAAAGGCATGCTGCATCAAAGAGTTATCACATTCAAATATGTGTATTTTACTTATAAAGAAGGAAGCAGACAGACCATATTCCTGAAGTCTAGCTCACGCATAGAATGTAACTATACATTCCACATCCGATTACAGACTCTCTGTGACAAATTAATCTGGATCAAGATCTGGATCCGTTGTTTTTGAGGGAGGAGATAAACTAGGGCAATGTTTTCTTTTGCTTGCAAAAACATTGTATTTAATAAACGTTCACTTATAGAAAGTGTGCATTAAACTACAGTGAGTTATTGATATAAATAGAACACACAACAAAGGATTTTGATTCATCCCAAAACATAGCACTTCACTGCAGTCCCACAGTTTTTTCACATCCCTGCTGTTCTGTTCTGTGCTCCCCCCCCCCCTTTCGTTTCCTTCCTTTTCTCCTTTGTTGCTTATATAGTAAAACCTCCATATTCGCAGGGGATGTGTTCCAAGTCACACATACACCGAAGACCTCAAACTGTGAATAATAGTGAACCCTATACTTTGACTACATCTGAGTTGAAAGCATACTATAGAATTGCAGTGGAGGAGATAGGCTTCTGTAGGGGAATATATTTTGAAGCATGGACAAGAGAATTTATGTATGTATTTATTTATTTGCAGTATTTATATTCCACCCTTCTCACCCCGCAGGGGACTCAGGGCGGATTGCAATGTACACATACATGGCAAACATTCAATGCCATAGACATACAACACATATAGACAGACAGTCAGAGCCTATTTAACATTCCACTTTTCTGGCCACCAGGGGAGCTGTCGCTTCACCGTCCATCTGCGACACTGATGAAGTACTTCCTCATTCCCCACATGCTTTGCTGGAGATTTTTTGTAAGGCCTCATAAATTTATTAAAATAGCCTCTCTACACATAGGTGGTACCTAATTTTCCTACTTAACAGATGCAACTGTCTTTCAGGTTGCAAAGGTCGACAACAAGCTACACAATTGGTCGGAAGCTCACTCCGACCCAGGCTGGCTTCAAACTCATGACCTTTCGGTCAATAGTGATCTTAATGCAGTTGACACCCAGCAATGCTATAACTTGAAGCAAGGGGTGATGATGAAGAAAGTTTTGGCTGATTTCCCCAATTCTAGTTCTGCATACAGAGAATGTACTTATATTTGCCTTGTCCCTCCTGCTCCACCTCCCCTACTGTTCAACGGCTTTTGAAATCATGTTGCATGACTCTCCTATTCCAAAATGGGAGATAATGGTAACCAATTAGTTGATACACATATATATGGCACAAAGCTGTATTTGTATTTTATGATGGTGGGAGGTTTTGGTGTCTTGCAGGATCTCTAGAGCTCCCTCTCTCTGTGCATTCATGTATATATGTTTGGTTTTTTTATTTAAAAAATTGCCCACACATATTGGAGGCCCTTTTACTCTTCACAGTTATAGTACTGTAATTCCTTTTAATTGCCATAGTTCCATACTATGGGATCCTGTGGATTTTCAGTTTAAAGAGGAGATATTTAGAATTCCTAGGCAGAAAACTCTTGTGCCTTACATACAAGATGACAGTCCCTAGGATTTCACAGAATAAAGCCATGGCAGTTAAAGTAGAATCATATGCTCTGTGTAATGTAAACGCGCTGCATTGAGGTTCCATTATATTCAGTAACAGTAAAGCCTACTCATATTCAGCATCAAAGAGAACCATAGAGAGAACTGGAAGTGGAAGAGGAATTTCTTCTGCCACATAACATAATACATAAGACATAACATAATGGTGATGGGTTGGAAAATTATGTGCTTTGAAATAAAGACAATAAGAGAGTTATTTGTTCGGTTGTGCAACAAGACAAGAACCAGTGGAATGTCTTATCAATAGAGTAATCAGATCGTTGCAATAGCAGAGAACTATTAATTTTACAGAAGCATTTTGAATTGACTGGGGAGGGAAAACACCACTTGACAGAATGCCCAAGGGCAGGGAAGTTACAGAATGACTAAATAAGAGGTGGCCAAAACATGGCTTTAGAGACTGATACACAGAAGACGCAATGTCAATGAAGAATAGATTTTTCCATGATGGAGTGTTTTTACTGCCACTTCCATGTGATACAAGAAGGACAAATAAAGGATGAATCCATGATTGCATGCTTCTGAAACAAGAGAAGAGGCAGTATCTTCAGTACTGCCAAAATAGGTCAAAAGAAAGAGGAGAAAAATCTTAAATGAATCTGGAAATCTCTTCTTTCTATTTTAAAGTTAAGTAAGTAATACACCATAAGGGGAATGTCAATTTTGCCCACTGTCTTGGCGATGTACATGTATAATTACCTCTATATAGACCCACAATGTAATCTAGGTTATCTGGGAATGTTACCTCTCTTTGGAGATGGCAAATATTATGGGTGGCATTTTCTCATATACCATCTTCTGGACCCAGGCACAACCTTCGTTGCTTGATGCTATAAGCCATAATGGGTAATCAAACATGTGGTGAACAAAGCTGATCATCACCCCCTCACATTCTTCAAACTGAAAGTCATCCAACAAAACAAGTACAGATGGTGTTCTGAACATCACAGATTGACTGCAAAAAAGGGGGAAGATAGCATTTAAGTTAGGAACAGGTGCACATGAGGCTACAGTCAAAACGTTTTGCAAATATTTCGTAATATGCCACAATTTGTTTCTCTTTATCACTTGGAAGGCCAAAATTCTAAAAAGTCCAAACTATTCAATGGATAACAATGACAATATGTAAAATACAATTACATGAGGCTCAATATGCTGATGTGATTGGATTCATCATTGATTTTTTTTCTTACTTCTTGGCTTCTGTGCATTATTTTACTTGTCTTCTTCTCAGGATCTGCCAAAATCCAGTTCAGCAAAAGAGAAAACTTGGAATCATAGAAAAGACCACAAGGGCCACCCAATCCGATCCAATCCTCTATCATGCAGAAACACAAAATCAAAGCACTCCCAACAGAATAATTCACTCAGTTGCAGAGGTCAAGTTGGCATTCCCCTCATTGATCACTCTCGGCATTACTTCGCGAACGAAGATTCAGGAAGGACTCATCCCACGCTTTTTACAAGCGCGTTGATGACTAAAAGGCCAATCTGAGATAGGCAAGTTCGGTTGCAGAAAGCGCAGCAGAAAGTCTCCTTGGGTGATGTTTTTCCAAGTTGCGGTTCTTTCTGCGTTGTCGTTTCTCTTCGAGACCCATTCGGCGTGTCTTCTCGAAAGAGGCCGCAGCATTGTGGATAGTGCTTCTCCATGCCTCGATGTGAGGCCAGGGTGGACCATTGTTGGTGATCAATCTGGCCAAGCCTGAGATGTTGTTTCAGGAGTCCTTATATCTCTTTTGGGGCGCCTCTCTTGCGCTGACCCGTGGCGAGTTCACCGTAGAGTAGTATCTTTGGGAGGCGGTGGTCCTCCATCCTAGAGACGTGTCCTGCCCAGCGCAGCTGTGTTCTCAATAGCATGGCCTCAATGCTGGTGATCCCTGCTTGCTCAAGGACAGCAACATTCGTCACATAGTTGGTCCAGTGTATATTTAGGATTGTGCGAAGACAGCGCTGATGAAAGCGCTCGAGGAGTCGTAGGTGTTGGCGATAGGTGACCCATGTTTCAGACCCATAGAGGAGAATGGACAGTATGATAGCTCTGTACACACTGATTTTGGTGCTTTGTCTCAGGTGCTTGTTGCTCCAGACTCTTTTGTGAAGCCTTCCGAATGCACTATATGCCTTTGATAATCTGTGATCTATCTCTTTGTCAATCTTGGCGTCTGAAGAGATGATGCTTCCCAGGTAGGTGAACTGCTGAGCGGACTTAAGCACAGATGTGCCTATGCTGACGTGAGGATGGTGGTGTTCTTCCTGTGGTGCGGGCTGGTAGAGGACTTCTGTTTTCTTCAGGCTGACTTCCAGCCCAAACAGCTCTGCAGCTGTTGCAAAGCAGGATGTGAGGCGCTGCAGGGCTGCTTCTGAATGGGCGACAAGGGCAGCATCGTCAGCAAAAAGTAGCTCACGGACTAGATAGTTTAGAGTCTTAGTGCGAGCCCTCAGGCGGCTTAAGTTGAACAAGCTACCATCAGTACGATAGCGTATATATATGCCGTCTTCTTCTTGTAGGTCTGCCATAGCCCTTTGGAGCATCATGCTGAAGAAGATTGTAAATAGGGTTGGTGCAAGAACACAACCTTGTTTCACTCCATTAGTTATGAGAAAGGGCTCCGAGAGAGCATCGCCATATCTGACTTGACCGTGCTGGCCCTCATGTAACAGGACAATCATTTTGAGGAACTTGGGGGGACATCCTAGACGTTCCAGGATCTGCCACAGACCTTTCCTGCTCACAGTGTCGAAGGCTTTGGTGAGGTCGACAAATGTTACATAGAGTCCTTTGTTCTGCTCTCTACATTTCTCTTGCAGTTGTCTAAGGGCAAAAACCATATCTGTGGTGCTCCTATTTGCTCTGAAGCCGCATTGGCTTTCAGGGAGAAGTTCTTCTGCAATAGCGGAACTAATCTGTTCAGGAGTATCCTTGCAAGGATTTTTCCAGCAATGGAGAGCAGTGTTATACCTCGATAGTTTGAGCAATCGGTTTTGTTCCCTTTTTCTTATACAGGGTGATGATAACTGCATCTCGGAGATCTGATGGCAGTTCACCTTTTTCCCAGCAACTCACAAGGAGCTCGTGGAATTTAGCATGCAGTACATGACCTCCCTGTTTCCAAGCTTCAGGTGGGATTCCATCGATCCCGGCTGCCTTGCCATTTTCAACTGCTGTATGGCCTCAATGGTCTCTTCAGAGTGGGAGCTGTGTCCAGTTCATTTTCATTGGTTGTTGTATCATGTGTTGGATAGCTGAACCTTGGACTACTCGGCTGGCATTAAAGAGACCCTGAAAATGTTCAGCCCATCGGTTCAGGATGGAGGTTTTATCAGTAATTAGTGTTTGACCATCTGTACTGTATAAGGGGCTTTGGACCTGATAAGTAGGTCAAACACTGCTTTGAAACTTCATAAAAACCTCTGTGATCACCGAGATCTGCACAGCGTTGTGTCTTTTCTGATAAATCAATCCACCACTTGTTCTGGATGTCTCTGAGTTTTTGTTGGAGTTTACTACATGCGAGGCGAAGGCTGCTTTTCTTACATGGCAAGATGGCTGGGCGAGGAATGCCTGGTGAGTGGTTCTCTTCTTTGCCAACAGCTCCTGGATCTCTTGGTTGTTTTCATCAAACCAGTCTTGGTTTTCTTAAGGGAGAATCCTAGGGATTCTTCAGCAGACTACAGGATACTGTTTTTGATGTGTTGCCAGAGCGCTGTAGGAGAAGAATCTGTAGGGTGGACTTCAAGTTTTGCTTGCAGATTTACCTGGAAGTTGTCTCTCACAACAGCCTGTTGAAGACTGTTGACTTGGAGTCTCCTCTTTAAGATGCCACCCCTCTTAGGTTTTGAGCTTAAGGTGTAGATTTAGTTTACATCTTACAAGGCGATGGTCTGTTTGACATTCTGCACTGGGCATCACTCGAGTATGACGGACATCACGAATGTTTCTCTGGCGCACTAAAACATAGTCAATGAGGTGCCACTGCTTGGATCGGGGATGCATCAGGTGGTCTTCAAGCTATCTTTCTGCTGAAAGATGGTGTTTGTAATAGTCAGCTGCTGTTCTGCACAAAACTCTAGCAGAAGGCGCCCATTATCATTACAGTTTCCAACACCGTGCTTGCCTAATACACCTTTCCAGGCTTCAAAGTTTTTCCTACACTGGCATTGAAATCACCAAGGATAATGATTTTATCTTCTGCAGGGACCTTTTGTATGAGGTGGCGTAGGTCTGAGTAGAATTTGTCTTTCTCCACAGGGTCAGCTTGCATAGTTGGGGCATATATACTGAAGAGAACAGCATGTGGGAGCGTAAGGAGATAATGCGATCAGAGTGACCTGTCGGCAACGTCTCGAGTTTAGAGCGATGGAGTTTTTAATCATAAAGCCTACTCCTGAAAGATGTTTCTCAGTTTTGGGTTTGCCAGACCAGTAGAGTGTGTAGCCGGCACCGTGTTCTTTAAGGCTGCCTTCCTCATGGAGACGAACTTCACTAAGAGCAGCGATGTCAATGTTAAGCCGTGATAGTTCATGGGCTATTAGAGCAGAACGACGCTCAGGGCGTCCACTATCTGCAGAATCTTGCATGGTTCTGATGTTCCAGCATGCAAGTGTCAGTCTATTTGCACCTTTGCAGGCAGGTGTTGGCCTTTGTTTCTTTGTCTTTGTTCGGCCGCATCGGAAGATGCCGTTGGCGCGGCTAGCCAACCAGGTAGACGGGGATGAGCTTTCGTTAGGCCACCTTTTCTAGGCCCCTCTCCATACGGAGCAAGCAGTGCTCTCCTTAAAAAGGCTGCTTGGTCGTTCAGGATGCTGCCGAACAAGACTGTCATCTCCGGGTCAGTCTCGGCGACCAAAGTCCTGAACCGCCTGCATGCAGGGTTGGGTCTGCGGCTTCCAGTGCATCTTTACACCTACCGTTTCGTCCCTCGCCTATCGCTACAGGGCTTTTTCGGAAGTTGGATGTGTCCTTCGAGCCTGTGCAATGGATTTTTCTGGTGGGCGCAGCGTGCACAGAACTGGCCTCACCCTTTAAACCAAAGGTTCATCTGCCAGGGCCTAGCAAGCTTGGACGGTGGCAGCGAGGTCCTCAGGTCGTAGGTTTGGTTCGAGTTTCCTTCTCTTAGATGGTTGACCTTACAGGGTTAGACGAGCACCATCTGCCCGGGTTTGAAATCAGAGTTTTCCTTCTCTTAGGATGGTTGCCAAAAGGCTAGAGAGCCCATCCTGCCCATTGACACTCTTTGTCAGACCCTTCGGTTGTGACCTGTCTGGTATGGGAGGCCCTACCGCCGGCTATTATGCCACCGCCAGCAGAGCTCACAACTTCACTAGAATACGCAAGCCTCTCCCCCACTGCAAGGGGCGCCAATGGAGAGGTCATGGGGAAAAATCCCCCTAGAAAAAGAGGGGATCTAAACAGCACCCATTTGAACTCCAAAAACCTCACTTATTGTGCAGGAACTATAATAACTAGCAAGGTTAGACACAAAGTGAAATGGGCTTGTGGGATTACTAATCTGATACACCATAAAAGCAAGCCATTTTTACAAATTCTATTTTCTTGACACATGTCTCAAATGGTGGATTAAATTGAAGAGACCTTCAATTTAACAATGATCTTGATGCTACTATGAGTTTCCTGACTCATGTAATTAAGAAATCAAAAGGTGGAAAGAAAGGTATTAAAAAGGAGAAAGTTTAAAACTGAGAAGTCTTTTTTTTATAAAGGGAAACAGAAGAAGTGGTTTTAAATGGATTAAGAGTTGACTGATTTTGTCAATAAATGAATAAACAAATGTATAATCAGGATTTCTTACTATGGGAAAAATTTGGTTGTTTGAATGAAAAATAAGATAAAGACATACTTGATATCAAAGCTATGGCTGAGAGTGGACTAAACTGATTCCAGTGGGTTGAGGAATGTTGCAATGCCACCATCTAGTGAACAGTTGAAAAGACTAATGTATCAGTGGTATTATATTACCATTCAATGAACAACTAGAGGCATTGCAGTTAGAAGAAATGTTTTGATCGAAGAGTACTACTCAATGACCACTCAGAAAAATTAAATGAAAAATGAGGACAATTTGATTGTAAAAAACAATAAAATCTAGATCAGGATAATATCATGACATCTATGATAATTAGACCAAAGAGACCGTCACCTACTGAGCAAGTGTTTACAGCAGAAATGTCTAATAAATTGTTGGATGAGTTGAAATTGATCAGGCAAGATATAGCAAAACAATCAAAACAAATGAAAAAAATGAATAAGAGGCTGAATTGAGAAATTAAACAGAAGATCAGGTGGGAACTCAGAGTTTAAAGAGTCAAATGATCAAATATGGATGAGATGAAGCAGATTAATGAGAGACTTCAAATGTTGGAATCAAAGACTTTGGATGCAAAAAGAGTATTGGAAAAGTTTCTGGATAGTTTGACATTATTTAAATTGAGAGATACAAAGATTTGTCTACGATTTAGATCTATTCCATAGGTCCAAAGAACAATATCAAACAAAAAATTATTGAGACCATGAAATTTAAATTTGATAAGAGTATTCAGGATTAATTCAGAAATCATTAGAAGAAGTGTTTTATGAGATGTGATGGTTCATTTCCTCAAGTAATTGACAAGGGATCAAATTGAGCAAAATAAAGGATGGAAGGAAGGAATCTTGTAATAATAAAGAGATTCCTGTAAGAATTCTACCAAAAAGAAAGAATTATGGCTAATAAGCAGATCTGTTGAAACAGAAAATGATCTTATTTAGATGGGGGTGATGATTTGGAAACAGTGAGATTTATCTTCAGAAGATTTTGGGTGCATTCAATACAGAAAGCAAAGGAATTGTTGGAAAATATAAGCGCAAGCTAGAAGAAGTACAGTTGTTGGGACTATGGGATATTAATGAATTAAATTCTCCACAAAGAGGAGAAAGATATTTCACTATTTGGTAAAACATAACCAAGACACAAAATAAAAAACATACCATTTAATATATAGTAAACTGAAGAAGACATTTATTTCTTTGGGAAGGAGGAAGAAATATGGAGTTGTGTATAAAACCACATTTTGCTTCACAGCTTATATTGGGGGATCTACATTGCAGAATGAATGCACTTCGATACCACTTTAACTGCCATAGCTGAATGCAATGGAATCCTTGGAGTAGTAGTTTGGTGGTACACCAACACATTTGGTGTTGCCCCTGTCCACAACTAAGAGGCTGAAACTCATCCACAACGCAGCGGCCAGACTCATCTCTGGGTCATCAGTGAGGGACCACATCTCCCCTATTTTAAAAGATCTTCACTGGCTGCCCCTAGAGGTCAGAGTGCTCTACAAACTTTTGGCGCTCACTTTTAAAGCACGGCACAATATTGGGCCAGCCTATCTGAGCGCCCGGCTGACGGTCCAACACAGCGAGAGGCCAGCACGTGCCATAAACGGTGATCGTATGGCCATCCCTGGGGTGCGAGAGGCTCGGCTGGTGGAGACCCGGCGGAGAGCTTTTCTCCGTGGCGGCCCCCGATCTGGAACTCACTGCCACCTGCCCTCAGAGCCACATCGACCCAAACTAGATTTCTGTTAGATCTGAAAACCTGGCTCTTCCGCCTAGCGTTTGGGGCCTGATCGGTACCTTTGAATGACGGAGCCTTTCCTTCGCCGTCTGTATTCTATGTTTTTAAATTGATGTATTTTGGTGTATTTTGGGGTTTTAAATGATGTAAGTCGCCCGGAGCACCGGTGGTGGAGGGCGACTCACAAATATTAAAGTTATTATTATTATTATTATTATTATTATTTTGTCAAAAAAAAGCTAATAAGGCCAATACCCTAATGTTTACAGTTTGCACTCTGAATTAGTCTGAAACAATATTTCAAGGAGTAGATATTGTTAGATTTGTCTTATGGCTGCTGTTTTCTTATGGAGGCTTGGAACCTTGTGATATAATGACAAATAGAAAATCTGAGGAAAAATATTGTTATATTTCAAACTAGTTACCAAAAGCTTTCTTTGATTTAATGGAGAGTTTGGAGATAGATCGATCGATAGATAGATATCTAAGGCATATCTTGATGCAATAGAATACACTTGCTTCTATCACAGATACATATCTTGTTCAAGGATTTATTTATTTATTTATTTATTTATTTATTCGGCTTCTATGCCGCCACTCCCAAGTAGGCTCGGGGCGGCTCACAGCCAGGGGCAAAACAATGTACAATCAGCATACATACTAAAATGCAATATAAAACAAGATAAAAATGCACAGTAAAACAGCGTTAAAACAGAATTAAAATAGTTCAAGCGGTCTGGCAGCGTTGTCAAGGGGTCCCGCTCTTTGACCTAGACCTGGAAAGCCAGCCGGAAAAGGTGAGTCTTACAAGCCCGCCTAAACGGGAGCAGGTCATGAATGGCCCGGGTAGCGGGCGGCAAGGCATTCCACAATGTCGGCGCTATGACCGAAAAGGCCCTTCGACGAGTGGCAGTTCTTTTGGCCACCTTAGCGGAAGGGACCGCTAACAGATTAGAGTCCTCCGAACGAAGTGATCTAAGAGGGAAATATGGGGTGAGACGGTCCCTCAGATACGCTGGCCCCAGGCCGTGTAAGGCCTTAAAGGTAAGAACCAACACTTTGAAGGCAATCCGGTGCTCAATGGGCAGCCAGTGCAGATCCTGCAAAATAGGTGTTATATGGCATCCTGCTGGGGAGCCAGACAGGAGCCGGGCGGCAGTGTTCTGCACCAGCCTGAGCTTCCGGGTTACCGACAGAGGAAGGCCAACGTAAAGAGCGTTACAGTAATCAAGCCTCGAGATGACCGTGGCTTGGATCACCGTGGCCAGGTCAGCCCGGGACAGGTAGGGGGCCAGCCTCCTCGCCTGTCGGAGATGAAAGAAGGCGATCTTGCTGACCACAGAGACCTGGGTCTCCATGGTCAGTTGGGAGTCCAAGTGGACCCCCAGCTCTTCACGGAAGACGATGGGCATAACGCCGCACCGTCCAGGGTCGGAAACTGGACATCCCCACCGCCCGGACGACCTGGCCACAAGATCTCCGTCTTCGCCGGATTCACCCTCAACCTACTGGCTCGCAGCCATCCAGTAACGGCTTCGAGGCAGCGCTGGAAATTATCGGGGACGGGGCCCGACCTGTCCTCCACCCTCAGAATGAGCTGAGTGTCGTCAGCGTACTGGTGACACTCAAGCCCATAACTCCGCACCAGCTGTGCAAGCGGCTGCATGTAGATGTTAAATAACAGAGGGGAAAGAATGGCCCCCTGCGGAACTCCACAAACTAATGGGGAGCCCTCGGAGACCACTCCCCCCCTCCTCACACGCTGAGACCGCTGGTGGAGGAAGGAGGTCAGCCATTTAAGGGCTGTCCCCCTCACTCCAGCCATGGCCAGGCGGTGGATCAAGAGTTTGTGGTCGACCGTGTCAAACGCTGCCGTGAGGTCCAATAACACGAGCAGCGCAGACCCGCCTTGGTCGAGCTGGCAGCGGAGTTGGTCTGTGATGGAGACCAGGACCGTCTCCGTCCCATGCCCCGAACGGAAGCCGGACTGGAAGGGGTCAAGCCATGTTGCATCATCTAAGAAGGACTGCAACTGCTCCATTACTGCCCTCTCAACTACCTTCCCCAGATACGAAAGATTCGACACTGGTCGGTAGTTGGAGGAACCGCGGGTCTAACGACGGTTTCTTCAGTAATGGAGCTACCACCGCCTCTTTCAAGCACTCTGGAAAGACTCCTTGCTCAAGGGAGCTATTTACGATATTCAACAGAGGCCCACGTAACCCCTCCAGGCAAGATCTAACAAGCCAGGAGGGGCACGGGTCGAGGGAGCAGGTGGTAGGTCTGGTTGCAGCCACGATCTTATCAACAGCATCTGCGTCCAGTGGCCGAAACCGGTCGAGGGTGGGCCCGGCGGAGGCCACGGGGGCTCGAGTTCCCTTACTGTGTCAACCGTGGCCGGAAGATCACGGCGGCGGCTCAGTCTCTTGGCTGCGAAGAAGCGCTCGACAGCGCCGGCTGTAAGGGCCTGATCACTGTTTTTTGGGACAGTAGGAACCGTCGTCAAGGACCGAATTACTTTGAACAATTGGGCCGGGCGTGAGCTAGCAGACGCTATCTAGGCGGAGAAATAGGTACTTTGGCCGCCTTGACAGCACGCTCATAAGCATCTTTGAAAAGCTTATAAGCTGATAATGAGGCTCCGTCACGGAGTTCCCTCCACACGCTCTCTAGCCGTCTCCTTTCCCGCTTCATCGACCTGAGATCTTCCGTGTACCAAGGGGATCGATGCTTGCGGGGCCGGAGAGGACGCCTGGGGGCAATCTCGTCGAGAGCTCTAGCTAATGAAGAGTTCCAGGCTTGGACCTGCTCATCAACTGAGACGCTGATAGACTCCAGATCCTCAGAGCATTCAGGAACCTTTCGGGTTCCATAAGTCTCTTCGGGCGAACCAAAATCTGTTCGGCGCCCTTGCATGGGGGAGGCGGTTGCTCTACCCGGACCCTTAGTGCACAGTGGTCCGACCATGGAACCTCTATTACGGAGGCTAGGTCCACTTGAACCCCTGCGCTGAAAACCAGATCGAGGGTGTGCCCAGCCGAGTGCGTGGGTCCCGAGTTACATAAGGAGAGGCCCAATATCGCCATGGTCGATATTAGGTCCGCGGGCGGCAGATGGACCGGAGGCTGCGTCGGGCGTGGACATTGAAGTCCCCAAGGACAATGAGCCTGGGGAACCTCAATGCCCACTCCGACACAGTCTCCAGCAGCCGCGCCAGGCTTTCTGCCGGTGCGCTAGGCGCACGGTACACCAGCAGAACAGCCAGGCTCTCCTGGGACTCCCACACTAGGCCGACACTTTCAAGCCCCGAGGTGGTAAGCGCAGGGATCGCTCTAAGGTGTAATCCATCTCGGGAGAGTATTGCCACCCCCCCCCCCCCGTCCCTCGTTCCTATTCTGGTGCGTGGTGACGTAACCAGGGGGAACCAGCTCCTGGAGACAGATGTTGTCGCCCTCCTGGAGCCAGGTCTCGGTGACACAGAAAAGATCTGCACTGGTGTCTTCGCAGAATTCTTTGATCACGGGCGGTCTTGTTCCTGATGGATCGGGCATTCACCAGCACCAGGGAGGAAGGGGGATCACTGGATGTCTATCAACAGCGTGTCTGGGGATAGGCCGCAGGTCAGAGCCAGGCCGAGTCCCACAGCGACTCAGCCTGGGTCTTGCCGTAGGTCGCGCATTCGCCTGCGCCTACCGTACTCACCCGCCCCCCAAGATCACCGGAATACTGGCAGGACCTAGATCAAGGGATCAACCGGGATTCAATTTCCGGCAGACCCGTGAAAAGGGAAGATGGTAAAGGGCCCTGACCGTTGCCCACCGAACTTAGTGGCTGTCCACCGACCTCGGCCCTCTCGGGAACCAGGGGGACAGGATGGGCGATAGAACCTTCCGCTGGTAGTCATTGGGGGCGGCCTATTTGGGCATCTCCTCGTCCCATCACAGGGGTCTTGACACTCCCTCGACGGATCCGTCGGTGGGCCGGCCTGAGGTACCAGTCAATCGGCCGAAGCCCATCCCCAAAAGGTCCGCGGGCCGTAGCGTCTTCTCTGTTGCTTGCTGGTCCTCCCTCTTCCCCGTAGGGACTGACTAGGAGCACCAGTTGATGGCCTGGAGGCGCTCGATTTGGTCAGTGGTGCTGGGGGAACTGGGCATTCGGAGGGGGTCAGGCTCTGGCCGGTCGCCGACGGTGGTCCTAGCAGGAGCTAGACTGCTGATGTTTGGCGGTTCCTCAAGTTGGGCAGCCAATGGATGGACTACCCCTTGGTGGATCTGGCTTCCCGCCGGCTGCGCTTCCTTAGCCGCCGGCGTCTTGCCTGGCCAGGTCTGTTCCTTTTCTTCCGCCCATTGCGAGGTGAATCAGTGCCCTGGGGGGAAGACGTGGCAGGGGGAGAGGGTGCAGCAAGAGGAGGACGCAGCAGCAGGCAGGCCCGACGTCGGGGCTGCGCCCCGGGAGCCCTGGCCAGCACCAGAGAGATGTCCAGTTCTGGGATTGCTGGTTCAGCTCTTGGCTGCAGGGACCGCCTCAGGCCAGCAGAGGGCAGTAGATCCAAGTCAGGAGAAGAGGGCGGGTTTATATGATTTGGGTTTCAAAACTTTAGCTGCGGTATTGCAAAATACGTTTTTTGATCATAATCCAATGGCTTTCACAATTAAGCCCCCCAAAAAGAAAACTTCAGATGGTTGACAAATGAGGTTGTTTTGTAAAATTAAAATGTAGTGGAAAAGTGTAAAAAGAATTTAAATATTTTCTGAGGTTACTTCAGGATAATTTAAATATTTTCTGAGGTTAATTGTTGAGGATAATACAGGCTAATTATCAGAAAATGGACAGAGAGACATATAATAATTGAAGAAAAGTTTAGAAGTCATATGTTGCTTTGTTTCAAACTCCATCAGCTTAGAGAGAAAGATAATGGTGGGGCAGCAGGATAAATGTTAGTTAAGATCTTCACTGTATTTGTACATAAGTAGGGAAAGTAAAGGTGTTTGAGCCCAGCCTGGCTACCTGTATAAGATTTTTTAATGGCCAAATAGGGACATAAGTCATTTTGGCTATTTTCAAGGAAAGAAATCATGGGGGTGCAACAGAGCTGATGTTTCCCCAAAGTCTCATGAGTGGCCAAAGCAGCCCCACAACCCCCAATATTTGCCTACCTCTGTTTTAGTGATGATTATTATCATTATTTTATTTCTATTTTATTTTTATTACTTAAGTAATAATTATTTAAAATAATTACTTAATTATTTAATTAAGTAAATAATAATATAAGAATTCAATTTCATTGATTTTAACATTGCATATTATCTGGGATTTTTAAATATATAGCAGTATCTCAAGAAAGAAAACTTCAAGTTGAAGAGTTATTTCAGAAAGTCTGTTTTCTTTTCTTTTAAAAAAAATCAAAGTACTGTTGCAATGTATTTCTCGGAATGTGTATCTTTCCCAGCATGTAAAATGCCAGACTCTAATGGATGGATGCACCTCAAAGCAACCTGAGCGCTGGCAGAATTTAACATTTTGTTCGGGCATCTGTGCACTCCTTAGTACATTCAGCTATCCAGAACAGCACCAACTAAAAGAAATGAAATTGGCCTCATTCATATTCCAGCCATCTCATTTTGCAGGGGGGAGGGGGGAGAGTGATGTTTGACTTGAGTTCACAAGTCCGACAGACAGTCACATTTAAGTGCTTAGGCTGTGTGATAGAATATAACAGAGTTTGGACAGGTAGTAGTAGAAGCAATGAAACATGTGAGACCTTCCTCTTCAGAATACTACGGTCAAGCAGAGTAAAAGTAAAAAAGATGGACTTTCATTAAAAAAGAGAGGGCTTTAGTAAAGAAAAAGAAAGCAACTTCCAACTGAAAATAATAATAATAAATTAACAGACTTCTGTATCATTCTATATATTTACAGATTGAAGAGGTTCTGATGTTCTAGATGACACAGCTTTAGCCATAAATCCTTGTGCCACTGTTATATATATATATATATATATATATATATATATATATATATATTCTCTGATCTTCAGGCCCTGAAATCAGACAAACGTAAATTATCATCTGATCAATAAGCTCAATGGCTGTATCTTAAATATTGGCTGGATCTCACACATTTTATCTTAGACAAAGAATAGTCACCATAATTGCAGAAATCATTTATAATGACTTAGGCAGCCAAATCACTTGTTCACTTTGCAGTATTGGTAACCTGTCAGCCTCAGATTGGTTGCTCTGTGCACATAAATGCTGATTAAAAGCAGATTTTTCCCTGTGCTTAGGATAGGCAAGAAATTGGCATCATGAACTATTAAGACTGCATTGGTTTTAAAGCAGTTCTTAAAAGACCTTGATGTTCAATACATGTCACTTACATTTATCCTTTGAAACAAGTAAATTGGCAGTCTGATAATTTCAGATTTTCAATTAATCCTGTGATGTTGAATTAACCAAGTAAAGTCACATATTAATATTAGATTTATAATATTGTGATGAATTATACCAATTTAAAAGTTATCACACTGTCCCTATAATAGCACAAAATTATTGTTTCAGATCCATAAGTTTTACCCCATTTTGTGTATTTCCACTGCTGGCTTGAAGCTTATGTTATTTACCAAGCAATATGACAACAAAAAAACATTGATTTTCATATGTGTCCATGAATTACGCAGTAGATTATATTTTATAGGAACAACAAAACTAATAAAACTACCCAACCCAGTTTGTAAAATATTTGACTTCCACCAAATGCTATTTGAACACAAATTTATCATTCTATGTTGAATAGCATTGGGAAATATTCAAACATCTGCAGTAAGCTCCAGATTTCAGAGGTTACAGCAGGTTTCCCCAAATTCCTGAGCATCACATATAACTCAAATATAGTGTCTGTCTAATACAGTAGATTTAGCCCAAATACAAATCTGCACCAGAACCATAGAAAGTAATTAATGACCAAGCTGAGAAATAGTAACAAAAGAGTTCTGAAAATGTCCTATAAAAGTACAATGAAAGCTTTTAAAAAAGAAAATTCCAATTAAGAAATGACATGATAAGGACGAGATGATTCTACTCATTATTAGTTTTACTGCCACAGCTGTCTGCAAGCAAGGCGGTTCTTTAGTTTTTAATTTGAATCAGCCAACAGAGCTTTTAGTGGGGTGGCTTGTCTTTACATGTTTTTATTTCATTTTAAATGTGTCCTTAAACTGTAAGTCATGTAAATGACTTATGTGACTGAGAATGGACAGACCTCAGATTGTGACTTTGGATTTGTGTAATTTTAAATGGATGTGTTATAATAGATGTTTTAACTAATTGTTTTAATTAGTTAAAACATCAATTATAAAATGTCCATTTAAAAATGTAAATGTAATTGTTATTATAATTGTTGTATTTGGCATCTAATCATTGATGGTTGTGAGCCACCCTGAGTCTTCCCCCCCCCGGGGGGGGAGAAATAAAGGATATAAATGTTTGAAATAATAATAATAAAAAAATATTTTTTAAAACTTAATTGTTTAATTTGTGTATTAGGTTTTCTTTCTAGTTGTACTTTGCTTTTACTTGTTATGAATCACCTTGAATCTTGTCCTGCAAGAAAAGGTATTCAATTAAATATCATTATCCATTAGGCAACTTTGACCTGGAAATAAACCCCACTGAATAGAATGGAATCATGCATAGATTTGGAATTTTATGGTCTCTTCCTTGTAAAATGAAATCTTTCTGGCCCATCGAGGTTATCTAATATCTGCAAACACAAGAACATTGTGTGATAGGCTTAGACAATTGATTAGTTTTCCTTTAAAATTGTATGTAAAGAACATTTCTTCCTGTTATCATTTCAACAATGCACTTGAACTATATTTTAAAAATCCAAATAATTCCAACTAATGTCACAGAGATGACTTTCTGAGAAAATAAAGAACTCAATTTTTTTGGAAATGGGGAAAACTGCTTACATAATAATTTATTTATTTTGCAAATCTGTATAGAACTTTAATGGAACACCACCAATGAATATTACATGCTGCAGGCTGTATTTCAGAGGAAGGAACTGGCAAAAGCACATTTGAGTATTCCCTGCCTAAGGAAACCCTATGAAATACATGGGATCACCATTAAGACAGCTGATTCCTTAAAGCTCAAACAGAGACATACATATCAAGTCTGCTATTTACAATTTATATAGCATTCAGTAGAAAATTAAGTACTATACATGTTTAATATCCCTTATCCAAAATGCTTGGGATCAGAAATGCTTGGAACTTTGGATATTTTTGGATTTTGCAATACTTGCATTTGCATATATCTACATAATGAGATATATTGAATATGGGACACAATTCTAAATAGAAAATGCATTTATGTTTCATATCCATAGCCTAAAGATAATTTTATACAAAAAATGTAATAGTTTTGAGCATGAAACAAAGTTTTTATACATTGAACCATCAGAAAAAAGGTATCGCTATGTCAACCACCCATATGGAGAATTTTATATTTTTGAGCATTTTGGAATTTCAGATAAGATACATTAAACATTTTTATTATATTTATAAGAGGGGGAGATATAACATTTCCAACTCATGCTGAGAAAAGTTTACAAATGAACTTAAATGCCTGTTTCCCATAGAATGTCAATGTGCACTTCTAAATGAATAAGATTTTTTTTCTTACGCACACGCACCCCGAAGAGCACTTTACAATTCTGCATAATGATTTGATTGGAGCACTTATCCTGTATAATAATAGCGGCAAACTGAATTCTGTGTTCCTTTAAGTCAATGAGGATAATTTAATATACTTCAAGTTAATGAGTTAATGTGTTAAAAGGATGGTACATTAAATTATATGAGTGTGTATTGTGACACATGCATGACGTTATTTTCTTCTGCCTTCCAAAATGTTATATACTGCATCCACATCTCTGCAATAATACCAAGGCATGCACCAGAGTCAGTTTTAAATTTGTGTGTGGCTTTACTAGACTATGTAAAATTCAAGAAGAGTTTTAGCCTCTGCATGTATTTGCAAAAAGGCAAATGCTTCATGTGCCATATTTAAATAATTGCAATAAGGACCTCATCACATCCCAGGATGCTTCCAGGACGGAGCCAGGATGACGCAGGGCTCTGTCCTGGCTCCGTCCTGGCAAAGTTCTAGGTCAGAGCCCTGAAAACATGAGTGGCTACCTGTGTTCTCATTAAGTAAGCCATTGACATCACTGGGAAATGCCGGGCCGTGATGCTTTTCCCCATGTGATGGGGAAGGTGCTAATACGGGGCACGGGTTGATGGTTTCCTCTGCTGTCTGCCAGATTTGTCCCACTGTCTCCCAGCTTGAGAGCCTCAATGGTCCTAAGAAAATGAGGAAATATGTTATTATCTATTTGGTTTAGGGATATGGAGCAGTCTGGAGTACTTAAAGTGGTTTTTATTTATTCATTTAATGCTTTTAAGCTGTGTCTATCCATTCTGCATAGCACTAGAGTGCCTAGTGGTTCAAGTGGTGAAAAATAAAGGCCTTATATAAAATAAATAAAACAACAAAACATTTTAATTCCTCACATTTATATTTTTCTGCACTAGGTTTTCCAAAAGCACTTCTTTTTTTTGATTTAAATAGTTTTTTATTGAGTAAGTTTTACAATAATAATAAGAAAAAGAAGAGGGAATAGGACGCAAGTGGTCCAAAGATAGTGCTCGAAATAGAAAAGGGAATTGTGGCGGGTATAATGTCAAGATGGGAAGGGGAAGAGAGGAATGGGAGATTAGGAAGGCGAGGAAGGTGAATAGGGGGTATGTGCAGTAGAAACCGAGAAAGAAAAGAAATCAATGTGCTTGCAGTCCGGATGACTGGGGGGTCCTTGTCTTCTTGAGTGTTGCCAATTGATGATCGGGCTGTTGCGCCCTTTTCCTTATAAGTCTTTCACTGTTAACTTAATTTAATAGTCTTTAAGTAGCCGAGTACCGGTTGCCAGTCCAAACGCTTTTCAAGGCTTTTGTTGTTTACCACACTATTCAAAATGTCCATGTCAGAGAATTCTATTAGTTTTGTGGCCCATTCATTTAACTCCGGTGGAGTCTCTTGCTTCCATTTTCTGGCGAGCACCACCCTTGCGGCCGCCGTTATAAAGTAAAATATTTTGTCTTTATTCAGACTAAATTTTGTTTGGGTTAAATTAAGCAAGAAAAATTCCGGTTTGAAATCTATTTCTATCCCTAGCAACCTCTGCGAGTGAGTGTGAATTTTCTTCCAGAATTTCTTGACTTTAGCGCAGCCCCACCAACAGTGTAATAATGTGCCTATTTGGCCTTTGCATTTCCAGCATTTCTTATTGACATTTTTATACAGCTTGGATAATTTTAGGGGGGTCAAATGCCAATGATAGAAGATTTTCAACCAGTTTTCCGTTATAGCTGTTGTTCCCGAGTATTTGATATTTTTCCTCCAAATTGCCTCCCATTCACTAAGTAAAATAGTATGCTCCAAATCTTGGGCCCATTTTATCATGTTGTCTTTAACACTCTCGGTCTCCATCTCCCATCCATGTAAGGTGTTGTATAATAATCGTATGATTTTTTTTTCTTTTTTCATCAGCACATCCCATATCGAGTCCTGTTGGGCAAAGCCCTTCCTTTTATCTGTTTTATAATATCCTTGAATTTGGGCGTACTGAAACCAGGATATCTCGAGTCCTGATGCTCTGAGTCCAAAAGCACTTCTAACACCTCATTATGGTCCTGGGAACTGCTTCCATGCTCTCCAAACTGGAAATGTTTATTTTTATAGGTCAAATTCAGCATGCTTCTGGGGTTTAGATGGCAATGATAGTTACTCCAGGGCAGGGCCGTAGCCAGGATTTTGATTCGGGGCTGAGTTTGGTTCGGGGGGGCTGAGACTGGGTGGAAGAGGGTCTACCCTAGCAAACCTTTTGTATTGTTATCCCAATAACCCCATTAATGTGGGATATAATGAGCATGGTGATCAGCTCATGATATGAATAAACATAACAGTTTAAATACTGTACCAGTAAAGCCTTTTCGCGGACCACCCTGAGAATTTGGGGGGGCTGAAGCCCCCTTAGCCCCCCCCCCCCGGCTACATGCCTGCTCCAGGGGGTGATTCAAATCTCCCATAGCATGTCCAAAAGACATGGCAACCTGAACTTAACAGCTTGCCTTACCAAGTTAATGCCATCTTCACAATAATAGGTTAAACTCTTGTATTTCTGCTAATGCCCTTATAATCACTATAAAAAAAACCTCTATAAACCCAGGTACTATACACCAGTGGACTAGGCTCTCACCTATCAGATTGCTGTCTATAATAGGTACTTATCAAATCCATAAAAGAATGTATGCATATACCCACATTAATCAAACAAGTAGCTGTCTACAAAATTATAACTTATGTACCATAGAGACAAACATAAATCATATTAAGTCTTAACAAACACTTATATATATTTTCTCTGCAAATGCAGGTCATCAACAATGCATTTCCATCTTTGTCTCTCTGTTCCTAAAAATCTGTCTCCCTGACTTATCTATCTTCAATAGCTGCTACCCACAACAGAGCTGTTCTTGTATTAAAGAGATAGTTCATAATTCTCCAAATCCATTTCAGTCAGGTGGGATTGGATCAGAAAAGCTGGATGACTCAAAGGATATTTTGACTCTCTCAAAGGAAAGATTTATTTTTTTTATTTATTGTACTTTTGCCCTTCTCACCCCCTGAAGGGGGACTCATCCTTGCTAGGTCATTGATTATAATATCTTTTTGGAAAGCCTTGTTGAGATAGAGCCATAGTCCAATGGTTCCAGCCTGTCTGGGAGATCAATTTCAAAAGGTGGTGCTTATGAGAACTTACTCAAAACCATTTCATATATATAGGCAGTTTATCCTATCAATAGTTCATTTCTGTTCTGCAGGCTCTTGAACATTTCCCATAAACTCTGAATGAGACCCTAAAAAAATCTGAGCGGATGTATCAGTACTTTGATGTGACCCAACTCTATTTCACTTTTGAAGTGGAATGAGTTCCAGTTTTTAAACAGATGCCTGATGAGTGACAGAAATCTGAAAGTCCTTATCCCAAAAGTCACTATAAATATTATGAAAACAAATTGGATTCTAGCTACTCTTTTACTATCTCTAAGTTATAGCTCTATGGTTCTACATGCAACCATTATAAATGTTGTGCCCTATCTGAAACTACATTTTTGTTATGAGCCATGCTCTTGCGTAAGATTTCTAGATGGTTTTTATTGCCCTGCCATTGTTGATCAAATTCCTAAGTCTATACTGAGTATCTGAATATGCCATATATTTAGAGCTTTTGCAAAATGATGAGCTTTGAGATATCACAAATACATATCTGAAGATATCCAAAACCATCAATGAGCTAGAATACATACATTTTCTTAAAGCAAATTGGCATCAAGAACATGCCATAATTTGTTCCTTACTGAGGCAAGGGTTCCTGTGAGTGGTTGTGATGTTCTTTACTGGGCTGTTAACATCTTTTGTGTAAACTAGCTTTGGCTTCTGAGACATGTCATGTTTCTTATCAGGGACACCGGATGTTTGTTGTTCTCCCTGAGATCACTTTTTTCTCTTCCACTCTGCAGGAGCCCACAATATGATTGATGAGTTGGCAGCAATAATCAAATGGTGACATTTTTGAGCTCCACAAGAAAACACTAATTCTTTCAAGTCACACTGCGTTGGGAAAACACTTCCTTAAAAACATTAATCTTTTGCTCCACGAAAAGCAATTTAAATAATACCTTAGTTGAACTACAACATGATTTTGGCATGAAATCAAAATAAATACTTAGTATATCTCTTGGGGGCAAGGGTTAAACAAAAATAGAGAGAAATTCTCAAAAATCATACCAGGCACCAGGGACAATATTTGTGTTGCTTGTTGGCTCCCTGTAATAATAACTGCGGAAATAAGACATTAACCATTCAAACATGTGCTTGAGCATTTATATGTAAGTCCCACAGAATTAGATAGGACTTTCTTCCAGGCAGGAAAGTATAAGGTTGTAGACAAAGGCTGTAAGTTTCACTAACTAAAAATAAATATTCTGAGTAGTTATACATAAGAATATGCTGGCTCATAAAATATGAAATGACTCAGACAGCCACTAGTGTCTACTAATGAACCCATTGTACTATAAGAGTTATCCTATGGTATTTTTTAAAATGAGGAGCTTTATGTGCTTTCAGTGATGAGGAAATTACTTATACTATCTCCAATATATGGTAGCCTAGTTCTCTGACTTCTTGAAGTAGAGAAACAGAGTAACTCTGCTCCAGAGACCACCTTCAACCCATCAAATTTGAGGATCTACCACTGAAGAAAAAGCAAGTACCTATTCCTGTGAATTTTCCACAAGTATACCTGGACCTGCTGGGGTAGATATACCTCACTAGTTATCAGAGGGACACTTCCATCCTCTTCTAACCCATCTAGATAGAGGAATTGATCTTTAGGATGTTTTTCTTTCTTCTTACAAGCAGCAGAAAAAGTGAGAAGACTTTGCATGTGGGAATTTTACTATAAATTCCTATTCTATGTGATAAAGACTGAATATGTACAGTGGCTAGTAATTCTGATCACGGAATAGTGCTTGAACAGATAAATTAATAGTGGAATTCAAATATATAGTTATGTTTGTCTAGAATATCAGTGCAAAGGGGTCTTGTAGCCTCTTTGAGAATGAGAGAAAGAAGTTGACGAACATATAAAATAAGGTTTTATTTAAGGAACTGTATTAAAGATAGGAAAGATCTCTAAGGGTGCTAAGCTAACAGTGAACCTAATACTTGTATATATGAGTATATAGGCCAATAAAATTTAGTCAAAAAATCAACCACAAAACAACCTGGATCCATTTTTTCACAGGTCAATGTAAGTATTGTTTCATTTTAGTAGTTTCATTTTTGATAGAAAGAGAGCATAAAGAATGGGAATCTAATAAAGTGATGGGATGATTTTTTTTTTTGTCATGTCGAGGGATTTGAGAAACTGCAAGTCGCTTCTCGTGTGAGAGAATTGGCAGTCTGGAAGGACATTGCCCAGGGGACGCCCGGATGTTTTGATGTTTTATTATCCTTGTGGGAGGCTTCTCTCATGTTCCCGCATGAGGAGCTGGAGCTGATAGAGGGAGCTCATCCGCGCTCACCCCAGATTCTAACCTGCAACCTATTGGTCTTCAGTCCTGCCAGCACAGCGGTTTAACCCACTGTTCCACCAGGGATGGGAATGGGATGGGAATAAGGAAATAGGAAGGGAAAAATGGAAAGATCCTTAATACTCTCCAATAGTCCTCTCCTTGCTTAAGCATTCCTTCTCATTAATTACTTTTGCTTTCTTGACTATACTCTGATATTTCATCTGAGAAATGTTGCAGGGTAGGGAGAATTGCTGCTCAAGCCAAAGAATAAAGAGACTAGGCAACAGAGATGGAATGAACTAAGAGCACTTTATTAACTGTTGCCTATTTAATTGTTTCGGGGAGTTTTTGTGATAAGCAAATCTAAATTAGGGGAACAACTTAGTACAGAAACGGCTGGAACAGTCAGTCTCCCTAGACCAGAATAATATGGAGAACTGAAAAACCTCATAGATAAAGTGCTCAAATCTGATCTCTCTGCCAAGATGGTTTTATTTATGTATATTATACATTTGTGATGGGGTACTCCGTCTTGCAAAACCACACTTTAAACAAAATAGGAACATTATGGTTTAAAACAAAATTATGAAAATCCTACCTGTGTCAGTAATGGGAAAGTTAGCTGCGGAATACGGAAAAACTCAGTTTGTTTGAGTTTATTTCATATCCCATATGCATTACCATCTTATCCTTCATTCATATCACATTGCACATTACGACTTTTTGTTCTTTTCACATGGAAATCTGTATGTTTTCCTAATTCAAATATTTCCATGTATTTTTCATAACGTACACATTTTCCTCATTGAGTAATGCAAGCACATACTTTTCCATTGTGCACCCTTAAAATGTATGCATAGTTGTGTGCATACAGTGTTTTATTTCTTCAGAGTGTACTGGAGAAGCTTCATGAATGTGTGTATTACTGAGCTGAGATATATTTTGTATCACTTGAGATACAAAATAGATACTTCAACCAAGAAGTTGATTTCCAACAAAATTCTTTCTTAGCTCTTGTTACCACTGCATCAATAAAAATGGATGAGCTTTTGAATACTAAGCAGGAAAAACAGGTGTGAGATCACAAATTACTCTCTGGTACAGAGCGTGCCCTTTAGTAAATATAGATGGTTTAGATGATTCTTTACACTGGAATTTCAACAGCATCCAATTGACAACTTTAAATCCATACTGAAGCTGAAGGCTTGACAAGAACAAACACAAGTTTTGAAGAATTAATGATTCAGCATTAGGCTTATTACCAAAAGGAATTCTACTGCCACTGTTGATTTAACATCCCTAAATCTGTCAGAAAGATCAACAAGGCAGTAACTGTACTTAATATTCAACTTTATTCAAGATAATAACCTGTAGATCAAAATAATTATACTGGTCAGCTTAAAGAAGTCAATATCAGTTTAGCTGTATTTCAAGGTATAGATGTCAATCCTGGATTCATTTGTCATTGAGAAAATTACAGTTTGACACTTGTATTTGTGACGCATATGTTCCATGACCCTTCTGTGGACACCTCAAACTGTGGATAATAGCAAACCCTATATTGTGACTATATTTGAGAGAGAAGCATACAGTAGAATTGCACTTTAATATCTAGAGAGGCCCACAAGCACTTCCAATGGGAATATATTTTGGAGTGCAAGTAATCAAAACCAGAAATATTTACTTTGAGAATAAGGGGGCTATACTATAATAGTTTCAAGAGATCCCCATGTGTTTGAGGCTCATAAGTGAAGAAGAAAGCAGCATAAACATTGGATACAATTCTCCTTCTATTATTGATACTTTACCGAGGACCTGATTAGAATTACAGTAATTTGCCACAAATAAACAAGAACAAATAAACAATACTTTAATATTAAATCAAGTGAGACCAAGTATCAAAGTACCATTATCCAAGTACCAAGTACCAAAGTACCAAAGTACCAGATATTACCATTATCCAGCTTTGGGATCCATAAATCAATTGTAGACAATCAAAACTATTATTTGCAATTAAAGGTGTTTGCATTGTTCTTACTTTTTCATTACTTTTCATTACTTTTTCAAATGCAAAAGAAAACCTTAGAATGGAACAAAACTTGGCAAGACTACATCTGGAATACTGTGTCCAATTCTGGGCACACAAGTGAAGGGAGATGTTGACAAGCTGGAATGTGTCCAGAGGAGTGTGAGAACGCTTCAATTCTCCGTAAAGCTCACGCTCAGGCAGGGCTCGATCCAACCAGATTTATTGCAGGTATAACACCTATAAAGCCAAAGCAGTGTCCCATCACCCAAACATACCTTATATACCCCGACCCCCTCCTTCCCTTCCCTTGCAACATCCTGGGAAGGTTGCATCATGTCCTGCTGACTCAGAAATCCCACTGTCCAAGGGATATGACCTCATCCCCCTCTGAGTCAGCATATTCCCATTCAGTGTCCAATGTCTAGAGGAGGTTACATCACTTCCGTTCTGATCCAGCACTTTCCCCAGAGGATTGCATCATCCTGGGGATTCCCCAATGTCCAGTGTCAAAGCAGGTCAAGGCAGACTGGGGCTCTGAGCCTCATCCAGGCTAAGAGTTCCCAGCTCTGACAAGGAGGATGACTAAAATGATCAGGTGGTCTTGAAAACAAGCCCCATGAGGAGTAGCTTAAGGAGCTGGAAATGTTTAGCCTGTAGAAGAGAAAGCTGAGAGGAGACATGATGGTCATGTATAAATATGTGAAGGGAAGTTTCAAGAAGGAGGGAGCAAACTTGTTTTCTGCTGCCCTGGAAACCAGGACATGGAACAACAGCTGCAAACTACAGGAAAGGAGATTTCACCTGAACATTAGGACTTCCTAACTGTGAGAGCTGTTCATCAGTGGAACTCTCTGCCCCAGAGTGTGGTGGAGGCTCCTTCTTTGGAGGCTTTTAAACAGAGGCTGGATTAGGGTTGCCATATGTCCCTTATTCTAAGGGACGTCCCTTATTTTGGCCCTAAAATTTGTGTCCTGTTTTTTCAGGCCCTGTCCCTTATTATTGACTAACAGGACAGGACTGGGCGGGATTGACCAGAGGAAGGTGCGCGCTGCGGTTTCCACGGTAATGCCTGCCCGGGGATTCCAACTCACAGGGCAGGCTGACAGTTGCGCGCTTGCGAGTGTGTGCTCGCCTGCGTCCCCGTTGGAAGGAAGAGGCGATACAGGACTTTTTCAAAGCACAGTAGACTAATTAACCATTACCCAAGGGGAATGTTAGATCATGTTGGATAAAGATAGTTTCTGGTTGCTTGAGAGTTACTCTTAAAGTAGGCCTAGCTGTGTAGCCCAATATTATACAATGCTGTCTATCCCATACTATACTATACCATTAACTATTGACATAATAATCATGAAGATGTACTATCTTATAAATTTAATTTTATTTTAATGTTTAGACAGTGCACTTTTAAAGTCAGCAAAGTCAAGTACTAAATACAGATGGAGAAAATAAGGTAGTTCTAATAATGTTTTTTCTGCATGACAAAGCATGCAGAAACATACCATGTCCTGTTAAGAGGGTGTAAGTCAGTTTCTTTTGTGAGTTTCAATCATTATCTTATTCTGTTAATAAAACTATTTATAACTAATGTTTGAGCTTCAAGTTTTTATGAAGTGTTCCTTATTTTTGTGAAAAATCCCATAAATGTCCCTTATCTTTTATACCAAAAAGTAGCAACCCTAGGCTGGATGGCCATCTGTCAGGATGCTTTGAATACGATTTTCCTACTGCTGGCAGGGGGTTGGACTGGATGGCCCACAAGGTCTCTTCCAACTCTGTGATTCTATGATTCTATGAAATTCTTGTCAAAGTGTTTTTAAAAACGGATAAGTTGTTTCTGGTTCATTTCCTGCTATAATTACCTTATAAGGATAGCAATAATATCAACTATACCCACAACAAGAAAGCAGAGATAAAACATAAAAAATCAAGTATTAAAAAATCTTCTGGAGAGCTATAAAATATATTTTGTGTATTCCTGCTTTCAGAGTAGCTTCAAAAAGTAATTACAGTTACCCAGTATTACTTTGGTGTCATATCATTGGTGACTTGACTCTTATTGTTATTTACCTATGTGTTGGCTCACCATTCAACAACAGATTCAATGGGTCCACTGTTGGTGGTACCAACCAATAGAATTCAAGCAGTTTTGTTACAAGTGAAAGGCAACCTTCCTATGCCCTCCTTACATACGTCATTGTAAGTACAGTGTTCCCTCACTTATTGCTGTGGTTAGGTTCCAGGACCTCCCGCAATAAGTGAAAATCCGTGACATAGGTATGCTCTATTTATTTTAATATTTATACATTATTTTAGTAGTTATGCACTATTTTAAGTCTTTCTAAAGTTAAAATAAAGTGAAGGAAAGGAAGGAAAGGAAGGAAAGGAAGGAAGGAAGGAAGGAAGGAAGGAGGGAGGGAGGAGGGAGGGAGGGAGGGAAGGAAGGAAGGAAGGAAGGAAGGAAGGAAGGAAGGAAGGAAGGAAGGAAGGAAGGAAGGAAAGGCCCTTCAAGGCTGGAGGGAGGGAGGACTGAGAAGGGAAAGCGCCTTGGAGAGCAGCAGCGGCAAAACCCCACAAAACAGCAAAAATACCTTGATATATCTTTTAAATCTGCAATAAGTGAACCGCAAAGTAGCAAGGGAACACTGTATTTGCATTCTTTGTAACTCAATGCTTCAAAATTCTGAATAAACAGTTTTATTCCAAGTAAGTGTGGCAACATGATTTCAGAAACTGACTAATACTCTTCAGTGATGGAGACTAGCCAAGAAGTACATTTAGAAAGAAGAAGAAAGATAACGTTTGTCTGAAATTTCGCGAGCTTGTCATGTACTGTGTTCTATGAAATAGACACCATGTGCTTTGTAGATACAAAAGAGCATTGTTTTTAATATAATTGGGAGCTTAGAGTAAAAAAGGAAGGTAGACACATAGATTTCAGTTTTAAATAAGAAATTCAGACAGTGAATACAATATTTGTATGACAAGGGGTTTATTTAAGGTGAGAATTTTGTAACCATATGGCTGTCAGCTTACAGGTACAGAGGTTAAGTAACTTGTTCAAGGTCATCAAGCAAGCTTTAAATCATTTTGGCTGTGCCTAACCGAACATATTTAGGTCTTTCCCCTCTTGTCTCAGAGATTAATCCTTGCTGCTTTTACACAGCCCAAGGTCATGACAAACATTTTTCAGAGACTTCTTTAATGAATTGCAAATTGGAAGCACTGTTGTGCATTTGTGGCAGAAAGGTTCCCTTGCTCATTCATTCCTGAAGAGAAGTGGAAAGGATTTCAGGAAAAACAAATAATGAACTATTTTGAGACACTATGATGTATACATTAATATGAGACAAGAAATATCATTGCAAAATATTCTGATTTAAAATTGAGACTAAATGTAACCTTCCTGTGGTATACATAACTAACTATTGGATGGAGGATACTTACTAGGCATGGGTAGGTTTGATCGGAATCCTCGTAAATTGGATTAAAATCTGAATTAATCTTGTTTTTAATCGATTTCGAGGTGATTTGGGAACCTGGAAGTATTCTTGCCCTTTCGAAGCCACTGCCGCCATCTTTTTTTTTTCGATCTAGGAAGTGAATTGGAAAGGAATCAGCCTTTGGAGGCAAGCAGCTGGTTGTATGCTGAGATGCTTGCCTCCAGCCAAGGAGGGAAAACTACCATGGGAGTGGCGGGATTTTGGCAAAGCAGCCATTGCCCTTTAAAAAGGGCCATGCGTGCCACGTGGGCTCATTGTGAGCCGGGGATGCGAAGGCAGAGGGACTAGGGCAGGCTGCTTAGGTGGGAAAGGTGTCATATACGACCGCTTTGCAAGAGAAGGACTGGGTTGGGAAAAATTCCCCTTTGCTGTTAATTCCCTTCCTGAAGCAGGGAATACAACTTTTAAGGGTTTATTTTTTCCTGGGGTTTGACTTCTGTGCTTTGGAAAACCAGAATTCCCCTTTGCTGATAACAAATCCCTTCCTGAAGCAAGGAAATTTTATTTCTTTATTTATTTATATTTGCAATACTTTTACCCTGCCCTTCTCACCCCCGAAGGAGGACTCAGGGCGGCACAACTTTTAAGGGTTTATTTTCTCCTGAGGTTTGACTTCTGTGCTTTGGAAAACCAGAATTCCCCTTTACTGATAATAATTTCCTTGGGAAAACACACAAAAGTTTGGAGACCCCTTTGTCTGCCAGGGGTTACACGTTGTACTTTAGGAAACTAGAAATCTAGTAATCTAATCTTTTTCTTGGGGAACAACACAAAAAAGTTTGGAGGCCCCTTTCCTCTCCTTGGGCTTACACAGGTACTTTTGGGAAACTAGAAATCTACTAATCCAATCCTTTTCTTGGGAATCAACACTATAAAACTTTAGAAGGAGCCTTTCCTCTCCTTGAGCTTACACATGGTACTTTGGGAAACTAGAAATCTACTAATCTAATCCTTTTCTTGGGAATCAACAAAATAAAGCTTTGGAAGGCCCCTTTCCTTTCATTGGGCTTACACGTGGTACTTTGGGAAACGGGAAATCAACTAATCCAACCTAATCAACACAATAAAACTTTAGAAGGCCCCTTCTCTCTCCTCGGGCCTACACGTAGTACTTTGGGAAACTAGAAATCTACTAATCCAATCTTTTCTTGGGAATCAACACAATAACACTTTGGAAGGGGAGGACTGCTGGCATCCACAGGGCAGGTAAGTGGTCCGTCCCCGGGGGCATTTGTCCGTCTTCCTGATGTTAGAGGGGGTGGTCGGGGAGGACTGCAGCCTTTCACAAGGCAGGGAAATGGTCAGTCCTCAAGCAATTCTTCCCTCCTGGTCTTTGAGGTTTGGGGCAGTGGGGTGTTACGCTGGCCAACGGTGGAAACAAGCAAATGTAATAAATTACTTTAATGGTATGAGATAAATTTTATTTTCTCATATTCAGAGAGGTGTGCCCTAGAGAAATATGCAAAACAGAAAGATAGATTTAAATTTTCCCAAAGAATCCTGGAGGCAGCACATTTCTTCTTGTAATATTCCTTATTAGCTTACTGAAATTACTTTAAAAATTGTCAAGGACTCAGGGATCTTCTAAACATGTTGAAAGTTAGTATGCTGACAGAGGAGAATCTTTTCTACCAACATGGCAAGTTTTGTCAGTAGCGGTCTAAAAATGAGGGAAAGGGAATCCCCCAGGTTTTGCCTGTCCCATTTGCAGCTTTTTGCGCATTGCGCAATTGTGCCCACCATTAACGAAGCAATTTGGAAATTTCGGAAATTATTTTTGGAAAATTTCGGAAAATGGTCTTTCAGATAATCTGTATAGGATTTTATAAGTCAGCAGTTTGGAATTGTGCCTGGAAATGAAATATAACAGATAAGAGGCTTGGTCCACAAAACGTCTTGCAAATTCTTCACAATGGACTGTACCTTCTGTACCCTGACCACTCAAAAGATCTGCACTGAACAATACTGTACGAATTCAGTGGTGCCAGAGAAGTATACTTTCTTGACTGCTACCAGTGCCATAATAAAGGCGTTCCAACAAGCTCCAGCCTATGTTCTATCAGACTAACTCTAAGTCTTCTGTCGTCAACAATCTTAGCCCCCTAGTAAACTGGCCTGGCTCTGCTCTGCGGGTGGGGACATTTAGGAATTGTCATGTCCACCACCATGGCCATCTCCCTATTCCAGAGATCAGCCAGAGCTGTAACAGGAAGAGCTTTTGAAGTTCCTCAAAATCAATGCTGGTCATTTATTCTACAAACCATAAGCAATAATGCTTTGTTTATACTGCCTTGAATGTCATATTGGGAGAAAGACAGGATATAAACCCAAAAGCATATAAAAATTGCTTGAGCTGAGGAGGAGAACATGAACCATGTCTTTCTAAGCTCCAATGTCCCGGCATATCTCCAGCACACACATGCGTGTGCACGCGCGCACACACACCTCTTTCAGAGGAGATTTAATTATCTTCTATGTTTTTATCGTTAAGGTGTCAGCTAAATCTGTATTCATTTTTATTTGCCTTCGGGGTGTAAGCAAATATTTTATTCGTCCTTCTGCTTTTGGATTGTTGACTTTATTGTTCTTTGTTAGCAAGGTGTAATTTTAGAGGTGTGATTGTCAGTGCATTCTTGTGGAGCTCATTAGCTCCAGGATCCTGCGAGAAAAGGGATACCATTGAAATCAAACACATGATATGCATAACTGATAACAGTATTCCAAGTGATTTATTTTTACAAAAACATGGATAATCATGGTGAAGCTATCTCTGCCATGGATAATGAACCAGCCTTAGTTTCATGCAGTGAAAGTCACTAAGATAGATATCCATCTATTTCTAAAGTGAATGAGCTGTGAATGGATGGTTTCAGAGGTGAAATGGGATTCCTTCTGCTGCCTTCCAAGTCCATTAAGGAATGGAACTGCATATGTTTCTTTCCAACCTGATGGTAGGAATTGTTGACAGGGGAGAAGCAAAATACAGGTCTGTAGTGCAACAATGCACAAAAATCTGATAGGATATGAATTCTTCTTACTCTAATGCAATAATATAGATTAAGGTAAGGAATATAAAACAAATTCGGCAGGGGTACACACTAAGTAAGGGGCATACAACAAAGTCT
This sequence comes from Anolis apletophallus, assembly GCA_030556195.1. Classification (NCBI taxonomy): domain Eukaryota; kingdom Metazoa; phylum Chordata; class Lepidosauria; order Squamata; family Anolidae; genus Anolis; species Anolis apletophallus. The sequence continues at coordinate 67,043,738 of JARBWK010000007.1, read as the reverse complement.
GGATATTCTCTGCCTATCCAGGATATGTGATAACAGAGTTTAGACCCTTTGTGAGATACCAGGGGTATAAATACCCTCTAGAGGCATTTTCTCCTGACATTTTGCCTGCATCTATGGCAAGCATCCTCAGAGATTGTGAGGTCTGAGAATACTTGCCATAGATGCAGGCAAAACGTCAGGGAGAGAATGCCTCTAGAACATGGCCATATAGCCCGCAAAAACCTACAACAACCCAAGAAGCCATTCTCCTTATATAAATCAAAGTGCATACTCCCCATACTGACATCTGTTTTCTCTTTAGGAAAAGATGCATAGTATGTTTATAGTCAAACCATTCATGTTTTAAAGGCTAAGCCCTTTAAAGCAGCTTACCTGTCCAAATGAATCTCCCTCTATGAACCATCTGGGAGGTTAAGATCATCCAGGGAGGCTCTGTTCTCTATCCCATCCCATTTGTGTTTTATTGTGTTTATTGTTTTTTGATGTCTGATATTTTGTGATCTGTGGTTTGGGCACGGCCCCATGTAAGCCACTCCAAGTCCCCTTTGGGGAGAGGGAAGCGACTTATAAAGTTTATGATTATGATTATGATTATTATTTGCAGGCGCCACTGGTGCGGATGAGAGACAGGGCCTTCTCAGTGGTGGCCCCTTGGAACTCCCTCCCCAGTGAAATTAGATCAGCCCCCTCTCTCCTGTCCTTCAGAAAGAATGTGAAATCATGGCTGTGGGACCAAGCCTTTGGACAATAATTCTCATTGCAAAAAGTGCTTATGGAACAATGTAATTGATGACCGGAATGGCTCCTGGAATAAGCCTTTGGATTGTGTGATTTTAATTAACTGTTTTAAGATTGATATGTTTTAATTATTGATTTTTATGTATATGTAGTATTATCTTATGTATGTATGGCATTGAATTGTGCCTGTTTTGTGAGCCACCCTGAGTCCCCTTACTGGGGATAAAAATGTAGTAAATAAATAAATATTGATTGTTGTTAGAAACATATTATGGAAAGTATGCACTATGATTTAAAGGGGAAAGCTCCTGCCTCTCTCATTGCCAGCAGCATGACTAAAGAAATGGTAGCAGGAACCTTGGAGTGGGGAGTTGAGGAAAGAAAAAAAAAACAAATACCAAAGAGAAGAGTCTCAAACTAATTCATTTTACACAAGCACATAACTGATGGAAATCCCTGAAGCAAATAATTAAAATTGTACATAGTGTATTTTTGTGATGGTGGTGTGTATTCAACATGGACGTTTCTTGGCAAGATTTTTTCAGAGACAGTTTGTCATTGCTTTGACTGAAAGTTGGCCAAGTTTTTTCAAAGGCTTTCCATGTTTGAGTAAACATTCGAACTCTCATCTCCTAGACTCCTAAGCCAGCACTGTAATAATTACACTATGCTAACTAACTAGCTATGTCGCTAATTACATCAACCATATACAGCATGTAGAAAAAGTCATAATCCTGCATGACATTTGTCACAAAAAATGCATTAACCAAATAACATGATACCACATAAACAATATGGTTAATGATTACAAAGGATGGTTATACTGGCAATTTCTCAAAAGACAGAAATTTGTGAGATCTTTTTGAGAACCTTCTTTAATGGATTTTTCATAATAAAAATGCCAGTTCTCAATAATACAGAAGCTACCAATCTGAGTTTAGAATCTATTTCTATAGCAAAGGTCACTAGCTAAATAATTAGATAATAGACTTTTTTTTCCTTGTGTGTATATAGTCTATGTTATGCTATGGACAGATGGAACTCCATATAGGCCTGCATTTCTGTAATTGTTCATCATTACTTACTTGGTGGATTGCACTGCTATAGTATTATTTCATTACCCCTCGGCATTACTTCGCGAACGAAGATTCAGGAAGGACTCATCCCATGCTTTTTACAATCGCGTTGATGACTAAAAGGGCCAATCTGAGATAGGCAAGTTCGGTTGCAGAAAGCACAGCAGAAAGTCTCCTTGAGTGATGTTGTTTCCAAGTTGCGGTTCTTTCTGCGTTGTCGTTTCTCTTCAAGACCCATTCGGCGTGTCTTCTCGAAAGAGGCTGCAGCATTGTGGATAGTGCATCTCCATGCCTCCCGATGTGAGGCCAAGGTGGACCATTGTTGGTGATCAATCTGGCCGAGCCTGAGATGTTGTTTCAGGGAGTCCTTATATCTCTTTTTGGGGGCACCTCTCTTGCGATGACCCGTGGCGGGTTCATCGTACAGTAGTATCTTTGGGAGGCGGTGGTCCTCCATTCTAGAGAGTTGGTTGAGGTAGGCACGATTTCCCTGGGTACTGGTTGTGGGGGGTCGGGAGCAGGTCAGGGTTTTGCCCTCCCTTCTGCTCGAGATCCCCGTGTACAACTGGTGGGCCACTGTGTGATACAGAATGCTGGACTAGATGGGCTGAGGTCCGATTCAGCATGGCTCTTCTTATGTTCTTATGTTCTTATGTGCCCTGCCCAGCGCAGCTGTGTTCTCAATAGCATGGCCTCAATGCTGGTGATCCCTGCTTGCTCAAGGACAGCAATTATTTCATTAATATTGTTGTTAATGCTGACACATTGGATTATAATTTTTCCACATAGATGGTTCATTTAATATTCCATATACTGTTTTAATTATTTGCTTCAGGTATTTTCATCAGTTATGATGTTGGCTAACAGGAATGCAAAAACAACCCAAGGTGCATGTGGATCATGGGCAACATATTGCCAACCCTTGCTCTAGAGTAGCTTGTTTGATGTGCTACAGCACAATTGGAAACACAGAAGGGCACAAAAATATCCACTGTCAAAACAGAAGCTGTACAAAGAAACTCAACAGATTCTCAAAATAACAGTTCTTTGTCATCATAGCTGAGTATAACTGAATTTCTCTTTGCTCCAACTAAAGGGAGATACTAATGTATAGATGTTCTTCTAGATGTTCATACTTTCAGAAAATTGTAGCACTGAGCAATCTTTTTCTTTCTTTCTGAAAAATGTCAATCGTTTTTGGCTAATCTGGCTAACATGATACTGGGGGGGGGGGGGATTATTCAAAACTCAGGCTCTGGGACAATATCTTGGGTTCTGGAGCCTGGGAGCTAGGAAGGGGTTTGCCCTTTGGACAGATAAGGGATTTAGCTCCCCACTTTTGAGAGCTGGGGTCTATGGGGGGAATCTGCCTTGCAAAATACAACCTGAGATTAGTAATATAAAAAATGGACTATCCTCTGGATAAAGTGTATTCACCCAAGAAGAGACTAAGGAGGTTTTATTTCCGGTAGGCAATTGCTCCAGGTAAGACCCCAACCAGATTGCTTTCCCCCTCTAGCAAGTTTTTCAGGTTTTAATCTTAAATATTTAATAGATCAAATATAGTGGGCCTTATTTTATCCAATTTCATGTGTCTGGTCTTGTTGTTTCAGAGTTTTTCATCAATGCTATTTTTCCCTTTTTTCTGTTTTTTACTGGGTTAGCAAGTCATTTCTTCTATAAATGACTTGTAATATTGCTATATATACATCAAAATTAATTGAAATATCTATCTTTTTACTATAATATGTCACATTAACTTGCAAAATGTTAATGGTGCATTATCCAAATAATAATATAGCTTCTGGTAATGTATTACCCAATTCTGCTATTTTTGGTTCTGAAAGTGCCTTTTTATAGGTTCATTTATTTTTAAATGTTCATAATGGTCCTTTAATACAGATTTTTTCTCTCTACCCTTAGGGCTTAAGATCAATCATTAGAATGCTTGGTATTAGGGGTAATAACAAAGTGTCAACATTTTTGTTTGGCTTCTGTTATTGCCACATTTTAGACTTATACCAGCAACAAGCTATTAGGGATCCGTCTATCTTTCCTTTATGTTCTTGGATGCAAAGTGTGATCAAAGTTAAAGAGAGAATGGAATAAATAAAACTAAAACTTTAATTCAGATCACCTAATCACGTTCTAACCATGTCCAATAGATTGATTCACAGCAATGAAATTTAATCATGCTGCTATAAATTGTGATTTACAATTCTAATCATTACTTTATTTACTTCTTTGATTTATATTCTGTCTTTCTACCAAAACTGGGAGTGAAGGCTTACAATAAGATTAACTAAATGAGCTACAAAGAGAAAAGGCTATGTTAATATGAAAACACCATTGAATTATAGCATTAATATACCATTAAATTAAAAAGTTATTTAAAGATCGTTTGAGAGGATGTCTACACTGCCAATTATTTTTGAGTCAGTGAAGAGCAGAAATGCTTTGTTCTGGTCACAAAAGCCATGGAGGTGTTTACACTTGTAGCAGAGGCGGTGTAGTATCTGCATTGCCCAAATGGGCCTGAACCAATTTGACCCAGCTTGACCATCAGCATACCTTTCATGTTACCATTACTGCTGCCAGAGATGGTTCCATCAAAGCTCCAGGAGATATCCTGGCCATCTGAGCTTCCCCATGCTGACATCAACAAGAACACCCATGTCACTAGGGAGAATAAGGGAGTGATTCCCCTCCCTGGTAGCATGGTCATCTTTGTTGATGTCAGCACAGGGCATCTGCATTGGGAGCTTTTTCAGAGCTCTGTGGCCATTTTTTCAACTAAAGGGGCAGCATGGCCTGATTCAACTCCTTTTCCTATTCCTTGTGCTCATAAGCAAAGTAAAAAGGGATGGCACATGAGCTTATATTTGTGTCAGAACTCGTCAAGTATCCACATGTCAAAACTCCAGAGCATTCTCTGGCTTTCCTTAGCATGGGACAAAGTGGTTAAGTCCAGTTTACCCTGAGTTAAGAATCAAAAGATCCTGGATATCATGAAGACAGCCAGGATGAACTTCTGGCCATTTTTGTGGCTGGTTTAGACAAGCACTTGGATTCTTCAAAGATAGACTACCAAGTGTGGCTGCTCCTTCGGTGGAAACGCAACCCCATCTAGGACAGTTTGTTTACCCAATGCTTGAACCCCCACACCACAAATTTAATGTGGCCCTACGTATCAGTTTTAAACTCCATCCCTTAAAACCCACTGACGTTTGAAACCAGAAGTCTGGTTTTCTATATTTAAAAGAAATGGAAGAAATTTTGCTGATAACGTCCTGTTTCAGCTGGGGAGGGAAGATGAAAAACATGCACAGGTGTTAGAGCTATAAACATAGCCCCTTGGACACTTAGAGCTTGCCTTATGCCTGTTTTAGACACTTGGCATGCAGATAGAATATCAAATGTCTAAACAGTTGGAGTCCTGTGAAGAAAGTAATGCAAGTAAATGATTTTGTGACTGAAAATGTTTTTCTACATTCATCTAAACTTCTCTCAAGAAATTTAGATGAATGTAGAAAATGCTTGTATATGTGCTCTCAGGGAAAGAAATAATTTCAACCAACCCTCTCATCTTCACCTACTCATTGAAATAATAGAAATCCTCTTTTAAATTTTTGTATATTTCCAAGAGCACAGACAAATTCATGTAACCTTTTACATTCGTCACAAAATGCCAAGATGTCAAAGACTTGGCAGAATCCATTAACTGAGCAACTCAGATTCCAAACAGAGCCAAATCTGACCAGATACACCAGCAGCTTCTGAACTGGTCCAACAAATGCACAGGTGAGCAGTTACAAAATTGGCTCACCGCCACTCACCTGCTACCTGAAGCCTACCCCCTCTAATTTATCTTACCAGTGTTCGGTACGCATCAAAATGAAGGAAGACTCTCTTTGTCACCTAGAACAGTGTTTCCCAACCTTTTTTGAGCCGCGGCACAGTTTTTACATTTACAAAATCCTGGGGCACACCACCAACCAAAATGACACTCTAACACAGTGATACATATAGTTCATATGTTTTTAAATGTATTTATACACTCAGTGTGAAACCTGGGCCTGTTTCAATGAACACAACATAGATATCCTGGCAGGAATGGCAGAAAGACACACACGAAGATCTTGCTCAACAGCTGGGCATTATAGTTCACCCGCAATCAAAGAGCATTCTGAACTCCACCAATGATGGAATGGAATCAAACTTCCCACACAGAACTACCATAACCAAGAGAAAATACTATAAGAGCTTGGTGGGCATTGACCTTGAGTTTTGGAGTTGTAGTTCACCTATATCCAGAGAGCATTGTGGAGGGGAGGAAGGAAGACATGGGGCGAGTTTGTGCAGTAGCGCCCGCACGGGTCACGTCTTCCTCCCTCCCCCCCCTCCCGCAGAAATGGCAGCGTGAGCAAAGCGAGGCAAAGCAAGCAGAGCAAGGCTGGGAAGAAGGGAGCCCGAGTGGAAAAGAAAAAGTGTTTGGCAGGAGGGGGAAGAAAGGGTATTGGAGGTTCCAATTTCCCACGGCACACCAGGTAATCGCTCACGGCACACTAGTGTGTCACGGCACACTGGTTGGGAAACACTGACCTAGAATGATGCTATCCAGTATGCAGAGTAAATTGGAAGGGGAGAGAGGAAGAATCTCTCCCACCTCTCCCCTTCCTTCCGATCTCCCTGGCACACTGGATAGCGTCATTCTAGCCACTAAAAGTCTTCCTTCCTTTTGGTAACCACCTGACATCACTAAGGTAAGTTAGAGGGGTGTAAGGCAGTTGCTACCCACTTTACCTGAGGTGCCTTAGCCCAGGAAAGGCAGAATGGCATCTAATCAACTGTGGAGCTTCAAGTATGACAAGCAGCACAGTTTGATTAGATGGCACTGAATAATCCAGAGTTTTGGGGAAGGTTTGGAGTACCCAGAAAGTTCAATTAATGCAGGTCCACTTTACTACTGGGTCAGTTCCATGTCTGGTATAACAACCATGGAGCCAATCCAGGTCTTCATCGGGTTAATAACATGTCAAGATGTGCTCTTAGTTAACTAAGTAAAAAGCCCATAGACATGCATATTTCTTTTTGAAAAATACATGGAGCACCTTCTTTCCCTCTTGAAACCTAAGATTTACTTGCTCAATTCAAGCCTAATTGTTTCAGTCAGATTACTGTAATAGGCTCTTTGTCTCAAAAGTTATTTATTTTCCTCAGGGCACAACTGAATTCAACTATATTAGATTCAAAGCTTTATTCTGTTTTAAACCTGATTTAAAGAGCTATTAAGAGTTATCACAAGATAATATATGAACAGTTATTAAAATGCAATCATGTAAGAGGTTTCCTATGACAAATGGAACAGGCATGACTTAATTTGGGAAATAATCCAAAAATATAAAGTCTCTTTCAGAAAGGTCTAATGCTGGTGCATAGCTTCTAGTTGCTCACGGAGGCCACTTAGACTGGATCTACACTACTATATGAGGGTGGGTCAATAAGTCCATGACTTTTTGAATTTCCCGCCTCTTAACTGAAAGGGCAACACTGCTCCGGTCAACAGGCATTTGTCAGTTGACTCCTGTCAAAATTTGAACAAGCTGCATCATTTAGTTTGTGTTTGACAGCCATTGATAACAGACTAGCACGTGATTTGAGGAGAAAATGGAAAAAAATGAATTTTGTGTGCTCATTAAAAAATATTTTGTGGAAAAAACCCATCACTCAAACCAAGGCTAAGCTTGATAAATACTATGGGGACTCTGCACCATCAATTTCAATGGTAAAAAGTGGTTTACTGAATTTTGTTGTGGCTGTACAAGCACGGAAGATGCCGAACGTTCTGGACGCCCAGTTGAGGTCTCTGTACCCGAAACAATTGAAAAAATTCACGATATGGTGTTGGCCGATCAGAGATTTAAAGTGTGAGAGATTGTGGAAGCCATAGGCATCTCACATGGCTCAGTGGTTTCAATTTTAAATCATCACTTGGGTATGAGAAAGCTTTCCACAAGATGGGTACCGCATTTGCTCACAATCAACCACAAACACAATCGTGTGGCAATTTTGCAGGAGTGTTTGCCGTTGTTCAACCGCAATTTGGATGAGTTTTTGTGCTGTTTCATAACCGTGGACAAAACGTGGATCCACCGCAACACACCAGAGACCAAACAGTAGTCAAAACAGTGGATTTTTCAGGGTGAATCAGCGCCAAAGAAGGCCAAAGTGGGTTTGTCAGCCAATAAAGTCATGGCGACAGGGGCGGTCTCACCTCTCCTGGGGGTACATGAGCCTCATTTCTCGCCCCCATGGCTGCTGGACGCGGCAGCCCGCGCGGCGACGTCACCGCGCATGCGCAGTGACGTCACACGCAGCTGCGCGGCGACGTCACGCACACCTGCACATGCGTGGTGACGTCACGCAAAGCTGCGCGAGTGCGTCACGAACGCCTGCGCATGCGCAGTGACGTCCGGCGTGGCTACATCGCCGCCTGCGCCGCCTGCGCCGCCGGCTGCATCACCGGCTTGCTTCGCCGGCGGGGAGCACTGCCTCCCGGGCAGGAGGCGCGGCGGGGCGGCCAGCGTGGTGGCGCCCCTCGCAGGCGGCGACGCCCCTCCAGGACCCGTCGCCCTACGCGGCCGCTTCCCTGGCGGAATGCCAAAGGCCGGCACTGCATGGCGACCGTTTTTTGGGATGCACGTGGTATAATCCACATTGATTACCTTCAAAAGGATAAACAATCAATGGTGAATATTATGGGTGCACACATGTGCGATTGCCATGGCAACAATCCATGAATTGGGATACGAATTGCTTCCTCATCCGCCCTATTCTCCAGATTTAGCCCCGAGTGACTATTTCTTGTTTCCAAACCTGAAGAAATGGCTCGGCGGAAAGAGATTTGACTCCAACAATGAAATCATCTCACAAACAAATACCTATTTTGATGACCTCGACAAATCTTATTTTTGGAAGGGATAAAAAATTGGAGAAACGTCAGACAAAGTGTATAGAGCTCAAAGGAGACTATGTTGAAAAATAAAATGATTTTTTATCAAAAAACCTGTTTTATTCAAAAAGTCACAGACCTATTGACCCGCCCTCGTATATATTATTAATTGGTGGCAGTGCTACATATTAATTAGTGTTTGCTACATATTAATTGGCAGCAGCCTGAAGATTGCTGCCTGTATTTCCTGTGTTGTTTGCTTCAGCTGTCAAGTGAATTTCAGACAATGTAATATAGTGTTTTGAGTGTTAGTTTATGACTGAGTTCAAAGCTCCAATGAAGCACGCAACAATCACAGTGACCTTTTGTCTAGAAACAAAGGTACAGTAGTGTGATTTTCCTTTGCTATTTCTCACTTGACCTATTTTGGAGGACCATTAAAAGGATGGAGTACATTGTCTTGATCTTATGGGAAGAAAAGCGAGATATGAATGTAAAAAAATTAAATAAATAAGTAAATACATTTTCCCTCAATACTTTTATACTCTTATACTATTTATGATGTTGTGAAAAAGATTGAGACTGTGATAAGCCCCATATGTAAATGCTTCATAACACAGAATCAGCTGCATTTGAACAACTTATGGCTGTTGCAACTCAGGTAAAAGTCTACAACTAACTTAACTGGTCTATGAAATTTCTGAGTTACTGTACACGCACATGTATAGGTCTAGAATTTTTAATTAAAAATTAATTACCAAAACCTAGACTGACTAATTAATGGGGTCAATTAAGTACTGTATCAGAACTCCTATTTGAAAAGGACCTATCTCTGAGTAGAGTGGTGATAGACAAGAACTTTAAAGAAGTGCCAACCCCCTCTACGTTCTCCATGATGGGCACCACTTTTATTGATCTGAAAAATGGCAAGAGGCAGTAATCCCTCTGAAGCAGCACAGCGACTTTCCTCTATCTGCAAAATGACCTTCAATTTATCAGTAGATCAAATCAACAACCATCATTTTGCCCCCAAACCTTACCATCAATTTTTACTTGAGGGCAACCTATACATGAGTGTATATATGGCATATGTTACAAAAAGTCTATCTAGAAACTCTCTGAGTGCATCTATGCAGATAATCCATGTTTTGAATACATGAAAATTATCCCATTTTGTATGTATTATCACTTTATCATAATAATTGTTTCCTGAAATAACATTATCATGTCCATTTTTATATATCCACTAGCTGTATCCAGCACGCGTTGCTGTGCCCTATTTAGGAGATGCGAGAAAGTAAGGGAATTGAGTGTTTGTGTTTGTGCCTCAGCCCTTTGCCTTATCCACCTCTGACAGTTTATTATGGGTCGGAATGTTCATGTTGGCTGGCCAGTACAGGAGTTATGCAAATTCCCCCTTATTGGCAGTCAATCATGTTGTCAGAATCTAGAGGCTGGGAGAGTCGTTGGCAGCCCCGGGGGATGCTGGGAAATGTAGGTTTTTACTCTCGTTGTTTTGGGGCCTTTTAGGTTTTGGGGGGGAAGTTTCTTTGCTACAAACGTACCTTGCTTGAGGCCTATTTCTGTTGGCAAGTTTGGTGTTTCTGCGTTGTAAGGTTTCTCTGTTTGGGACGGTCTTTCCATGACGACTCTTCCTTTATATATATAGATTAGTCAAGTTTCTATTTGCCTATTCAATTATTTTGTTGGAATCACATTTTTGGCTCATGCTTGAAACTGCTACAGAACAGGTTGGTATAAAAGCTAAATGTAGGAACACCTAAATATTGTAAAATTCCAAAAGTATCCTTTCAACAGCCTGTGATATCCTTTTTCTGAATGATCCCCCAACCAGTCAGGTGCTTAACACCTGTGTAAAAATAAAAGAGAAACCAATTTATTCCTCCTCCTGACAATGAGCAATATAATTTTAGCAAGTTTGAGAGATCTTTCCATGCAGAGTTCTAGCCACTGAATCAGAAAAAGAAATTTTATCTAACCTTCATGTGACCTGGTTTCCTTTACAGCTAAGAGTATACTGAAGATTGAGTGCATTGACTGTAGCAACTATACTGTGTAAAGAATGGGTCCTGAATATCTATGGGGTTATTTATACTATGAACAGTGATCATTTTTTAAGAACTGGCTGTACTAGTCTCTTACTGCACAAAAAGGAAGAAGAATATTTCACTCAATACTGCATTCCCGTAAATAGTAATTCCCAACTTGTAGTCCATGGACCACCAGTAGTTTTCAAGAACTAAAATATGGTCCGCAGCCTACACCGTTCCAACAAGAGCAACTGGTCTCATGAAACCCTCTTATAGTGCTGAGGCATATTAAATATGGTTTTCTGCAGGTGAGCGGATGGTGACAACCGGATGGCATATGTTCTGTATCAGAAACTAGAGCTGGTGTGGTCTATCCAATGCAATTTTCTGAATCAGCACCCCAAATAATCAAACGGAAGCTGAAGTTGACCAAAAATTGATTCATAACCCTTTGGGTACTAATGTTGGAGAATGGTCCCTGGTCAAGTGTTCCCTGGTAAAAAAAAGAAAGAAAGAAAGAAAAGAACGAAAGAAAGAAAGAAAGAAAGAAAGAAAGAAGGTTGAGAACCACTTGCCCCCGAAGTTGGTTTATATTCATGAACACTCATATAAAAATTAAAACCAGTTAGTCTTAATGGTGTTGCCACATTTCTTTTCTTCTCTCCCACTTCCTTACTCCTTTTTATACTATAAACAGAAGGCTAAAGGGAATTTGGGTCCATTAATGCAAACTATTTCAGAGCATAAAATGAAATATTTCACCAAACTAACTCAAAATACAAAACATTAACCACTCCAGATGCAATTGAATTTCTCACTACTGGTTAAACTGGACAGGACTAGAAATTAATTGCTAGCAACATCCTGGTGGATTTATGATTATAATCCCCTTTCTAATTGGATCTGATCTGACCACCCAGCAAATTGTGTCATATATAAAATATTTTAGCCCTGAACATGCTGCAAAATGCTGTGGCTCAATGATTTTACAGAAAGAGGGTGTAATTTCATTTCTTTCTATATAAAGTGCCAGTTGAACATCCCATATGATTCACTGTGGGAGAACAGTAGATAGACTATGGACCTCGCCACATGGGAGTCCTTACTCTGGGAGACAGCAGGGGCATCCATGTGACAGTGTGGTGAATCTGTCAGGCAGCAGAGAAAATATTTGGGCAGCACCCCACATCACCATCTTGCCATCCCACGCCAAAATCCGTCTGTCCCCAGCTTACTCCCATGCTGTCCCTGGCTTGTCCTATGAGAATACAGGTAGTCATTTGACTTAGCACTCTTCTGAGTCACTCCACCAGAAGTAGCCCTGCTTTATGTGATGGGCTCTGGTGGGCTCTGTCCTAGCTGTATCTCAGCAGCATCCTAGGATGGGGCTGATAGCTCATGTGATGAGGTCATATAATCTGAATACATTCATACTAAATATGAATATAATCTGAATACATTCATACTAAATATGACGGGGACCGCCTTCCACCTGGAAACCAATGTCTTCACTGTGGGAAAACATGCAGATCAAGAATAGGACTCCATAGCCACCTACAGACCCACCACCAAGACACTAAATTTGAAGGACCATCATCCTTGGGCTATGAGGGATCACCGAAGTAAGACTGAATATGGGCCTATATGATATGATGTGCTTATAGGCATAGCTTGCAAAAATAGCTGAAGACTATGACTCTCAGAATACGCCAGAAAGAAGTAACTTTAATACAGCCTGTCCTTTAGTATAGTTTGATTATAAATCTCTTGAACCTGTCATTTGGGGGAGACAGCCACACAAAATTTACTGAACTAAAATAAAATGGTATAATTAAAAAGAAATGTTCTTTGAATTCATTGTGCTCCCTTGAAGTGTTCCAGATTGAGTGGGGAGGATGTGTCTTTAATAGAAATGTAATAGGCATATGCACACTTAGAAATAAAATTCCACATAGTACAGGTAAAAATCTCCCACTCCACCTCTCCAAAGTCACCAATAATTCAGGCCTATTAGTATTCATTCTTTGAGAGGTGTATGGCAATGATTAAAGCAAACCTTTTCCCTCATTTTTCTTCTTCTTTGATTGTAACAAAAATGATAGACTGAGTCAGAAGGCTCATATTCTTCTTTGAAGTAGGCTATTTTAATAAAATATCATTTTAATTATTTTTTTGGCCAAATGGAAAAAAGAGACAAAGTTTTAAAACTAGGGTGAAAGAAAGAGACTTACCGGTATGAGAGAAAATTAGTACTAAATGAAGACATGCATTAAGAAGTTCCAAGCAAGCTGAGGAATTAAAGTGAGCCATTTTAGGATATCCTGACTTTCCATGTTCACACTTTGAACCATTATCATAGAACAAATTGTTAACATGCAAAATTAATATGACATATGACTCATTTTTAACATGTTATGTGATACAGTATTATAAAGTTTTAATTATGGAAAAAGAAATTAGTGTTAATGACTTCTTAAATGCAAAACTCTTTCATCAGAGAAGGACGTTGCCAGAAATGCTTTTTAAAGGGGGAGGTGTTTTATGTTTATGAAAATCTATTGCTGGCATGTACTGTTGTGTATTCCCTAGGTAATCATGTTTTAGGCATCTAGGCAAGGGAACTTTACAAATGTTGGAATATGCAGATCTCCAAATAATGTGTTCAATCATGTAAACAGCAAAAGCTACAAGAATATCTGCGTTGTTGTAGGTCTTTTCGGGCTATATGGCCATGTTCTAGAGGCATTCTCTCCTGACGTTTCACCTGCATCTATGGCAAGCATCTTCAGAGGTTGTGAGGTTGTAACCTTTGAGGATGCTTGCCATAGATGCAGGCGAAACATCAGGAGAGAATGTCTCTAGAACATGGTCATATATCCCAAAAAAAACGTACAACAACGCAGTGATTCCAGCCATGAAAGCCTTCAACAATACAAGAATATTTCTTGGAAGTTAAAAAAAACAAGATTAGACTTGCCATTAGACAGCAAGTTTTAGGGGCCATGAAAAGACTGCCAATTTAAACTTGCTGGTTTGCCATGGGCAGCAAAATAACCTGGGTCATCTTTGGACTGATAGCTATCAAGCAGCTAAAGCTCATACCTTAGACCTGCTTATAATATAAAGACATTTTGATAGCAGTGTTTTGTTCAATCCAGACTATTATCAAGACTCCTGAGTCCTAGGCCCCATCTATATTGCCATATAATGCAGTTTGAGCTGTATTGTATGGTCAGTGTAGACTCATATAATGCATATTGAACTGCATTGAATAAGATTATATGAGTCTACACTGTCCTATAATCCAGTTTTATCTGCATTATACTGGCAGTTTAGATGTGGTCTTAGTCTTTTGCTTAAAACTAAAGAAATGTCAGAAGCAATTTGCAACAAAAACAGCTGATTAGAGTATTTATTGGCAAGCAAGTGCAGATAATCAATTAATAAGTCAATATTAATGTATTGGATGTAATGATTTCACATTTGTCGTTTTGATCAACACAGTGCTTTTGTCAAGAAATCACTATTCTCCTAATACGGCCATGTGTTTCATTACATTGCTAAACAAGTGATGTGCATTGTTGCACTTTGATTAATTATAATCGAGCATTTCCAGTTCGTTTTCCTCTTGCATAAAATACCTTCCATGGAATGCAGACATATGTCACATTTTCCATTCACCCACTTTTGGGGAATGTATGAAAGTGTATCTCACAAGTAGAAAAAATAGCATTCACATGCAGTAAATGAACAATGACCAATCAATACACTAGCACAGAAATAAAAACTTAAGAAATATGTTTACCTAAAAATACTAAGGTTATCATGCCATCTCATCATGAAAGCTTTCTATACATTGCTCTCTGGAGAATAAGATGCTCATTCGTCCCACATTCCATAAATATTACCTGATGGGACCAGCAACTGAATCTTATTTCAACAGCAATGCCAGCATCTTCCACTTCTGCCTAAGGAAAGCAATTTAGTTTATTGGCTGTAGATCAAGCTGTGAGGCTGGTGGGACAGCACATTGTAAATCATTGGGGAGCTACCACCAGTGATCTCTGGTCTTCAACAACAACTGGCCCATCCAACCAAATGGTAGAGCTGAATCTCATGATAGGAAAAAAAATTGAGGAGAGTCCAAAGGCAATGCTCCTTCTATAAATACAAAAAAAATCTATTGTGAGCACTGTTCAAGCAGACCTTTGTTCTCCTTCCCTGGGGCTAGGAAATCAATGCACAGATGCCTTGATTTGGAAAGGCAAATCAAGTTTGTACCAAGCTTCCTTGTGCATTTTGTTTTGTCAAAGCCAAGTACTTGGGAAGTTAGCTTACACTGTCGAGCACATCAGTATACAGCATTCAAACATTTCAATTATTTCTTTTTTACCTTTTCAATTGCTTAAACAATCAACAATATATGTAAAGAGAATTAAAAAGCACATAAGAGTACCCTTTCACAACAGTGTTCATAAGGCTACCAATTAAGCACTTCAGAAAAACATACAAATGGCCATATACAGTGTCTATTTATCTTTCCGTCTTTGTCTCTTGACACATTACTGCTGTCACAGTTCAAAGCTATACTCAGACTTCAGAATCCACATTGTACTTTTTTTTTAAATGCAGGTGCCATAGCATCTATCTAACAGCCATCTCAGCCATAAAAAGGGAGAGCAAGTTTCTGTATAATTTCAGCCCAGGGGGCACATTTAATGGCACTTCAAATGTGTCTTTTTTCTTCCTTACTATATAATAACTTGGAGGGGATGTGAAGATGACTCTAACAGTAATCGTAGAACATACTTTTTCCTAGAATACAATGGGAGAACCCACTTTGTACATCTTATTATTATTGTTTTTAATCTATTGTGTATTTATGGTTTTATATTTTTGTTAGATTGTGATATTGTGGCATCGAATTGTTGCCAGTGTTAGGCGCTCTGAGTTCCCCCTTGGGGTTTGAAAAGGGAGGGGTAGAAATGTTGTAAATAAATAAATAAATTTGTGTGTAACCGTTCATATTGGGCCCTCTATGCTTACCGTAGAACAGGGCTCTCCAGATAAGTGGTGAGTCACCACTTATAAAGTGGTGACTCCCTTTATAAGAATGCAGCATCTCCTGACACAGTAATTCAGTTTTACTAGCAAACCAGAGGTTAAACCAACCCCTTAGAAGAGACATACATAAACTATTTTAACAAAGTATATGGGAACATAATATATCTTATGAAATGTTAAAATTATATATTTTAAAATATATGATTTATTGCTTATTTCAATATCAATACAGAGGTTTCTCGTTAGGTTTGTGTGACATGAAATCCAATTAGTAATTCATGCTGGAGATTCAGAAGGCCTCCGTTGCATTTCATAAAGTTTCAGAAGGGTACCATTCCAATTTGGAATCTTGATCTCCAAACTTCATTAATGCTTCATTAAGATTTCTTCCATTAGCAGCAATGGGAAGGATTTCAAGGCTCATTTTCCAGTCATTTTTATGGTTATAAGGAGTAAACTTGGTACAATTGTAGACAATATTTGCAACTTTACACCCGCCAAGTTTCATAACATTTCAGTCATCCACTGATTTTAGGATATTTTTAACAGTTTTACAATTTTAAAAAACTACAAGCGGTATCTCCTTGAATTTCTGAACAATGAGACAACATAAACAGAAGAGCAAACTTGCAAAGGTTCAGAAGTATTTGTTCTTCTACTTATTTTTAGGAATTTTTAAAAGATTTTTCATCTAGAAATTTATTTTTAAACAACTACAAGAGATATCCCCTGAAATTGTGGCACAGTGAGATAACACAAGCAGGTCAGCATGAAGGCTAGTGAAATGGCACTGGGAGGGGGGTCTCATATGATAAGGTTATAAATGTCCCTGTGAAAATTGGATTTTGAAAAAAATGGCTTTTGTGGAAATAAGGATTGGTGATAAAGCTTCAGTGGAGATACCTTTTCCCCATGATCACTCTTCCGGGAGTGAATTTCCCTTCAGAGAGGTAAATTTCTCTCACTTCCTGTTGTCTCACTCTTAAAACTATGAGTCATATGTAAATCAGATATTTGTAACTTGGAGGCTGCCTGTAGTCTAATATCATTACTACTGTTCAATGATAGTTTTGGGGAAAATGTGTCAATTCAAATTACTACATAGAGAAAATTAATGAGTCTGAATGATTGGTTTCACTCTGTTTTGATTTTTTTTTACAAGGCAAGCAAAATATGGAATTGCAGGAGAGTGGCTCTTCATGTACAGAAACAGCATTGCAAACTAAAATATGCTTTCATTAGTTTACTTGGGGATAACATGTAACACGGTATAATGTGAACAAGGTTTGAAAAGATGAAAGGAGAGAAGATAAGAAGGCCTCTAAGCTTTGAGAAGATGAGAAGGAAAATCTAGACATTATGTACAAAGGAGCATTAAGTACCCTCAAGGCAAATCTCCAATATATTTTGGATCAAGAATGAAGTACTAACACCACAGGGAGGATTTGTTTTTAAATATATCTAAATTATACTTTTTAAGAAGCCCTATACATATTTTCTCAGATTTTCTAACCTTTAAATAATGTTTGAGGATAATTAGCTGGGGTTCAGGGACTAAGCTAAAAACAACAGCTAGGGATTTAAGAACTCCCACTGATTGTAATGGGATTAAAATCCAAATCATGTGATTTATATAAAGGATTTCCATACATTTTCTACTTGCATTATGCAGCTATCCTCCAAAATTGGATTTAGATAGAAATCTAGGATTAAGATGAATATTTTATTTAAAGCAATATTCTGTCTCATTTACAATCCCAAAGGCATTTTAAAAAATTCAATATTTTAAAGAAAGCAAACTTATTTTTTGAAGTGGCTACTTGTATCTTTCTTTATACTATTTCTAATGTATTTTGCCGGTATATGGAGAATCACTGTTGATATAATTAAACTACAGCTCTAGACACCAGGGTTCAAATTCCCACTCAACCATGGAAGCCCACTGAGTGACCTTGGACTAGTCACATCTTCTGGCTGCAGAGAAAAGCAACAGAAACTCTTTATGAACAAATTTGCTAAGAACTCCCAGTGATAAGATTCATCTTACGGTCTCATAAATCACATTTGACTTAAGGCACACAACAACAAAACAATAACTGCCTTTTATTAAAAGTAGTACCTTCAAGGAAGCCTTTGCCCTCCCATTGGGAAGAGAGGCAGGAAACAATTCATAGATCCAAGAAAGCACAACTTTATTTAAACTGTTAATAGTTTGCAATGAAAAAAATGTACAGTAGGTCTAGGGTGACAACAAAATATGCAGCCTTGTTCTTCAAAAAGAAAGGTTGGTCCTGAAGGCTAAAGCTGAACAAAGTAAATTCATCCCCACTGTCAGCCTGCAAAGGATGACTACACCTTGATTCGAAGGAATCTCTGTGTAGCAAGAACACTGGACTGGAATGGGATGGTCCCCAAGAAAAGATAAGGAAAGTGCATTCACAACTAAAATACCCCCACCTTGTCTTTCCCTTGGGAAACCAGTTGTAGCTTTGTAATTGCATCCCCATCTCTCTACAACAGCAGTGACTCCTCCCAGAACTTGAAAGCTGACAGGAGAAAGTTTGGGATAGCACAAAAGCCAACAGAATTGCAGCACACGCCTCTTCCAAAAACACACATATACTTCAGAAGAATACTGCTAAGGTTTTGGTATGGAAAAGAGCCAAATTTAATATTTGAACACTTACAATAGTAGTAGTAGTAATAATCATCATCATCATCATCTTATTTATATCCCACCCTATCTCTTATACCCTTATATGGGCAGCTCCGGAACCATCACAATCCATGGTGATTCTGGCAGCACATGTGAAGAGATCTTGAGTCTTAGGTGGCCCCACACTGTAGAACTAATGTAGTTTGACACCACTCACTATGGAATCCTGGGATTTGCAGTTTGATGATGCACCAGCACTCTTTGGGAAAGAAGGTTAAAGATCTTGTGAAATAACACCTCCCATGATTCCATAGCATTGAGCATAACAGTTTAAATGTTGCCAAATTCCATTAATTCTTCAATATAGAGGCATCCTTAGAGGGATATTTTTTGATACTTGGACACTCAGCCCTTTGTCTGAGATCCTCAATTCTGTGTACAAACTGAATGAAATCCACCACTCTATCAGCTGCAACACAATACCTGGTGACATACTGTATATTCATTCACCAACAATTATTGTAGCTGGATTTATGGTAGAATTTAATAGCTCATATGAGTTTACAAATGTATTTTGGAGCTTAAGGTATTACCACTTGACAGCAAATAGGAGGAAACACACAACGATCACTGAAAAAGGCAACTTTTTCGGAAATATGCACTTCTTTTGTTACAAAAATCTTTTGAGACTATGGTTCAGTTCCGAAACTATCTGTGCTGGTTGCAAGTTCCCATTTCTGAGCCCTCAAATAAACCTGGATCTTTCTGTTGTTCACAAGTCCATCATCAATGTGAATATATAGACTTATTATTTGTGATCCTATTACACATTATTTTTTCTTGTGGCCTTGCAGTATTTGAATATGACTTTGTCTTTGTTATCTTCGGTATCATCCGTCATCTACATTATATAACATTACAATTGGGGGGGGGGAGACAATGCAGGAGGAGAATGGAGGGGAGAGAGGAAGAGGAGGAGGAGGAATGAGGAGGAGGAGGTATATTTTAATTTGTAGGTCAGAAAGAAAGAATGTAATGCCATAAGAAGATTACTATTCAAAAATCTATGGCAGCAACCTTTCCCAACATAGCCAACCAGATGTCAATTGGAAATTAGAAATCTATTTAGCATATAACACAGGGGAAAGCTTGTAGCTTTCCAACTGTCTTTAGCCCCAAGCAACATAGGCAATAGCTAGAGGATGGAAACTGCAATCCAAAACATCTAGAGGGGCAGAAGTTGGCCATCCCTGAATAATCATCATGACAGCAACCATTGAATACTCCATGAATGTGTTCTACTTCTTTTTAAAACCACTTCTTATGGTCTGCCAATTTTATTGGATGACACAAAGGTATAGTACTTTTATTTCTTTTCTTCAGAACAGACATTAATTTATAAGCTTCCATCATAAACTAAAATGTACCAGTCTGAGCCCATCCTCATAGGGGGGCTACTCTGGTCTCCCATTCATATTAGTTTCATTACTTTATCCAGCAATACAATATCCTTTTTGAAACCGGGGGGGGGACTGTATTCCAAGTTATGAACAAATCCATTGTGATACACATTTTTATTTACTGTCTAAACCCTCACTAACTTATTCAGAGGAAATCATAAGCTACTGAACATCACACTGCACACAAATGCTTCAGTGGGTTTTCCATGAAATACAAAACAAAAAACAAAATCTAGTGATCCTCCTTTATTCATTTGTTTTTAAACTGAATTTCGCATCATAAACCATACATAATGCATATTTCAACAAAAACACACATAGATGAACAGTGGAAATAATGAATGCTTGATCATGGTTTATGATCAATAGTGATTAAATGCCATGGTATTACCCCTTTGCCCATTACTCAACATTTCTTGAATTGTAATCATAAAATCAGACTATATTTCTTGGGTTTAAGAATTAACATTGTTTATATTTACTTTTACTATGTTACAACACAATTCAAAATTAGGAGTCTATCAATCGATATATTGTGTTGGCGAATGCTTTCATGGCCAGAATCACTGGGTTGTTGTGTGTTTTCCGGGCTGTATGGACATGTTCCAGAAGCATTCTCTCCTGATGTTTCACCTACATCTATGGCAGGAATCCTTAGAGATTGTGAGGTCCTCGCAACCTCTGAGGATGCCTGCCATAAATGTAGGGGAAACATCAGGAAAGAATGCTTCTGGAACATGGCCATACAGCCTAGAAACACACAATAATCCATCAATATATTGTTCAAAATAACTATTATATCTGATCTCTCAGAGATTAACCCAGTGATGCCAGGAACAACACTGGCGAGTAACTTCAGTAGTGAGATGGGAGATCCTCGTTCAAATATATGCTAAGCAGAAAACTGAGGGCAAATATATTTATAGAAAATAAAGGGATCTGAGGCCCAGTCACATTGCATAGTGTGTTGTTGTATGTCTTCAACTCATTTCCAACCTATGGCAACCTGAAGGAAAATGTATCACAAGATGCTATTTGGCAGGTTTTTTCAGGAAGTTCCATGGCTAAGTGGGAATTGAAATGCTAGTTTCCAGTGCTTTAGTCCAATGCCCAGCAGATTCACTATGGAGGCTGGCGAATCACCCCATGTGACCTCATCACATGGTGGAAATCATCATAAGTGGAAATGCTCAAAATTGTCAAATAATGAGTGGCAATAACTTTTAAATTAGGCATCTTTCCTCAGTTCAGTATCCACTGGATGTGGTTTAGTACACTGGTCATATATGCTACTAGCTGTACCGGATACGCGTTGCTGTGCCCTATTTTGGAGATGCGAGGAAGTCTGAGTATGTAAGGGTTGGAGTTGTTGTTAGTTATGGTGTTGTTGGGGTCATGGCTGTGTTGTTGTGGGTTGTTTTGGTGGGTGGGATGTTGGAGTCCTGTGGAGTTGTTGTTGTGTGGTGTTGCTGGCGTTCTGCATAGCTTGTGGATATACAATGTTTTTTGTCTTTCCGTCTGCTGTGTTGATGTAGAGGTTGATGCTTGTGTGGTGGTGGGGTACTTTGGAAGTGAGTGGAGATACTTGAAATCCCATTATCCATGGTGTGTCCGCCTCTAATCTGCAGTCGGATGGAGTGTGGGACATGGGGTGCATTGTTTGCCAAGTTTGGTCTTTATCGGTCTTGGTTCTTGGACACAGTGGTCTGTGGGGAATGATGGGTTTTGAAGTACTACAAATCCCATTATCCATGGAGGTACTTCAAGTCCCATAATCCATGGTCCACCCTCCTCCAAACTGTAGTAGAATGTAGCGTGGGTCATAGGGGCTCTGTGTGCCAAGGTAGGTTACTGTAAATTCAGGCCATACACAATGTCCCATGAGCTGAGGCCTAGTCAGGAAAGCAAGTTAATGAAGCCTTACTGTCAATTCAGGCCATACGCAATGTCCAATGAGCTGAGGCGTAGTCGGGAGAATCAAGTTAATGAAGCCTTACTGTCAATTCAGAGCGTAAACAGCATTCCATTAAGTGAGGCCTAGTCAGGGAAATTAAGTTAATGAAGCCTTACTGTCAATTTTGGGCGTGGTCTGTGATTTGTAGGGGTGTAAATTTTCTGTGGGAAGTGAATTGGGTGTTTGTGTTTGTGCCTCAGCCCTTTGCCTTATCCTCCTCTGACAGTTTATTATGGGCCAGTACAGGAGTTATGCAAATCCGCCCTTATTGGCAGCCAATCATGTTGTCAGAATGTAGAGGCTGGGAGAGTCATTGGCAGCCCTGGAGGATGCTGGGAAATGTAGTTTTTTTACTCATTGTTTTGGGTGCCTTTTAGGTTTTGGGAGGGAAAGTTTCTTTGCTACAAACGTACCTTGCTTGAGGCCTATTTCTGTTGGCAAGTTTGGTGTTTCTGCATTGTAAAGTTTCTCTGTTTGGGACGGTCTTTCCATGACGACTCTTCCTTTATATATATAGATAAATCAGTGGTTCCCAACCTTTGGGCCTCCAGGAGTTTTGGACTTCAACTCCCAGAAATCCCAGCCAGCTTACCAGCTGTTAGGAGCTGTGGGAGCTGAAGTCCAAAAAACCTGGAGACCCAAACGTTTGGAACCGCTGGCATAAATAATAAAAGTAATAGTCCAATGTAACTGGAAGAATCAAGTGCAGGAAAGCTGCTTTTAGTGTACTCCCTCATCCATTTCAAATGCGAATGTAACTGTTCAATCTCGTAATTTTCTAGCTACAAAGACTCTCCATTGCAAGACATATGGCCAACTTCATAGAAACTATGAGTATAATCTTAAAAGCCTATTGGACATTTGCTATTCTATGGAATCTGTATTGTGCAGCATAGCTACGCCAATCTTTTTCATTGACAATGTACCATTCTGTTACATGAATATTGCATAAAAATTCCATGTAATTACTTCTATTGTATCGTGCATGACACCAACCATTATAGAATCCATATCGTTGCCTGAGACAAAATTGCCATAATTGGACTTCTATTGAACTTTTAAGCATCAGCATGGAACTTTTGACTTATTGATGGATTGACTATGCAAATGATGCTCTCTGGAATAAAAGGAGAATTTCTAATGACGAATCTAAAAGGGAATCTTTTTAACTTCAGGCCGCCTAAGGCAGTGGTAACTCTTGTCATCTGTCACTCTTGGGACAAGAATTACCAAGAACATTCAGTTTCAATACTTTCTGAATAAATCAAAGAGAAGTAGGAGGTGAAAGTAGGCACATGCCACATTCATCTTTGTTAATATCTGTAGTTTGAATAAATCAAACAGAACAGAAGAAATAATCTGGAAGATTGCATGTGAGACATAAGTGCAACATCAAATGTTATTTCACCCTAGGCTAGATAAACCACTGTGTGAACAATAATGCTATAGGATACAGTCTGGTTCAGTAGATTCCTCAAATAGTAAGCAGTCTTCATTATTCTAAAGGACTAAACCTGGAGCTAGAAGAACAATCATAAGATATGCAGCTGGATAAACTCGGGTAGGGCTATAGTAGATTTTTGTCACATTGTACCAGTATATAGTGATTAACATCGTGGAAGGAAGATAGAAGAGACTCATCAGGGTTTGAGATAGATGTTGTGATGGGGTTGTCACTAGAATTCACTGTGATGTCTCCATTAATTCACTAGTCAAGTCCTGAGCTACCCATAAAAAGAAACCTACTACACTTACAACTCTGCTACCAAACACAGAAAATCAACATTTCTGCACTGAGTATCTGTTGCTATATGATTTGTCTATTTGCTTATTTGTTTGTTTGTTTGTTTGTTAGACTTATATCCTACCTTTATCCCAAAATTGGGTCTTAAAACAGTGCACAATAATATCAGATTAGAGAATACATTTAAAACACAAAATAAGGTCAACTATTAAAAGAGAATTGAATTTAAAAATCCAGTGTAAAAGATTGTTTCAAAAATATCTGTTAAGTATAGTACTCACAAGAGATTTTGGATCTTTTTCCTGATAGATGTATGTTTTGTGTGGGAGGGGAAGGAGGGAGGTCAAAGACCATCATTGCTTTTTGTTGTTTTTGTTTTATTTTCTTATTTGTTTGCTTGGGGGTTTTTTTTTTTAAAAAGCACTTATCTATTGCTTCTCAGCCACCAGAACCCTGAGGTACTATAATACATAAAAAAGCATTTAAAACATGATGTGGTAATAAAAAGAGATTAAAACTAACATACTATAATGGCTTGAGTGTTGGGATACATCTCTGGTAGACCAGGGACTGAATCCTGATTGGATTCATGGAAACTTACTGAGTGACCTTGAGCAAGTCACATACTCTCTCAGGAAGGCAATGACAAACAAGAATAAATCTTGTTTTTAAATAAAGCAGAAAGGGGTGCTATAAATTACAATTGACTTGAGAAAACGGGGGGGGGGGGAACAAGGGTAAAACAATTACTCTGAAAGCTGCAATAAAAACAGTTTTAAAAGCTGCATGTGATCTTGTGAAGGCATTCTGGGAAAGATGTCATAGCATGCCAGCTGATTATGTGGGAACTATCAAAGCCATGGGTTGCTGTAAGTTTTCCAGACTGTGTGGCCATGTTCCAGAAGCATTCTCTCCTGACGTTTTGCCCACATCTATGGCAGGCATCCTCAGACATTGTGAGGTCTCTGAGGATGTCTGCTATAGATGTGGACGAAATGTCAGGAACATGGCCATACAGCCTGGAAAACTCACAGCAATTACATCCAGTGATTACAGCCACGAAAGCCTTCAGCAACATATCAAAGCCAAGTTCATGACCCCTTTTTGAGTTGCTACAATCACAGTATGGCTGCAGGTTGGACTTGCCAGTGCCAAAGCAATTAGTAACCCAAAGCTGCCACAAAGCCAGGATGTGCATAGTAGGAATGTCTGAACATCATTACTAACAAAGATTATGACTACTGCAGGTTTCCATGCTGCCTCTTAAGGTCTGCTGCAAACTTTACAATACATAAAATGTCAGGGTAGGGAGAAAATATGATGTATCTGCAGTACATAATATATCAAGCAGGTTTGGTCTCAAATGCAAAGTGTTAATAAAGTATATCCTCAAAAAACCATACTTCCATGGCTCTATCCAGCAGCATTTGGGAATTGTAGTTTGGTTAGGCACCAATTCTTGCAGAGAATTGTAAATACTGTATGTACCCAAGTATAAGCCTAGTTTTTCAGCCCTTTTTTCGGCTGACAAAGTCCCCCTCAGCTTATACTCAAGTCAAGGTTATGTATTACAAGAGTAAAATTACTATTGTTGTTGTTTTTGTTACATTTATCATTTTTCTCAATTATTACATTTTTTATTTTACTTTATTGTTGTTATTACTACGTTTATTATTTTATTATTTTATTAGTGTTATTATTAAATTTCCATTATTTTACTCTATTATTATTTGAAACATAACAAGATTAGTACACAGCAAACAAGATCACTATGCTGTCTGTTGTATTATGATTATTACATTTATTATTTTACTCTATTATTATTGGAAGGATACATAAGCACATTTACATTGATGAAGGTTAGAATAATGGTTTAATCAGAGCTAGGCAGTCTTATTACAGTTTTATGTAAATATTCAAACACATTTAACCTACTGATGCCTCGATTAATGTAATTTTATTGGTATCTGTTCTTATTTTGAAATTGACTAGTAGCTGCTGCATTTCCCATCCTAGGCTTATACTCAAGTCAATATGCTTTCCCAGGTTTTGTGGTAAAATTAGGTGCCTTGGCTTATATTCAGGTCGGCTTATACTCGAGTATATACGGTTGCTCATGAAAATACAAACCTTGAGATTCTTCAGGATGGAACCAAGGAAATTATAGTGGTACCACAGTAATGTAGCTGTACAGTGAGAACAAGACCAAAGCCTTCCACTAATTCCAACCTACACAATGGTCAAGGACGCTGTAAATTGTACTTCAAAAACACTGGGAGTGGGTGGTGGTGGGTACTATAAATTTTTTTCTCCTTCACCTTTCAAATATTATATGGGTTTGGTTTCTGTTGTACCCTATGTTCTGTCATCTGTCCCTGATGGTATTCAGCTATTCTACTGGGCAAAGTACTGCCATATTTATTGTACTGTACAGACTGTGAATTGATTAGCCTGCCAATGAGTGCTACCAAGGGGGAAATGTTTCTAAATAATAGCAGAGAGAGAAAAGGGTTTGATTGGAATAAAATAGTCATTTTATCACCATTGTACCAAGAGAGGATTAAAATTAGATTAATCATAGCTATATAACTGAGCCCTATCATTCCTAAGGTTGGTATAGGAATTCATCACATTTAACAACTATCAGGTTGCATTGATAGTTAACAATAAGAAAATCTTCACCCATTAGAATAGGAATGGGTAATATATTTCATGCAGCTGTTCTTAAAGAAATAGGGAGAAATTACAAGAAAGGAAAACTTTTTTATTCAAAGGGCAACACACAACGTGGCAGGATTACATGGTATTTTATAAATTGAAAGCAAAGAAAACTACTTTTCAACTACGTTTATAGTGCCCTATTCCCTTTTGCAGGAGCCTGAACATAATATAGTGACCTTTTCATTTTGAAATGTAAAAAAGCTGAACATATTTGATGTCTACTTCTAACCTCCAAAAAGCTCCAATTTGAAGCATAAAGAAATAAGTTCTTGCATTAAAAAGCTATCTCTCACCTTCTTTTCTCTTCCATTCCTCTTCCTCCCCAAGATGAGGAGAATATCTTCTTTAAAAATGTATCCCTTCTGGGCAAAAACACTATTTGATTCCTGGTTTGTTTTCCAATGCTGTCACTTAATGTAATACATTTAAATATAACAGAAGGGCAAAGCTTTGATATCCTCTTCGGATATTTTCTTGAGTCCTTTTATTTTATCAAGGACACAAAAAGTTGGGGAACACAGGAAGATGTATTGCTTAGCCCACAGTATTTGCATATTAAGGGAACATTCTCCCTAAAAAATGTCTGTTGAGGGTCTCAATATAAATTTAGTAGGAGCCCTGGTGGCACAGCAGGTTAAACCACTGAGCTGCAGAACTTGTTGACTGAAAGGTTGGTGGTTCGAATCCAGGGAGCAGGGTGAGCTCCCACTGTTAGCTAGACAAAAACAGTGGGTAGTACCGCTAGTATAACTCACAAGTGGGATGTAGTATAAATACACATTATTATCAATTAATCTATGATTTTAATTGTACAAAAATATAGCTCTTAGCATAGCAAAAGAGGACAAATTTATCATACGCTTAACAATTAAAGCACAATATCAGTAATGTTCAGTGAACATTATAGATGGTGCTCTTGTTTACAGACTATTGAGAGAAAGAGTAACCACCTGGATCTTACTATTACGGAGTGAAATTAAAAACGGATTAAATGATCGTCTCAGCCTTAATGCATTATTAAATAAATAATTAGCGTTAATTAAACACAGCCATATAATACCGCTCTTGTGCTACCTTACCGATTCCTTCAGGAATGGGAGAGGCTGTCCTCCATGCTCAATGCTGATCTAAAAATGGTAAATATACCTTCATATCAATTTATATGCGATTTCCATTACCGTTTTGGGACCTTTTGTATTATTTTGTACTACCTTGTATACTTTCTCTTACATGTATTTTTAAAGATTGCATATTCATGAGGATGCCAGCATGTTATGATTAGAGCCCTGACGAAGTTTCCAAAGGAGATGAAACAGCACGGAGTAGCCGGCTCCATTCATCTTGCAGCGCTACAGCCGTTGGCAGCCTCCTGCTGGAGAGCTCTGTTGTTAGTGTGTCCCTTTGCATAGCGGACACGCTAAGATTCGGGCATATTGCTTCCTCCGCCCTTCTCCTGCTTACCATAGTGGATTTCCAGCATTGATTTCTTCAACATAACCAGCTTCTTCCCACCGGGGAACCTCACTAGCAGCGCTGCTCCATTTGAAGCGGGGATGCTACTGCAAGGTCACTGGTTTCCTTTTGCCCTATAATCACTTGTCATTGCGGATTATCCAACCTGAGGATTGACTGCAGTTACATCTCCTGAGTCTTTACACAGAGGATTTCCTCTCCTTTCGCCTTCTTTGTGTTTATACCATGGAAATTTCATCAATCTATGACCATTTGATTTGGATTATTCCATGAGGTACTGTGTTATTTATTAGTCTCTACCGATGGTGCTCTTGTTTACGGTTCACTGAACATTACTGATATTGTGCTTGTCACACCCCATTCAGGTCCAAGGAACAAACCAGACCAGCGCCATGTTAGAGCCAAAGTTGCAGAGAGACTTAGAAGCAAGCCTCCACAGCAACCTCTGAGTGAACTCCAAGTCTCCAAGGTCAGGCGCAGCCCGGATAGTTCGCAGGCTCATAAGAGGGCCTGGTACCAAGAAGCAACAGATCCTCCCGAAAAGCCAGATGGTTGCCCTAACAAGCTTACATTCCAGGAAGGCCGAGATGCGGTGGGAACAAAACCTTTCCCAGCCATTCCTAAGAGAGGGCTCCGACGTAGCCAGCGTATCCTAGATCAAGGCAGCCGGGGCCTATAAAGATCCAGCCCGGAATGAGCTCGGGATCTTGTGCCAACGTTTTAGCTACTCTGTCAATGCCTCATGGAACCTTGTCTGGGTCAGGAAAGCCTTCCTGTTTTTGGACTCTAAGTCTTGCTAAGCTTTATCTCAAGAAACTCCTGGATTTAGCCAATTGCGGCACCAAGATTATTTTGCATTTATTGGACTCTTAAAGACTACTGCTCTGCTACAACTGGATGCTGGGAGCATCACTGAACTCTTTTATCTTTGCCTTCTTTACTTATTTTTTACTTATTCTAAATAAAGCATTTAACTGCAGTTGCTGTGTGTTGGTTTACTAAGGGTCCGTCCAAGTCTAGTCGCAACAGTGCTTTATATTTTATTTATTTATTTATTATTTGGTTTTATATTCCGCCCCTCCCTGCAGGCTTGGGGCGGGTTACAAGATATAAAAATTTAATTGTTAAGCGTATGATAAATTCGTCCTCTTTTGCTATGCTAAGAGCTATATTTTTGTACAATTAAAATCATAGATTAATTGATAATAATATGTTTATTTATACTACATCCCACTTGTTTGTGTGAGTTAGACTCCCACTGTTAGCCCCAGCTTCTGCCAACCTAGCAATTCAAAAACATGCAAATGTGAGTAGGTCGATAGGTACTGCTTTGGCAGAAAGGTAACGGCACTCCATGTAGTCATGCCGGCCACATGACCTTGGTGGCATCTATGGACAATGCCAGCTCTCTGGCTTAGAAATGGAGATGAGTACCACCTCCCAGAGTCGGACACGACTAGACTTAATGACAAGGAGAAACCTTTATCTTTACTTATAAATTTAGTAAAAATATTGCAAATTAAATTTTATTTCACCCACAGATGTACTTTCTCAAAAGCTTCATGCATCCAATGATATGTCAGTGCAGAACCTGGCTGTAGTACTCTTCTGCTTTATGCTCCTTCGTAGTATTGCAACATTAGGATGCAACCTTAAAACCCTACATAATACCTTTAAAAAAGAAAAAGAATACATATGCAAAGACAATATAGATATTCCACCAGAAATAATTTATTCTTTTGCTTCCTCCAAAATTTGTTGTATTATGAAGCTGCTATTCCATGGCAGCTTCACAATCACCAATAGCAGCTACATACCGGCATGAGCATACTCTCACATGGCTCTTCATTTGTACAGCTATGCTGATTCTCCGATCCATGGTTCCACAGTCATACTTCTGCATAACCTTGTAACTCCACCTTTCCACTCTTCTGCTGCTCTGTAATTAAAAAAAAAATTAAATGATTCAAAATATTAGGCTTGTGCAATCCAGGTAAAACTCGACCTGCTTTGTGCCCTGGCTTTCAATGGGAGCCCCCGATCCATTTTTTGGGAGCCTCTCAAAATTGAGAGGGCAGATATCTGGTTTTGCTCTAGGGTACCGAAAGACTAATTTTCTATTAGCCCATTATGGGAGTGGGCTACCCAGGCTCTCCTTCCATCATTTTAGGCATTTAATCTCTGCTCTAGAGAATAGGTGCTTGGCTGCAGACAGGCATACACTTTTTTCCAAGTCAAGAAGGCTGCTCACGGAAAGCAAATGAGAAGCCTGGATCAACTCCCACTTGCTTTTGTGTTGAGCTGATTTTGTACCTGAAGATGACTTCCTATTACGTGCTCCCTAACATAACAAAAGTAATGAAAAAACAGATCTAACAAAGGAAAATGAATTCCTGTGCAACTCTACAAAATATAACAGCCTTGGGGAGGAGGGATAGTGGGACAGGAAGAGAATTCTGCCCATATGGGTTTTGGTGGGGTTTACATGTCAATAGCAGGGATAGATGAATCATGGGGAGGAGTCAGTCTGGCACAGGCTGTACATGGCGCCATACTATTCAAACCATCACCAATGCTGGTTTGCCTCCTTTGTGCAATAAATTTCCATTCTGCCTCTCCCAAATACATCACAGAAATTATCGTTGCCTTATTCCAAATGAAAAGACCTATTGCTCTGCCATAGTTAACTGCAGCTCTTTCCAAGCTTCAGCTCTCTCTTTCTGAATTGCTACCTGTTCCACGCGCAGGGACAACCAGACAGGCAGAGCTCAGGAGCTTCAATGCGTGGATGAGGCAGTGGTGTCAAGAGGAAGGATTTAGATATGTTAGGAACTGGGGAACATTTTCAGGAAAGCCAGACCTGTACAAAAGGGATGGGTTACACTTGAACGAAAATGGAACCAGACTGCTGGCGATTAATATTAAAAAGATTTCAGAGCAGCTTTTAAACTGATTCCTAGGGGAAAGTCAACAGGAGCTGGGCAGCTTCCGGTTCGAGAGGGTGAAATGCCAAGTATGGAGGACGAAATCTACACACAAATGGCTGAGTCAACAGAAAAGATAGATAGTAGTAGTTGAGAGGTAAGACATGGTAGGCCTTCTACAAATTCTCACAAACAGCCAAAGTTGAAAGTGCACCAGAGAAATAAATATAAATGTCTGTACGCAAACGCTAGAAACCTTCGAACAAAAATAGGGAGTTGGAATATTTGGCAAAAGAAAAATATTGATATTATTGGCATAACAGAAACCTGGTGGACGGAGGAAAACAAATGGGACACAAAGATTCCAGGTTATAAACTGTACAGGAAAGACAGGAGAGGGAAAAATGGTGGCGGTGTGGCCTTGTACATAAATGAAGAGCTAGAATCTCATGAATTAGAACTTCAAGAAATTTCAAACTCACCTACAGAAACATTGTGGATAAAAGTCCCAGGACAAAAAACTAATCTAGCACTTGGGATCTGCTATCGCCCTCCCAACCAAACTCCAGAGGCAGACTGCAATCTGGAAAATGAAGTTAAACAGGCCTCAAAAAGAAATACATTAGTCATAATGGGGGGCTTCAACCATCCCCAAATAGATTGGCCAAATTCTTGTTCTACGCATGAAAGAGAGACAAGGTTCCTCGACATGCTAGCTGATTATTCCCTTGAGCAGATGGTCATGGAACCAACCAGGGGAAATGGGATCCTGGACTTGGTGCTAACTAATGAACAAGATCTCGTTCAAGATGTCCTTGTAACTGAGCCCATAGGTACCAGTGACCATAACACAATAACCTTCAACTTAGGTTTGGATAGCAAACTGTCAGTGAAAACTAACACGGAGACATTAAACTTTCACAAAGGGAATTTCACCAAAATGAGAAAAATTGTAAAGAACAAACTAAAAGGAGCAGTAAAAAAATCAAATCCCTCCAAAAGGCTTGGAAACTGTTTAAAAATACCTTAAAACAGGCCGAACTAAAATGCATTCCAATAAAAATAAAGAGGCATGGAAAGTCCAAAAGGACACCAGTATGGCTTACAAATGAAGTAAAAGATGTGATTGGAAAGAAGAAAAACTCATTTAAGAAATGGAAGGCTCTTCCTACCGAGGAGAACAGAAAGGAACACAAGCTCTGGCAAACTAAATGCAAAGCAACAGTCAGGAAAGCCAAGAGAGATTTTGAGGCACATATAGCTAAGAATATTAAAAAAAACAACAAAACCTTCTCTAAGTACATCAGAAGCAGGAACCCAACTAGAAAAGCAGTTGGGCCACTCGACGACAATGGTCAGAAAGGGAAAATCAGCGAAGACAAGGAGATTCCTGAGCGGCTAAATGACTTCTTTGCCTCCGTTTTCACACAGGAGGACAGACAACATATGCCTGCAGCTGAGTCAGTTTTTTCAGGGAGGGAATTAAAAGAATTAAAACAGATAGAGATAAACAAGGAGAATGTTCTCACATGCCTTACTAAACTAAATGTCAACAAATCACCAGGTCCAGACGGCATCCACCCCAGAGTTCTTAAGGAACTCAAGTGTGAAATTGCTGAACTTCTAGCTAAGATATATAACCTTTCTCTAAGATCAGGCACTGTACCCGAGGACTGGAGGGAGGCAAATGTAACACCGATCTTCCAGAAAGGATCCAGGGGTGATCCAGGAAATTATAGACCAGTCAGTCTAACCTCAGTTCCAGGCAAAGTGATGGAAACCATTATTAAAGAAAATATTACTAGGCACATAGAAGAACAGGCATTGCTGAAAGAAAATCAACATGGTTTCTGCAAAGGCAAATCATGTCTTACTAACTTGTTAGAATTCTTTGATGGTGTAAATAAACACATAGATAAAGGGGACCCAATTGATATTGTTTACCTTGACTTTCAAAAGGCTTTTGACAAAGTCCCTCACCAAAGGCTCCTAAATAAGCTTTTCAGCCATGGAATCAGAGGACAGGTCTTGTCCTGGATTGGAACCTGGCTAAACTGTAGGAAACAAAGGGTGGTAATAAACGGACATTTCTCTGGGTGGAAAGAGGTGAGAAGTGGCGTACCCCAAGGTTCAGTTTTGGGTCCGTTACTTTTTAATTTATTCATTAATGATCTGGATGTAGGAGTGAATTCTGAGGTAGCAAAGTTTGCAGACGACACTAAATTGTTCAGGGTAGTTAAAAATGAAACGGATTGTAAAGAGCTCCAGAAAGATCTCTCGAAATTGAGTGAATGGGCAACAAAGTGGCAAATGCATTTTAACCTAAACAAGTGTAAAGTCATGCACATCGGGGCAAAGAACCCCAACTACACCTACCAATTGATGGGGTCAAAGCTTTCCGAGACAAACCAGGAAAGGGATCTTGGGGTTTTGGTGGACAGCTCAATGAAGATGTCAACCCAGTGCGCAGCAGCAGTGAAAAAAGCAAATTCTATGCTAGGCATGATCAGAAAGGGAATCGAAAATAGGTCAGCAAATGTTGTATTACCTCTCTACAAATCTATGGTAAGGCCACATTTGGAGTACTGTGTACAATTCTGGTCTCCGCACCTTAAGAAGGATATAACAGAACTGGAAAAGGTACAGAAAAGGGCAACAAGAATGATCCAAAGGATGGAGTGGCTCCCTAATGAAACCAGGTTGCAACACCTTGGTCTTTTCAGCCTTGAAAGACGGCGTCTAAGAGGTGACTTGATCGAAATGTATAAAATCATGCATGGGATAGAAAAGGTGAATAAAGAAAAAATATTTTCTTTGTCACAAAACACTAGGACTAGAGGGCACTCCCTGACACTCCAAGGTAGGAAAATTTGGACTAATAAAGGGAAATGTTTCTTCACCCAGAGGGTCATTGGGTTATGGAATTTACTTCCAGAAGAGGTTGTGACAGCTGTCAGCCTGAACAACTTCAAGGCAGGATTAGACAGATTCATGGATACCAAGTGTATTGGTAGTTACTGAAAAGGACTTTCAAGTGCCACCTCAGAGTTGGTTGAGGTAGGCAGGATATCCCTGGGTACTGGTTGTGGGGGGTCGGGAGCAGGTTAGGGTTTTGCCCTCCCTTCTGCTCGAGATCCCCGTGTACAACTGGTGGGCCACTGTGTGATACAGAATGCTGGACTAGATGGGCTGAGGTCCGATTCAGCATGGCTCTTCTTATGTTCTTATGAATTCAACTAGTAAGTACAGCATCTTCCTTAGGGTTTCCCCACCCACTGAGACAAACCAATAATTCATAGGAATTACATTGGCATCTTGATATGAATACAAACACAAATTTATATGTATATCTTCTAAAAATCCCCATTGCAGAATTTAATCTCAAGTGAGTGAATATAGGATAGTCTAATATTGACTGGGAAGCGATTTTACCTTTTTTCTTCAAAAACTACTAATGGGATTACCATAATTCAATCACTGGGACTTTATTTCTCTCTGGAAGAAGGATTTCTGCCTGCTGTAGTAGCAAATTAAGTGACAAACTCCTTCTGTCAAACTCAGTAAATAATTCCTAGTGGATAAAATACGGCTTTGGGATTCCTTTCCCCTCTCCCGAGCTTTAAAAAGCTCTACTATTTTCACCCTTATAATAGTTTGATAATTTTAATGAATATATTTACAATTTCAAGAAGGTTAGTCTGATGCAACAAGAACACAGAGGCCCCCTCTACACAGCTGTAAAAATCCAGATTATCTGCTCTGAAATTGATTATCTGGCAGTGTATACTCAGATAATCCAGTTCAAAGCAATTAATGTGAATTATCTGCCTTGGTATTCTGGATTACATGGCAGTGTAGAAGGGCCCTGAGTCTTGTAGTACCATAAATATTAAAAGGTTTGATTTACATTGGCTACAACTCTTTTTACGAAAGTTTGATTGATGAAAATTCAATGGATTTAAAACAAAATGTAAGAATAAAAATGAGAAAGTAGAGTTACAACTGAATCTTAAGAAAACAAAAAAATGAACAAGGATTATTTCTATCTTTAAAGTGGGTAATAATAAAGTTATTAAAAATAAAGTAAGCTTTTCTATACCTTAGTTCAGTCATTAATCAGAGTAGAAGCTGTAGTCAAGAAATCAGAAAACTAAGGCCCTTCCACACAGCCATATAACCCAGATAATCCACAATATCTGCTTTGAACTGTGTTATCTGAGTCCACACTGCCATACAATACTGTTCAATGTGGATTTTATGCAGTTGATTAGAAGGGGCCTTGGTAATCCAGATTATCTGATTTGAGTCTTCTGATTTCTCGGTTATATAGCAGTGCAGAAGAGGCCTAGGATTTAGAGCTAGATAAGGTAATTGGATGTAAAGATACATAATGAAATGATCAACCATCACACAGTTTTCTGATGTTAGTGTCTAGTTGTGAAACCAATTTAAAAAGCTGACATGAAGACAATCGACTTATTCAAAATGCTTAGTAGGGGTGTATTGTTACTCTTTGTATTTCGTATAAAATTCATTAAATTCATGTATACAAATTGATATTTGAAACATGCTGGAAAGTTGGGGAGGGATTTGAGAATCGAAACACTCACCAATAATTTTTGTTAAGATTCTGTAACATTTTAAAAGTATTTTTTAAAAAACAATTCTGTTTTTCATCGCCATATGAAAGGCACTGGGGGATAACAGTGGTAAATGTGTTCCACCATTTTAGCAAGTTTCCTTCTAATAGCTTTAAAATGAGGGAGAAGGGAACCCCTGAAGTTTCTGCAATTATAGTAATTATGCGCAATTACTGTAACAAAATAGTAACAAAATTTCATTACTCTAGTTATAGCAACATTTTTTCCACTAAATATACTTTAGTAACACTTTAGAAATAAAATGCCAGTGCCCACCCCCATCCAGTCTTGTAATGACTTTTGAACCATGTTTTTATGGATCACACATCCCTAATGCATAGCGTTCTAACGATATCATGGGCTGCCGAAGAAATATAATATATTTTATAATATATATAAAATTAGGCCTACATTTTTGATAAAAGCCAAGATGATTAAACAGAGACAGTCCTACTTTAGAAGTATCGTGAGATAAAAAGACTCATTGGAAAAGACAGCAATGTTCATTAAAGTGGAAAGCAGTGGAAAAGATAAACTAACTCAACCAAGGAAGCCACCCGCAAAAGCTAAACTATAGTTACTGACCACAGTTCTTTGTCATCCCATATTCATTTGCATGTGCCTTCAAGTCATGCACCAATCTATGGTGACCCCATTAGATTCATAGTTTTTTCTCAGGCAATGAATACTTGGGGTGCTTTGCCATTGTAGAGATGCCATAAGTGACTTGCCAGCAACAAGAACAATACAACATATTCACAATGATTACATTCACTGCACAATGTTCCATGTTTGCCCTCTTTAATATAGTGCTTTTTGCTATATGGCTGGGTGCATCTGATAAAGTTGGTGGCAGCAAAACCTCAAGTACTATAAGATTGTTTTATTTACTTGTTATACACTATACTTTAGCTTTCTGTTCATGTTTATTTTATCATGACAGCTTTTACACTGCTTCTTGTTGCTCCAGGTTTTGCTTCTTTCTCTGCTTCTTTTATGATCTTGTCCAGAGGGAGAGAACACTTGGCCAATTGCATGCGCCCCTGCCTTTACCTAGAAGCCCTGTATCTGCAACACCATTAAAAGTCTAGACAATTTGCAGCAACAACAGAAAAACCACATTTCATTTTAGAAACAAGACGTGTAGGATGCTTCAAAAAGTACAATTTAATTTTTCAACAAGATTTCTTTTCCTAATGCTTTCTCAAGTGCAATGAAAGTATTTGACCTTTTCTTCATTCCAAACCCCAATTTACAGCTGCAGTCATCCACTCCTGTGTTGCTATTGCCTCGTTGGAAGAGGTGTGGGACGTGTAGCACTTTTTTTTTCTCACTAGGAGTATCCACTTCCTGCCAGCCTGGTGACAATAGAAGTTCCAGATTGTTTCAAATTCAGCTACTAAACTAGCTCAATCCTACTTGGCTCAAACTATCAAAAAGATCAACTATATCCTGGGTATTTATCGTTGTATTAAT
The DNA here is from genome assembly GCA_030556195.1 of Anolis apletophallus. NCBI lineage: Eukaryota > Metazoa > Chordata > Lepidosauria > Squamata > Anolidae > Anolis > Anolis apletophallus. The sequence continues at coordinate 67,006,809 of JARBWK010000007.1, read as the reverse complement.
GTGGTATCTAGATTCATCTATCATTCGTTATATAATAGGACTGTTCACTGGCAGAATCATCTATTCAGCTGATATAAGGTCCATGAAATATTTTCAATACAGGGCATTAGAACTTCATGAAAGCCTTGCTGTCAACGAAAATAATGGGCAAAAATATTGCCTGTCATAAACATCAGAGTGTGGTCAAGATAATAAAGGTTATTAATGAGGAAAAACAGACGAATTAAAAGAGGCTGCAGTAGTTTGCTTTTGTTTGAGTCCACAAGAAAAGCCAGGATTCTTCCCCCTTGTCCGATTTCTTCCTTGCTAGTCTGGGTGAAAACTACTTTTGCACTTTGAATTTAGGCCCCTTCCACACTGCCTCTATATCCCAGGATCTGATCCCAGATTATCCTCTTATCCCAGATTATGTGGCATTGGGGACTAGTATAATCCAGTTCAAAGCAGATAATCTGAGATCAGATCCTGGGATATAACAACAACAACAACAACAACAGTTTATTACGACCCATAGACCTATAATTAAACTAATTAAAAATGTATCCCATCTCATTGTCCAAAATTAGTATAAATGGTTTCAAGTAATACCCCGATCTGAGGTTAGTTTCTTTCTCAGCCTTATTGCCACTGCATGGAATTTTGTCTCTATGAGGGTCACTCTGTGGCACTTGTCCTCTAAAGATATCTAACAATCCCCTGTGGGGGGTGGCTGGTCATGCAGGACAGAATTGGATATAAAAGTTGCAAATTCAATAAAATGTTGTCTATTGTTTCTACTTCATCCTGGTATATAAGGCAGGATGAAGGTCTTAGTTTGTACTAATGGAAGTAAGCTGATGACAAAGGAGGAAAGTGGGAGCAAAAGAGAACAACTGGGACTTTTTAAAACAGCTGAAAATGGAGTGGCAAAAGATTGAGTCTCTCCCTGTCAAATCAGGACAGATGGAGAGTGTACACAATATCCAGTGCACAATTTCCAGGGGAAATTGATTTTATATAATATGGATGAGACAAGATTTAAAAAACATGCCAGTTTCTGTTGTGTAGGTCACATTCCATCAAGGTGTTTAAGACCAGATTTCAAAAAGTAATTATTTACCTTGATAGATGCGATCAGTGCTCAGAGATAAACGGATCATTTTGGAATATCTGCACACGACTCCACACAGCCCTAAAGGTTTCCAATGCACTTGTCTTATCTTTCAAATGCTTGTTCAATAGAACCTCAAGTCAAGTGTTCTCATTCAAAGGAAGAGCCAACACGTACAGTTGCTGTGCACTGTATATGTACAGTTGCTGTACTCTGATTTATATATTTAAAATATTTTAAGTAAAGCTGAACCAAAACTAGTAATAGCCAGCAAATATTATTCAAAGCAATTTAAAACTATTCCCAAAAGGATTTTTCTCCCTCTATGACAGTAGCTCTCAACCTGTGAGTCCCCAGATGATTTGGCCTTCAACTCCCAGAACTCCTAACAGCTGGTAAACTGGCTGGAATTTCTGGGAGTTGTAGGACAAAACACCTGGGGGGCGAGCACAGGTTGAGAACCACTGGTCTAGGACAATGAAGTTTTCCAGTGAGCCCTAAAGAGATACACATTTAGAATGGTTGATCAGCCTCTATTCACCTCATCGCAAAGGACTAAAATCAATGGCATATGCTGATTTTAGCCCTGGTTTAGCGGATACTCATAGGGCACGGACCTCTTTACCATGGTCCTAGCTGAAATTACTGCAAAGCTGCACTAGTTCTACAGTGTAGATGCACCCAAAGTATTTTTAAGACAACAGTGAAAAGAGAATGTTGTTGGCAAATACTGAGAAATGCTCGTTTTTCACATTATAGTTTAAAGGTGATGAAGCAATGGAAGTACAAAAAAGAATCTGTAAAATAAGATATAGGAACTTCACAATAAAAATAGAATACACTCAGGCTTTGTACTTTTAAGTCTCTTTGCTTTCAAAACATCAATCTAATTACCCATTTTATGGGAATTGTGCTTGCTTTGTGCTAGAAAAAGTGCTGTTATCTAGCAATCAGCCATAGAAAGAAAAAGGGGGAAAGCAAGCAAGCAGCCACCGAGCTTTAGGCTGAGTGGGAAAGAATCAAAACAACTTTGCATCGTATAAGGGTACAAAATGTCAATACTGCTATATTATTAAACCCATGGCTCAAAATTACATTTTCTCTTGCTTGACCTCGTTCAGGCATGCCAAAATATTGACCTAGAAAATGCCTGTTTCATCAATAGAACATCTACAGAACATCTATGATGAAACAGCTCCTAAGGTAAGCAAAACATGTTGACCTTTTTTTCAAAACAAAGTGGTGCAACCCATCAAAATAAATGAAAATGAATGAAAATAGTACACAATTATCTTCTAAAAGGCACCCTCGCCATGTACTATGAAAAACTTTAATTTGCTTCAGAAAATGATTGGATGTATTGACAAAAACAGTGAGTTCTAATCCTTGGGATGGTAAGAGATGACTCAGACACTCACTGAATGAAACAAAAGAGTAGCAGCTCCTATGTGACTCATTTGTCTGAAAGCCCTCCATATGATGATTGCAGACCTTGTTAGCAATTAAATTCACTCACAAGGAAATCTTGGAAATTTCTTTAATGCTAGGTTACTACTATACAGCAAAATTACGAATGAAGAAAAAGTGGGCAAGTTCTCGGTTCAATACCCTGCAAAAGCTCCACTCCTTCAATTACCAAATGTTCCTCCATACAACCTCCAGGTCTTCCAGTCTGAACCAGTTCATCTTATCAGGCTCTTTTGATGCAAGGCCCCATATGTTTTCACTCTGTTTTCATTCTTCAACCTTGACTGTGCACTCATGGCATGGGGGTGTTCTGGAGACTTGTACACACCAGACATCTCTGTATTTGTGGACAAATGAACCCCAGATGTTTTTGGATTACAAACATTATTTTTTGCCTAATCCTGACCAGAACTTGGAAAGTTACTTTTTAAAAAAATATTTCATTATAACTTTAGTTCCAAAGCGAAAAGGTTACTAAGGGTGCATCTATAATGTAGGATCAATGCAACTGGATACTACTGTAACTGCTTTGGCCCAATGCTTTGAAATCATAGGAGTTGTTGTTTTACAATGGCTTTAGCTTTCTTTGCCAAAGAATGCTGATGCCTCACCAAATTACAGCTCCAAGGATTCTATTGTATTGAGCCATGCCAATTAAAGTGGTGTTGAACTGTAGATGCACTCTTGAAATGTTGACCATTTATTTAAAAAAGTAATTAGTCTCCCATCTCTCAAAAGTAATCAATTGACTACTTTCTTTAATGCCAGAATGTATAAAACAATAGATGGTGATACAATATGCACCATTCTCCATCTACTTCATTGTTCCTTCAGTAAACACAACAAAGCATTTTATTTTTATAATCACAGAGATGGCTGTGATGGTGATGATGATGGTGATGATAATTATTATTATTATTATTATTATTATTATTATTATTAAGGACCTCAAGGACCATCTAATTAGTGCATTCTGAAGAAGAACTAAGTCATATTAGATTGATGGATCTGGATAGTGACCGAATATTAGGAAACAGTGAGATTATATTAGTGGCCAAATATTAGGAAATAGTGAGAGATTAGTTAATTGTGTTGTGGGTTTAGTTTTAGTGCACACCAGAAACACATTGCTTAGTGAAGAATGTATTTATTTATTTATTTACTGCATTTATATACTGCCTTTCTCCCCCCTGAGGTGACTCAAGGTGGTTTACAACATATTAATGGCAAAAATTCAGTGCCAACATACAGTAACACAAAGAAATCATAATAACTAATTAATATATATAGCTTTGACTTAAAATCATTAAAACCATTAAACATAAGATATAAACAAAATGTAGACATTCACAGCTTTTCCTTTACAAACTGAATGACTTACACAGTTATACTGTACTAATGTTATTAGGCATGATTTTAGTGTGTCTCCCCCAGGTGTTTGCACAACACTACTAGACCAGACTTTTTTTTGGCAATTCAACAGAGTTGCACTTGTTACAACTTGGGTGGGATCCAATCTCTTTTATAGGGCTCTATTCAATGTACACCAAGCATTAAGAAGTCAGACTGAGAACAGCTGTACCTCATAAATCAAGTTCAAGTTGGCACCACTCCAAATATAAGACTTGATAAAAATGACTATTCTGGAAGCTAAAAGAAAGTAAAACTTCTCCAAAGATTTTAAAAGGCCTTTGACATGAAAATTTAAAGGCATTGGATCATCTCCCACCTTTTTCCACCTTCCTCCTGCTCTTGGCAGTATATTTGACTTTCAACAAGGGGAAGGTCATTGTTAATTGTAACTTCAGGGAACACTGTTCCTTAATTGCATTACTTAGTATTTCAGTTCCCAGGATTGAGATGCACTCAGGAAAAGTTCAGCATCAGGTAAAATCAATAGAAATCTAAGTAAACTTTAGTGACCTAATTATTTGTATCAAAATATATCATTCGGTTTAAACAGGAATTACAAGACAAGTGCTTAAATTTTTAGTCTTAAAGAGTATAAAACACAGATCTTTACCACTTATATTTAAAATACCTACATATAGACACAGGCACAGACATACACACAAAGCTTGGGTTCAGGTTGTTTGAAGGACTATCTAAATATATAAAGGAGGTCCCGTCGTCGAACGACTGCCATAGGCATAGAAACCTTCCAAGGCAGAGACACCAAACTTGGGAACAAAAATAGGCCTCAGGCAAGGAAGGTTTTTAGCAAAGAAACTCCCCCCCCCAAACCTAGAAGGCCCCCAAAACAACGATACAAAAAAACCTACATTTCCCAGCATCCTCCGCGGCCGCCAGCAAATCCCATTGGCCGACATCAGCCCACACAAAATGCCGGCACCGCTTCCCAGTGGAGGCCACACCCCCTGGCTCTGGCCGCCCACTCCTCCGCTGCCGAGGTCACCGATCGCCGCTGAAGCCCCGGTTTCCCTTTGCCTCCATCGCTGGGGGACCCGCAGCCGCTCGCCGCCACTTTGGTCGCTTCTGGGGCTCTCCGGGGAGGCAAAACTGATAAGGGGAAAAAAACCACAAAAAACTACCAAACAACATGGCTGCCGAACCGCTTCCGGTCTGGCCGAAAAGGCTCCGCCGGAAGTCGATCCGCCAGGAAAAGGGTCCGGGCGGAAACTGGCGCCCAAAGAATGGCGACTGGAAGTCCCGCCCCCTCCCGGCCAGAAGTGATGCCAGGAAAAAGGGCAACCGCCAGGGAGCAGCGGTGCCCACCACTGAGGCTGCCCTCCGGGGAGAGAAGCTTCCCCACCACTGAGGCTGCCCTCCGGAGGAGGGAGGTTGAAGAAGGATGAGGCGTGGGGGCGCTGCCCACGCTGCTGCGGCCCTCCGGATGGCAGAGGGTGAAGACAGAAGGAGCAGGGTTGCTGCTGCCGCCTTGCCGCTACCCTTTGGGCCTTGAAAATACACCCACAACAACATACACTCACTAAACAACCACCAAACCAACAACATGACAACCACACAACTCGCGATACTTACCTCTAGAGACCCACAACACAACAGACACACAACAGCCAGTCGGACTGCCGAGGACACGCAGTGTCAAAAGGACAGGCTCCTTCAGCCTCGCCCGCACTGGCCAAACCACGAAAACTAACCACTGGTAATCACCACAAACCACTGACCACGGTACGACCAGCCACGCAATTGCAACAACAAAATCAACAAAAAACACCACACACTCCTCCAGACACTACAACTCTCATAACCACACTGGAGAAACACAATCCAAAAGACCAAGCCAGCACAAAATACCACACAGCGCCAATATGCAGAAGATACACAACTATGTGCCCAGAGCACATACATACCATTCACAGGACAAAAGACACCCACAACAAAAGACACTCACTTAACAAACACCACACCCACAACATGACAGCCACACAACTCGTGATACTTACCTCTAGAGACCCACAACACAACAGACACACAACACCCACAACGCATACATACCACTGCTAAAAAGAAACCAGCACAGTACAACCAACTAACACGCCCCACATACACACCGTATATCCACAACACACTACCACTGCACACTCACAGCAACAAACTACACACTCAACACCACACACTCTTCTCCAATCACCATCCCAAACACACACTACCAATTCTCCAATTTACAAGCACCACACCCACAACATGACAGCCACACAACTCGCGATGCCTACCTCTACAGACCCACTACACAACTCACACACAACACACACAACGCATACATACCACTGCTAAACACAAACCTGCACAGTACAACCAACTAACACACCCCACATACACACCGTGTATCCACACCACACTACCACTGCACACTCACAACAACAAACTACACACTCAACACCACACATACCACGCATACCTATGGTCCCGACCGATATGCCGTTCCACTTCAGCCGTCTCCAATTCCCAATCACACTAGCTTTTGCCATCACCATAAACAAGGCACAAGGACAAACACTACAAATCTGTGGCATAGACCTTGACACAGAATGCTTCTCCCACGGACAACCCTACGTAGTGTGCTCCAGAGTTGGGAAACCACAGAACCTCTACATCAACACAGCAGACGGAAAGACAAAAAACATTGTATATCCACAAGCTCTGCAAAACGCCAGCAACACCACACACTGACAACTCCACAGGACTTCAACATCCCACCCACCAGAACATCCCACAACGACACAGCCATGACCCCACCAAGACTGTAAGTAACATAATTTCCAACCCTTACATACTCAGACTTTCTCGCATCTCCTAAATAGGGCACAGGAACGCGTGCCGGGTACAGCTAGTATTCCTATAAGAGCCAAGTAGAGAGTTAAGATTTTCAAGAGATGTCCTTCTCTTTGCTCTATTACTTTCTAAGGCACATAGTGGGGGAAAGAAGAAGGCCTTCTTGGTAGCTGTTCCCAGATTTCACAACTAACTCCCTCCCTATGGAGGCTAGATTTGTTTCCTCTTGGTCTCCTTTCACCACCAAGTAAACATTCTTATTCTGCCAATCTTTTAGGAATGGATTGTGATGGGCTATTAATGCTATGCTGTGCTGTTTGTCAGTTTGTGCATAGTCTTTGAATGAGTTAGAATGGCTTTGACTTTCCTAATTGAGTTATAGTTACATTTATACTTTTTATTTATGTTTCTATACTGTTTTTTTAAAATAAATTGTAAGCTGCCTTGTGAATGAAATTGATAATATATGGCACAGTCAAAGTGTTACCCATTAGTGTTGTGCATTCAAGGTAAACCCTGAGCTGTTTTGTGTCCCAGCTTTCGGTGGGGGTCCTGATCCATTTTTTGGGAGCCTCCCAAAATCAGGAGGGCAGATATCAGTTTTCTATCAGCTCATTATTGGGGGTGGGGAGCTTCCCAGGCTCCCCTTCCCACAAGCTTTAAAGAGGCTTCTTCTTACCTACTATTTCTACTCTAGAGGAGAGTGAGTGGACAGGGGGTATGGCTTTGATTGGCACCATCATTTCCTGTTTTCTAACTATGAGCATTACCTAATAACATTATCTAATAACAAAAGTATTCTCCAAGTGGGATCTTTCCAGATGGATTCCAGTGTCCTCTCCTCCTATTTCAAAGTCATAGAACTGGACACCCTTTGCATTATTCTGATAGATCTTGATTTGTCAGTTTGATCAAGCTGTTGCTTGCAGGTGCAAGCTATTAGTGCATCTTAATTGTCATTGCATAATCAAACCTTAACAGCCTTATTTTCTTTGATATTTCAGAAGAAATAGCATATCTTCTGAACAGAAAGAAAATACCTTATATAAGCACTGTCTCACAAGGAATGCATTCCACCTACATAGAGATAGGAAGATCAGTCTATTCACACGAGATAAACCTAGCCTCTTTTTAGCTATAGTGAAAAATGACAACTTCCAAAATTGTGTTTAACATTGTCCAGATTGGAAAAAGTAAGCAGAAATGAATAGTTAATGGAAATAATCATGAAGTTATTCTCTTGAGCAAGAGTTGGAATTGTAATTCAGTTTGATGGCTAAATTCAATCTCAGAGAATTTGGGGGAGCTGCATTCCAATTATGGGCAAAACAAAAGAAAGGAAAAGGCAAACACCACCTTAATTTAATTCAAATTAGTCTATCATGCTGGTTCTCGGGTAGTTCAGAAGGCAACACGCACCTCTGGACAGAAGGGGTCAACCAGATGGCCAAAGGGGAGCACTTGAATCCCCCCACAAAAAACCAGTTGGTTCGGCTAGCGTTCCCGCCAGTTGGCAGAGGGGAAAGAACTGCTCACTGGCAAAAAGATCCCTTAAAGCATTGATCTGTATTAAAGAGAACCCTTGTTGTGTATCTTTTTGTAAGGTCATACATATTAAAGTATATATAGTGTATCAGGAAACCATTGCCTCTGTTCATATCACTGATGATAGATTGAAATTTGTGAATCTATCCTAATATAAATGTTTCTATGTCCAATTTTCCATTGAACCATTTGTCTGAGAATTGTTGCTTCTGTTTATACTCCATCTGTGAATCTAAAAAAGTGGGTTAAAACACTCTGGTCCCATCTACCTTACCATTATAATGCAAATTAAACTGGATTATATGGCAGTGTAGACTCATATAATCCAGTTCAATCCAGTTCAATTGCATTAAATCGGTCTAAACTGACCATATAAGGCAGTTTAAACTTTATTATATGGCAGTGTAGATGTGGACAAAGCTCTTAAGCAAATAAATCAGCCTTAACAATGTTGCAGGTTCCTCCCATCCCTTTTCTTCCCCTTTTATGGGGTGGATTAGCTTTACTTAGTCCAGGAGATTCTTAAAAACCTGACCTAGTTCAAGGAATCCCCCACAAACAATATAGCAGCCATAATGAATGCACAGATTTGTTTTTTCCTTCTGTTTTCTCATTTTTATTTTAGCCAGCTTGCTACCATGACATTTAAAAATATATTTTAAAAAGATTAGGACACTGCCTATTTGTTTCCTTAAAAGCAAACACCCTGGTGCTGAGTAGTGATATTTGAAAGAAAGGTGTGAATAAGATATAATGATACTACAACACAATATGAGTCAGTTGTCATTATGACTCATTGTTGTAGTGCAAAAGGCCAATTACTACATGGTTTCCCATAATAGCTATAAAAAAAATTAAAATCCCTGCACAATATAGAACAAATAAAATTGGCTGTATTTACTTCAATAATCTTAAATGCATTCTCCCTGTACAGGTAGGTAGCATTTGTTCTTAAGTTCACTATGGGTTTGATTTCATGCATTTGACTTCGCTTGTTCTTTTTCCTGGCTAAATGACAAACTTGGTGGAGTCAATTATTTTTCATGTCAAAAACTCAACAAAGACTATTTAAAGGACAAAGTGTTTCTGGCATTCTTTCCAATACTTAAAAAGTAAAATGGAATGTAGCCTGTATATCACATACACAATATATGCAAGACATTCCAGTAAGTTGTTGTTTTTAACTATTGTTGTTGTTTTTATTGTGCCTTGCATGGCTCTTGTGAGCCGCTCGAGCCCCGGAGTGGCGGCATAGAAGCATGAGTAATAAATAAATAAATAAATAAATATTTTTGCTTCTCCTAAAAATGTTTTTAAAGTAATTGGCTTTAGCAATGCCGTTCTTGGTGAATGCTTTAGAATGGACTACCAGATTACTTACTATACGTATCTACTCATATATAAGTCGATCTCATATATAAGCTGAGGACAGGTTTGGCAAAAGTGTAGATTTTGAAATGTTTAAATTGAGGATCATTCCTTGAGAAGGGGAAAGTGCCACTCTTCTGCAGGGGCTAACAACGAGTGGGATTATCACAATTATACAAAAGACTAACTAATGAGCCACTGAGATAGAAAAATATGAAAATATTTATCAAAGATGCATTGTATAACAATAGCACAAACCCAAGAGATTACAATATCAAAAACACACATAAATGGTCAATACAGTACAATAATCTTAACGATATATTAGACCACGAGTGTTATCAGTCCGCTGAGATCACAGTACCTCAAAACCATGTGGAGACCATGGCAAGTTATAGATCCCATGAATGGTTGGCTGTTGCCAATGAATTGTATCACACAAAATAGTGTCCAAGTCTCTACGGTGGTGTATTTGGATGGAAGCACCTCAGGTATGCAGCGGCATCGATGGAAATATAATCCGTGTCCTGTGAGGTGCGCAGGATGCCAGCCCCAGCCCCAACAGTCGAGCTGCAAGGCTTGACACCGTTTCACCCATCCATGGGCTTTCTCAAGCGGAGGAAATTAAGACCAAATGGAGTGTCCTTGAATACACTTAATTCAACATCTAGATGTGAATGCATATACGTGTATCCTCATGACCTGAAGATCATGACCCGCATCTAGATGTTGAATTGTTGGACACAAGTGGGAAATAAGTGTGGAATGGGTAAGGTTAAGAAAATAGGACATATCGAATTAAGAGAAAATGTAAGTGGAATATCATTATCTGTTTGTTCTATTTAACCATGTGGGATTGTTCTTGAGATTTGTATCATTCTACTTGTGTTTGCAACAACAACAACAACCAATTTTTTTAAAGTGATAAGGTTAATGTTTCTTTTAGGCTCTTTCAGGACATAATAAGCTTTCATATTTCATTAGCACAAGGAAATGGCTCCTTCTTTGATGAGAGTTAAAACCGCTTCAAGACCACATCTCCATCTATGAACCAGTGTGGGCGCTAAGGATTACTGGGGAGGTCCTCTTCTCAGTCCCACCTCTGTCTCAAGTGCGGTTGGTGGGGACGAGAGAGAGGGCCTTCCCAGTGGTGGCTCCTTGGCTTTGGAATGCCCTCCTGAGGAAGACTGGGCTAGCCCCTGCTCTCCAAGCCTTCCATACACAACTGAAGACGTGGCTTTTAAGACAAGCCTTTGACCATGTCTAGAAATTTGAGAACCTAGAGATTTTTCACCAGGCACTTTATGAGACTGCTATTGATTGCAGTTTATTTTTAATCCTGCAGCTATTATTGCATTTTATTGATCTTACTCAGGGGGGTTTTGTGATGTTTATGTTGGTTGTTGTTATATTGTGCTGTTGTCTTTGCACTTTTTGTATATTGCATGTTTGCAATTCTGAGTGCTTTATGAGCTGCCCTGAGTACAAACTATTCTTTAATATTTTATTAAGTTATTAATCTTTTCCCAACAAGAGATACAAGGCAGTTTATCATCTTCAGCTTAATTTGCATTGCAAGATTGCTGTTAACAGAACATAAATACAGAATCTTGTCCACCATTTTGAGAGCTCTTTGGAAGAAAGACTACACATAAATTGTAATCAATTTGCACTTCTGAATACAAAAACTTGCCTTTTAAATATTTATCCGTTTAATATTTCCCCACCACCACTAGTATTCTTTCCTAACAAAAGACATAGCAAAAGAGTAGTTCTCAGAATGGCTTCTATTACTGGGTTTTTCTTTTTAGTATTTCTGAAATAAAGCAGAAAAGAAAAGGTTTGAACAGCTATGGTAGGAACTCATCCATATTTATGCTACAGTGTTTGAAGACTGACAGTGCTACTAGGATAGGGGAATATACTCCTATTGAACCTTGATCTTGCTCAAAATGAACTCTATGCTCAGGTTCAATTTATCTTGCCGAGAACATCCTATCAGAACACTTGCCCTCCCTCTCCTCCAAGTGATGCTACTTTAAAACGTATGAGTTTTCCGTCCTTTCCTTGCAGGTGATTTCCTTTTACTCACTACAGTCTGAGCAATATTATTTATATTTTCCCATCTACTCTAAATTCCTTCTTGCCTATCTGTTTGATTCCTCAAGGTTGCCATTTCTTGATACTCTGGCTGTTCAGAAAAGAAGTCTCAATATTTTATATTAAACTCTAAAGGCTATTTACCTGAAATAACTCCCGCTTGTCAACTACATTCAGTAAGGGTTAACTGCCGTAATAATAAATAATAAAATTTCATTTATATCCTGCCACCATCTCCCCGAAGGGACTCTGTGCGGCTCACAAAAGCACTCAGAAGTGCAACATACATAAAATACAGAAATACATAAGCATATAAAACAATCACAATATAAGTTTACACAACAAATTTTACATAAAACATCATATCAACCCTTAGTGATTTAAAATTCCATGACTTTTAGTCTGCTAAAAGACATGACTAAGCATTATGTGTAACACCTGAATAGTACTTGTGATTTTGTCCTCCTCACCATTCCCCATCAGTTGTTAATCTTCCCTGTTTCTTTGAGCCTTTTGTTTATTGAAGGGAGAAGTACTTTCTCAGAGAGCAGAGTGTTTTGAGCCATTTGTGTGAAGCCAGTTGTATGAATAATCATAATGACTCTAAACCTAAGCTCATTAAAATGTTGTGAAGATCAGCCTTACCTCATTAGTTTCAGGTTTTTGCCACATTTTAGTGACACTAATAGGACATGTTCACATTGGGGTGGGCAAAATGGCTTAGGACTTCATCAGATGCAGCTGGGGAAAATGGGGGGAAATTGTCTTTTTGTGTATAGAACTGTCTTCTTTGCATGGGATTCCATCTTTCAAAGAAAACGAAGAATTGTCTTTTCCTCATCATACAGAATTGCCTCCTTCCACAAGACATCATTCTTAAGACACAACTTCTGGGCACTTTTACGCTCCTTCTCAATCTGCTTAGTCTAGAGACCCAAGGCACCATTTTTAAATCAGACCCCACTTCTGGGACCTTTACATTCCCTCTCAATCTGTTTATTCTCAAGGAGACAGGAGGCATCATTCCTAAGTCAGACCCCCCCCCCCCTTCCTCTCAATGTCATTACTCTCAATTGCAGAAGTCCAAAACAAAGTTAGCAGTATGCAATTTCATAAGCCATGTAAGAGAAATGACAGGAAAAACTAAGTGCTGATATCTTGAAATGTTGGTATTTCTAATAATTACATTAATTTTTTTTCAAAATTACCATGCCAGGCTCATGAAGCAGGATTTTGGGAAAGAAATGTCAGTGCTTGGTTAGCAACCACCCCTTACTGCCTGTCACTGAAGTGATTCAACACTGGTAAATTTGACAGATCCCATCCCACATATTTTTCCCTCTTTCTCCTGTTTCCACATGAATCATGATCTCAGCAGACAATTTCTCCTCATCTCCTGTGCACCCCCACCACAGCACCACCATTTCTTAACGCTTCTAAAATTATTTATTTGCAGTACTTTTACCCCGCCCTTCTCACCCCTGAAAGAGGACTCAGAGCAGCTAACAAGGCAACCATGCGATGCCTAAAATACAATATAAAACTATAAAATATAACATTTAAAACATTTAAACTACATCTCAGTACTCAGTTAAATTTTTTTTTTAAAAAACAGTTATCCGATGAAGCATCATGGACCACAGGCAGAACTCTGTCTACATCTTTGTATGGGCACCATGTTGCTTTGTCAGGGAACTGTTTTTAAAGTGTGTGGAAGTGGGAGGGGGGAGGTTGCATATGATGAGGTCCTTAGCCATCCTGCATTGCATTGCTCAATGAGACCCCCATAGCTGCAGAACTCACATCCCTGAAACTTGTCTCTCTAGGAATTTCTCAGGTCTACCAGGCAATTCTATGGCATTCTTCCCCTGGAAGTTACCATAGAGTCACCCTGGATGACCTAGGTTGCATCTACAATGTAGAATTAATCCAGTTTGATACCACTCTAACTCTATTCCTGCAAGGCAGATGGTCCTTGTGGTCTCTTCCAACTTTACGATTCTGTGAATGAGTTGTTGAAACTTTAAAAGCCCCAAAGTTATCTGGATCAGATTTGTCACATGAGTTTTTCATTACAAGCCATCATGGCGAATTAAAAGGAGGGAAATGTCTCTTTGTAGTGATGGAGCTTTGCTGATGAAGCATCTTGAAATATCTTTATTTGAATGTATGGGGAAGGGATGTCATCATTCAACCAGAGCACTTTTGTCCGTATCTGATCATCAGCATCAATAATCCGGAGCCTCTAATCAAAGTCAGTATGAGGAGAAACTCTTTCTTTAATTGAACAGTCAGTACATTCCTGCCAATTTGTCACATTCCTGCCTTTTCATTAGAGATGCATAAAAAGCAAGCACTAAGCTATAATAATGGGCAACGCGTAACACAGAAAAAGGAAGGCAAAGAAAATCTTTCTAACTCTCTTGTGATCTTTCTAAAACTGAAGTGCCTGTTCGATGTGCATGGTGAGAAATGAGCCCCAAATTATGTGAAAGCCACAGCATTTCAGACATCGCTTCCCTTTATCCTATTACCTTTTGTGGTTTCCATAAAGCCCTTCCTTAACTTGGCAGTCTCGAGGGTTAATTAAACAAGCAGCACCAGAATATTAATACCAGGACTCATTTTCTATAGGTCACATTTGGGGAGCTGAAATTTGTGATTCTAATCCAAGAATGTGAACATTCTGGCTAGCTGGATGTGCAGTTTCCCTGGATACCTTCACTTTTAGGACCCAGCTGGATGCAGCATTCATTTTGTGCGTATGTGTGGCATGTACATTGATATTTGTAATCAATAAAGATGCAACCATGGTACAAGCAAGATTAGAACTACAAAGGTGGGTTATGGGGGGGGGGGGGGTCTCATCCTTTGTCCTTCCACTTTCCCAATGAAAATTGTTGCCCCAAACCAGCCAACATTTGGCAGCAAAATTGCCCTCTCAACTAATTGATAGGAATGTGGCGCTGTATTACATTTCTGCTAAAAGACTTTTAAAATTACAAGCATACCCGAATAAAACCTATGAGACTGACACTCCTTTTAACAAAGATGTTTTACATCTCTTGGGCTGCACTCCTCCTTTTTTCCTCCTTTTCTAATTAGCTATAGGGTTTTTTTAACAGCATCAGCATTGGGAGGATAGTTGAAAGAGAAATATGTGCTTATGATATTGAGTTGTAACAGTGTGTCTGCAGTAAACAGTGCAACAAACAAAACACTGGTGAAAAACAAAAAAACTGAGTGCATTTTGGAAGCAACCTTCAGATAGCCTTTAGAACAGTGTTTCTCAACCTTCCTAATGACGCGACCCCTTAACACAGTTCCTCATGTTGTGGTGAGCCCAACCATAACATTTTTTCCCATTTCTACTTCATAACGATAATTTTGCTACTGTTATGAATTGTTATGTAAATATCTGATATGCAGGATGTATTTTCATTCACAAATTTGGCACAAATACCTGATATGCCCAAATTTGAATACTGGTGGGGTTGGGGTGGGATTGATGTTGTCATTTGGGAGTTGTAGTTGCAGAGATTTATAGTTCACCTACAATCAAATAGCATTCTGAACTCCACCAACAATGCAATTGAACCAAACTTGGCACACAGAACTCCCATGACCAACATTAAATACTGGAAGGATTTGTTGGGCATTGACCTTGAGTTTTGGAGTTGTAGTTCACTGACATCCAGAGAGCACTGTGGACTCAAACAATGAAAGATCTAAAACAACTTTAACACAAATACTCAATATATCCAAATGTGAACACTGGTGGAGCTTGGCGGGGGCGACAGGACTTGACATTTGGGAGTTGTAGTTGCTGAGATTTATAACTCACCTACAATTAATGAGCATTCTGAACCTCACCAATGACAGAATTGGACCAAACTTCCCACACAGAACCCCCATGCCTTGAAGGGACTTGTGGGTGTGAGCCTCCCTCCAGCCTCATGCCCTCTCCCTTGCCCGCACATGTGCACCACGCCGCCATGCATTATATGCACCTGCTCTCCCTTCCCTGCTTGGAGTCTCAGAAACAGCCCTCCCCTTGGCTGGCCAGTTACAGCAGGAGGAGGGCTTTTGGTGAGAGGATTCGCCTTCTGTTTCCAAAAAAAACAGAAGGCAAATCTGTAGAGAGATCTTCAGCTTTCTTTGCCAAAGAGATCCCTAAGACCATCAGAAATATATGTTTTCTGGTGGTCTTTGGTGACCCCTCTGAAACCCCCTCGCTACCCCGCCCCAGGGGTCTCAATTCCCAGGTTGAGAAATGCTGTTTTAGAAGGTTCAAAATGATTTTTTATTATCTTATTCAAGGTTTAACTGATCTGGTTAGGTGCATATCATATGTACATAATGTTAGTTTTGAATAAAAATTCGGCTGAAACTGCTCTTCTTTAATGGAGTGTTGACATCTATTTTTTTTTTCCATGTTATGTGTGTCTGATATCAAATCTCTTCTTAAAGAACTAATGTCCAGGAACCAATCTGCATGCTAATTATATTTAAAAAGTAAGTGTTTAATCTTAATTTAGTCAATTATATCTTCACAGTGGCATCTTAATGGGTGGCAGGGGGTGCTCTTTTCACACTTGTCCAAAATAAAGGGGTGCAAGGGTGGGTTTTTTTCTTCCTTTCCTCCCTTATTTAGGTTCTTCGAGAAAAGGAAAGGAGGGATCAACTGTTATCAAGGCAATTTGGATAGGGCATACTCAAACTCTGTATCAAGAAAAAATCCTGAAAGTTAGAATTGCCCATGCATTAGAAGTATGTAGAAAGGCAGAGCGTCTAGGACGCCTCATATTCAATATAAGAATGTAAGATAAAATTTTTTGAAATAGTATGGAACTAGAATGGAAGTCAATATATCCCTTTTTCCCTTTCCTCTCTCCTTTTTCCCTATGTATTCATGTATGACAATTTTATGTTGTGTATTGTTTAAAAAAATTGAAAACCCCAATAAAAACATTGAAAGAAAAAAAAGAAGTATGTAGAAAGGGAGGGGGTATTTCCAGTTTCTATGTATGGTTGTAAAAGCTGGATGGTGACAAAAGCTACTGGAAAGAAAATCAACTCATTTGAAACGTGATTCTGGAGAAGTCTATGAATATTGTATACTGCTAAAATGACAAATGAATACATCCAATGACCTCATCAGATGAGAAGGGGGTGGCATGTGTCAGTTCACTTTCCCTTTTATGATGGAGCCTACCAGCTCCCATCCCACAATGCACTGCAACTTCTGGCAGGGCTCCATTGTAAAGGGGAAGGTAACTGGTGCATGTCTCTTCTCTAGAAAGTACAATAACGCCTGGCAAGGGGGAGTATCAAAAGAGTGAGTGCAAAGACATGACAATTAATATCGAGTTTCCAAAGAAGGAAATGTATGCTCTTCTATTTTCCCCATGCTTCATGTGAGAGAATGCAATGTAGAAGATTGGTTGATTCATAGACAGATGAATGCTCATGGGGGAAGGATAGGTGTTTGTTTACTTTTCTATTTGAAATTCCTTATAAGAAGTCTAAAACCCAGAGAACCAGTATGGTGTAGTGGTTCAGGTATTGGACTATGATACTGGAGACCAGGGTTTCCATCCCTTCTGTATATGGAAACCTATAGGATGATCATGGGCAAGTCATATTTTCTCAGCCTCAGAGAAAGGCAAAGGCCAACCCCTTAAAAATAGCCAGTTGGTTTTTTTTTATTTGAATCCGTTTTTTCTTATAATAGTAAACAATCGTGGCCATCAAGTAATACAAGTTCTTGTATTAAAGCACTTAATAGGCACTCACTCACATGCCTGTAGGATTTCTTAGCAGGATATATAATATTTTAAAGTTCTATTTGACAGAGAGCTCTATTCAAAATAATTGCTGCAATTTGAAATCTTACTTAGCCATTACAAAGAAAGAATTTAATAACAACCACTGTGATTCTGTTTCTTAGGAGACAAAAATCATTTTCAAAGTACTAACTTGAGAATATCTTTCTGCAACTATTTTTTTTAAAGTGTTCTCTTTGCAATTGTACAAAGATGATACAATATTATCTGTTTGAGGAACAAAATAGACACTTACTAAACCTCTCTTCTCTATTTTCCTCCAGCTGCACACCTCTTTCAAAGTTGTTGAGCTCCCCCATTTCTTTTGTAATGTCTGTATCCATCATCTCTGCTGTCAGTTTTCCTCCATGCCTCACCTCTCCCTTCCTTTGAAAATACTTCTGCATCTCTGTGTTGTGATTACGCACTGTTCACGGTTCTGGAACTTGTAACATTCCCTTTCTCTCTGTATCTGTTTCTCTCTCCTCCATACTCGTTCTGTCTCTCTCTTCCCATCCACATCCTCGCTTACCATTTCCTCTCTAATCTCTGTTCATGTCCTGTCACCACATTATCCCCATTTTCACAAACGCACATACTTTAGATTGTTTCCTTTCCACATGCACATACTGCACCACATAGTAGCATGCGACAGACTGTGGATTTTATCACACCAATATGATTGTATTCATATTAAAATAGTAGAAACATACCGGGTTGAGCAGCTTCAATATCACACCTCTCCTTTCCAGCACAATTGCAACTACCGTATTTGCTATTCCATAATCCTGTGACTGTAGCTTTGCACACCCTTGTAACTCTGTCCTCCTGCATTACTGTGCTGCCTTAATTTATTTTGGAGCACAATTGTATAACTCCAGTATTTAAAACAAAATATATAAAAGAAAAGAAAAACAGCCAATTTGGGAATAATAAGGGGGGAAAGGAGAGAAAATCTCTCACCTGGGTGTCATTTTACTGCCAGCATTCCAGCATAGAAATGGAAGGGACCCATAGCACCAAGATTGGTGGAAGAAACATTGGTGGATTGAGGCATATTGATTGACTTTACCCTTTAATAGCCAGAGATGGGGGAGGGAATCGTTGCTGGATATACATGGCATCATGTCATATGGACCATCACAAAATGTGACAGTTCAGCTGCAATGACAGTTTTGTGTACCTCACGTGATAAAGTCCATGATCTTTCTGTTCCTCCCTCTTGTTCTTTTCTTGTCACTTACAGCTACCCACCATGAAGTTAGAAATTCAAATTAAGGCAAAAGTGAATTTGGTGAATTGAGAATAATGGCTGACATCTTTTTGTGGACATTAAGCATGTGTAAGTTTTCTATGTATGTTATCTTTTAAGGATTATAGGAACAGATAATCTTTTCCTTCCTTTTCAGCATCTAAACTATGCAGACTCCAAATTTACAGTATAACCATTGAAGCCCACCCAACCCAGCCACCCCCTTCAGGAAGGTGTGTAGAAGCATCTTTCTTTAGCCAGACCCAGAAGTATGGCATCAATGCTGAGTTGCATCACGATCCTGGAGAAGTCCCAGTGCTGCTGTAATCATTCCACACCTGGCTATACTGTGGAGATATCTTATATTGCTTTGGGAAGCCTCATGGAAACAATAACAAGCCACAAGACAAGACAGACAATCCCTGAAATCTTGTGTTAAAGCAAAAGTACAAATGCCACTTTTAAAGAGGATTTCATGTCACTGTTATGCTGGCAAACATCAGCAATACAGTGGCAATATTTAGGGAGTTGTCACTGGTGGATTGGGAATGTGACATCCCAACCTCTATTCCAGTGGTTCCTAACCTTTTTTTGGCCAGGGACCACTTGATCATGGACCACTTGACCACAGACCACCCTCCAACGTTAGTACCAAAAGGGTTATGAATCAGTTTTTGGTCAAGTTTAGATTTGGTTTGGTTATTTGGGGTGCTGATTCAGAAAATTGCATTGGATAGACCACATCAGCTCTAGTTTCTGATACAGAACATATGCCATCCAGTAATTGCCATCTGCTTGCCCACAGAAAACCATATTTAATAATCTAGAGCTGATGTGGTAGTAGTCATATTTCATGAATACAAACAGTAAAGGAATGCAGAGTATATACTGTAACAAGCTCAAGGTCATGAAATACGAACACAATGTAAGATATACCAATTAACTTCTATTCAGTCAATGGCAACAATGCATCAAAGTACATAACATAACATATATCGCAATGGAAACATATATCAACCCCCATACACACGAATTGAGAAATACAAAAGCAAATGCTGCGGCATGAAAAGAACCAAGGCGAATCAAATTACAAATGTTGGTGGGGAGCAGCATACACACCCGCTAGAGGAATTCCTCATGAACGTAAATTATAAAGTTCGTCAAAAGTCCTGGTGCATACCAATCGTGGAAGAGGGGGAGATGATGCAGTGCGAAGCCAAGGTGAGACGCTCGGAGGGGCCGCAACGATATCTCTCACCAACTAAGGACATTTGAAACCGTGGTCACGAGGGATGTTTCCAAGCTTAATCACTGTACTGATATGTTACACTCTAATTTACCAAAAGAGGATCTTGACTTCATCAGATCCCTGGGCAACAGGCAAGACTTGGTGATTAAACCGGCCGATAAAGGGGGTGAGTTGGTCATATTAAATTTACAGGATTACCTCTTTGAGGCCCACCGCCAACTCAATGATACCTCCTCATATCATAAACTTCCCGGAGATCCCACCAGCAGGTTTATGAGGAATATTCGTAATGTAATACAGGATGGTACAGAGATGGGCTACATTGAGCCGAAAGAAGCCAAGTTTTTGATTAATGACCACCCCCGTATTTCCCAAATGTATTTTCTACCAAAGATCCATAAGCCCGGTTTCCCTCCCCAAGGCCGCCCAATCCTGTCTGCCTCAGGCTCTCTATTGGAACCCCTCGCTGTGTATATAGATGTGATTCTACAGCCCTTCGTGTCTACCATTCCAGCACTTATATTAGACACCACGGATTTCATCCGAAAGATAGAAGCCCTCCAGATTGACCACCACGATATAATGGCAACTTGCGACGTGAAATCCCTGTACACTTCGATACCTCTTCCGGAGGCCAGAACCGTGCTTCTGGATGTGTTTGACTCGAGGCCCCATAATATGTCTCCACCTTCTTCATTCCTTATTGAACTCGTTGACTGCCTGTTTGAGTATAATTATTTTGCCTTTGGACCTGACTTTTATTTACAAGTCAACGGAGTATCAATGGGTCAGAGTTGCGCCCCTTCGATAGCCAACCTTTACATGGGATACCTGGAGAAGAGTTTCCTACATGACCCATTATCCCCGGCCAGATATATCAAGTTCTTCGGGCGTTATATTGATGATTGTTTCTTCCTTTTGGGTAATGACACCCCCATGGCTGAATTCCTCGACTGGTTGAACTCATGGAATCCCTCCATCCAATTCACTATGGAGTTCAGTCAGGATTCTGTCAACTTTTTGGATACCACCGTCTTTAAGATTGGAAACAAGTTGGGAGTCCGCTGCTTCAAGAAGCCGACGGACAAGAACTCCATTCTCCACTATAAGAGCCATCATCCTCCATCCTTGAGAAATAGTCTCCCTTACTCACAGTTTCTTAGACTGAAGAGGAAAATTAAAAAATAGTTCGTAACTCAGGCTCGTCGATTTCCACAACGATGCTGATAAGTTTCACTATAAGACCAACTTAGCACCAGAGGATACCCATTGCGGGTTATACAACAGGCCCGTATTAAGGCCAATGGTGTCACTAGAGACTCTCTCTTAACCAAAAGGCGCAAACCTCCACATGCCCGGGTGGTTTGGCCTCTGGCCTTTACCCCCCACAGTCGTGAGATTGTTAGTATTGTCAAAAAGTACTGGGACATATTGCCTCCCATTCCGGCGTTTCGCAATTTCCCCATGGTCGCGTACAAGTGCACTAGTAGCTTCAAGGACCTGATTGTACACTCTTCGTTACCCCGAAAACGTATGTTTACCCACTCCACCTTGGGCTTCTGGCCATGTGGGGGGTGTTCATCCTGTGCCCAAGCATTATGTTGCAAAGACATTATTAGTTTGAAGTCACGTAGATCTTTCACCATTCGGGATCTCCTCAATTGCAACACGGAAAATACCATTTATGTTATCATTTGTGGGTGTGGCCTATATTACGTGGGGATGTCGTCACGCCCCTTACATACCCGCATTTTGGAGCATCGTTCCAGGATACGTACATCCCAGGACAACACCATCCTATACCGCCACTTTTTGACAAATGGCCATAACCCCGAATCTTTTCGATTCGCAGCCCTGGAAAAAGTTATCACCAGTGTACATGCCAGTAACCATTATGCCCTTATCAGTCGTGAAACCTGGTGGATTCACAATCTACAGTCCGAATATCCAGCTGGGCTCAACGAGCCCCTCCCCCTTTCGGCCCTACTCACGTGAGTGGGGCCCAGGTGCGAGCATATTTAACACCCGCGATTCCTTTGGATCACACCCCTTGGGTCCACAGGAACAGTGGTACATTGGAAGTCCTCCAACCTAGGTAGGCTAGCCACCTCCCCCACGTTTTTACTGCAGAGATGGGTTTTGTCTTATTATTGTTATTATTGCTATTTAGAATGTGTCTCCTGTGACGCGGCATTTGCCTGGCGAGATATAGCCGCCTGACGAAGCAAACCAGCGAAACGGATCGTGGCTACGCACTTCAACCGTTGCGGCCCCTCCGAGCGTCTCACCTTGGCTTCGCACTGCATCATCTCCCCCTCTGCCATGATTGGTATGCACCAGGACTTTTGGCGAACTTTATAATTTACGTTCATGAGGAATTCCTCTAGCGGGTGTGTATGCTGCTCCCCGCCAACGTTTGTAATTTGATTCGCCTTGGTTCTTTTCATGCCGCAGCATTTGCTTTTGTATTTCTCAATTCGTGTGTATGGGGGTTGATATATGTTTCCATTGCGATATATGTTATGTTATGTACTTTGATGCATTGTTGCCATTGACTGAATAGAAGTTAATTGGTATATCTTACATTGTGTTCGTATTTCATGACCTTGAGCTTGTTACAATATTTCATGAATAGTCAGCCTCTCTCCTCCTGACATCCCCCTTGCCTCGGAACTATAAGAGGGTTTTGTGAGAACAGTTGGTCTCATTGCTGCGTGGTTTCAAGGCAACGATTTAGTAATGGTAAGGCTGGGGACCATATTTTCATTCTTGCGGACCACTGGTGGTCCACAGATCACAGGTTGTGAACCACTGCTCTATTTTAAGGGCATGTGTAAGGGCTCACCCATTTTAGCTAGGCCGAGGCCTGGGTAGCAGTTTGACATCCCTGGTAAGATAGAATAGCTAGGAAAGGGGGAGTGGCTTAGAGCCTCTCCAGAAGGAGAGGGAGAGGTAGAGGGAGGGAGAGAGAGAGAGAGAGAGAGAGAGAGAGAGAGAGAGAGCTGCAGGGGAGTGGCTCAGAGTGAAGGGGGGGCAGCTGACTTAGGAGGGGAAAAGTGTAGCCTTTTCAGTCAGAGGGGACTTGGCTCTTGTCAGAGCAACATCGGAGTCTGTTGTGAGCAGTCAGCAAGACAGGGAGTGTCTTAGGTAGCTGACAGGAGAAGTCTGTGGAAAGCTGACCGGGAGAGTCAGACAGCAGACTTAGATTTCTTAGAATAAGAGATTGGCTCACACTTGGGGGACAGCTAACTAGGAAGCTCTTGTAGGGAGTTAGTTAGGGTGTTCCAGAAGCCTGAGTGGATTCTCATGGAATGAACTAAGATTAGTTAGCTGAAGAAACTCATTACTAGTTTCAAGATTAGAGTGAGGGAGTATTTTTGACAAACTGTGAAAGACATTACATCGGTCTAGTCCTGTATCAAAGTTTAAAGATACATGTTTTATGAAACCACCAAGCTCTAGTACCATTCTGTATAACCATTTATGCTTCTGTGCCTTTTATAGCTGTTAGTTCCATCAATAAACCTTTTCTTTGTTAACTTTTAAACAAAAGCCTCTCTTGTGCCTCATTCCATCTAGCAGTTAATTAACAGCTCCAGTGTGGTGACATGTTCCAGCATTTTGGTGGGTTTTTACCTCAGTAATCCTCCCAGTCCTTGTTAGTATAAGAGCCAAGGCTGGTGCGGTGTGTGTTAACTTCACAAAATCCTAAAGGCTATTTTTAGGTTGGTGGCAGCGTTACTAGGGGCTTAAGCCTCCAGGTCGTGACATTTTTGGTGGCAGCGGTGGGATCTAAAATAGGAAGGTCCACCCTGCCCAAAGGTCCCAAAGGCCGGGTCGTTACAGCATGCATCTTCAAACACATAGAGATATCTAACTGGAACCCATAAAAACCCATGACAGTTGAAAAGAGATAGTTGTACATAGATCATCTCCACAGCATGTTTGAGACACATGCAGAAAGATGAGCATAAAAAGGCGCCCCAATGGTTTACAAATGTGAAATGTTCCTTTAAAAGGAACACTTAGAAACCTCAACCCCATCTGTCCCCAAAGTTGTAGCATATTGAGATCAACAGAAGGCAACAAAAAATAATGCCACAATAGGGAAAAACATTCTCTAGAAACATCAATGGCTTGTTTGGTTCTAACAGCATGCTACAAGCCCAAATTTATGTATCTTATGCAGACTCCACAGGACCCTTAGGCAAATCTGGCAGAATTCTGTGGCAAACTATCCAAAGAGAACCAGCAGAAATTTCATTTAAAGCCTCTTGGTCTTCATCCAATGTTTATTTGTAATTGGGTTGATAGGAGTGGGGAATATGTTAATGCCCAAAGTCTATTCACAGACAATTTCCATAGAGAACTGCTCTGCACTGAACCAATCTCTGTGTTGTCTTGCAACTGCTTCATCTACTTAAACGTGTCAAAGTACATTTTATCAGCCTTATTAGATGTACTGCTGGCACCACCGACATTTGGACATGAAGGCATTTGAATTCTTGAGCACAGTTGTTTCAGAGGGTGCTCTTTCACATTTTCAGTTTTATGGATGAGTGGTCACTATATATTAAGGTTTTGAGTTTGTTTTCATTCATGATTAGTTGGCACAAATTCTCCATAAATAAAATGGAATCGCTTGAAAATGATAATTCCCTTCTGAGCAGACAATGGTTCAGGGAAACTGCAAGATATCAACCATTGTATTATTTCCCTGTGGGGTTTTTGATGTTGTTGTTCTTAAAGCAAGATACCCAAAATGCTTTCCAGAAAATATTCACAGCTTTGGCCAATGTAATTAACCTAGCAACAGCATCCATGAGGATTTATGCTCTTTCATTTACCTTTCCTTTAAAAAAATGTGTGTGCTTTCATCAAAGATTTGTTCCTGCTTTTTGGTATCATTACATAAAAATGAAACATCTTTGGACGTTAACATGGCATGTAAAAATATTTATTAACATTGCTCCTTCTGGGACGCCTCGAGGGAATGGATCTCAGAGGCACGGTTTTGCAGTGGCTCCGGTCCTTCCTAGAGGGTCGCTCCCAGAAGGTGTTGTTAGGAGACACCTGCTCGACCCCACAGCCATTGTCTTGTGGGGTTCCTCAGGGCTCAATACTGTCTTCCATGCTGTTTAACACCTACATGAAGCCGTTGGGAGAGATCATCTGGAGTTTCGGGGTGTGGTGTCACCTGTACTCAGATGATGTCCAACTCTGTCGCTCTTTCCCACCTACTACTAAGGAGGCTGTCCAGGTCCTGAACCGGTGCTCGGCCACTGTGATGATCTGGATGAGGGCAAACAAATTGAAACTGAATCCAGACAAGACAGAGGTACTCCTGGTCAGTCGTAATGCTGAACAGGGCATGGGGTTACACAGGCTTACACTCCCCCTGAAGACGCAGATTCGCAGCTTGGATGTGATCCTGGATTCATCGCTGAGCCTGGAACCCCAGGTTTCGGCAGTGACCATAGGAGCATTCGCACAGTTAAAACTTGTGCACCAGCTGCGCCCATATCTTGGGAAGTCTGACTTGGCCATAGTAGTCCACGCTCTGGTTACTTCCCGTATAGACTACTGCAATGCTCTCTATGTGGGGTTGCCTTTGAAGACTATTCAGAAGCTTCAAATGGTACAACGGGCAGCAGCCAGGTTAATAACAGGATCGATGCTCAGGGAGCACACAACTCCTCTGTTGCGCGAGCTCCACTGGCTGCCAGTCTGCTACCGAGCACAATTCAAAGTGCTAGCTTTAGCCTATAAAGCCCTAAATGGTTCTGGCCCAGCTTACCTCTCCGAACGTATCTCTCCTTATGAACCCTCTAGGACTTCAAGATCTGGGGAGGCCCTGCTCTTGGTCCTGCCTTCTTCACAGATTCGGCTGGCATGAACAAGGGACAGGGCCTTCTCAGCGGTGGCCCCTCAGCTATGGAACAACCTCCCTAGGGCTATCAGATTGCCCCCCACCCTCCTAACATTCTATTAAAAAGTTAAAACCTGGCTTTTTGAGCAAGCCTTCCCAAATGCAATGTAGCAGACAAATTCTGACCTCAGAATGACTGGACAATGCGATTGGGTAAGGATTTCAGTAATGAGTTGCTGAGGATTTATACTTTTATGGGTTTTATTTTATTTTATCTAATGTTATTTATGCTAAATGTTTTAATTTTTTTATGTTATTGCAGGCATCAAATTGTGCCTTTTGTAAACTGCCCTGAGTCGCCCTCGGGCTGAGAAAGGCAATATATAAATATGGTTAATAAATAAATAAACATGATTTCACATTATGGCTACAATCCTGAATGATTCAACATGATATAGTACTTCAAAATGTGGAAATACATTTTAGACTGAGCCATTTATCACCCTGGACCTACCACTCCAGTAGCCCACAGTCAGAGAAACATCTGTAATATTTCATTAGTCAGATCCAGTGCAATTGCATTATCAGCTGAGCTCCACCAGGGTCATTCAGAGATCTCAGAAGCTGATGCAATTAATTCAGATCTAGCTACAAGGACATAGGGCCCTTCTAGACAGACCAAAATCCCAAGAGAAACACCTGTCAGTTTATTTCAGGATTGAAGCCTGACTCCCTCCTAAACCCCTGGGATTTTCCTGGAGTGTAATGGCTAGATATTTGTCCAGGTCAATCCTGGATTGACTGGAGGGTATCTCTCCCCAGTCCCCATTTTCAACCTCAATCAGTGGCTGATACCAGATGAGAAACTCCTCCCTGGACATGCAGAAGACTGGGCGACTTGGAAGGCTCTGAACAGACTGTGCTCTGGCACTACGAGATGCAGAGCCAATCTTAAGAATCTTAAGAAATAGGGCTACAAAGTGGAGTCCACAACATGCGAGTGTGGAGAAGAGCAAACCACAGACCACCTACTACAATGCAACCCGAGCCCTGCCACATGCACAATGGAGGACCTTTTCACAGAGACACCAGAGGCACTCCAAGTGGCCAGCTTCTGATCAAAGGACAGTCAAGTATTTAACTTGGTTTGTGTTTTTAAATGTATTATAACTATACCCTCAATCCACTTATGTCATGATGGATAAATAAATAAATAAATAGCTGGTGACATCTGCATATAGATGGAACCACACTCCAAATACCCAGATTACCTCTCCCAGTGGTTTCATGTAGATGTTAAATAGCATGGGGACAAAATTAAGTCCTAAGGGACCTCAAAGGCCAACTGCCAGAGGTTCTAACAGGAGCCCTTCCTTACCACCTTCTGGGTTCACCGCTTCGGGAAGGAATAGAGCCACTGAAAGACAGTAGCTCCAAGTGCCATCTCAGTGAGGCAGCCCAGGAGGATACTGTGGTTAATGGATTAAAAGGTCAATGAGGGGTCCAGGAGAACCAACAGAGACATACACTCCCTGTCCAGTTCTCTGTGTAGGGCATCAACCAAAGCGACCAAATCTGTTTCTGTCCCATAACCCAGTCTGAAATCAGATTGAAATGGATCTAGATAATTTGTTTCCTCAAGAAACCCCTGAGGCTGGGAAGCCACAACACAGTTCAGTATCTTATCCAGAAATCGAGACTAGTCTATAATTATTAATTATAGTAGGGTCCATGGAAGGTTTCTTTACAAATGGTCAAATCAGAGCCTAAATCAGGCAGGATCAGGCATGCGGTGATACTGCCCTGGTGCAAAGAAGCATCAATCACTTCCCTTACCCACCCACCAGTCCCCCTCTGGCCTGTTAAATGAGCCAGAAAGAGTAAAGATTTAGAACATATGTGATGGCTTTCAACTCTCCAAGGATCCTGTCTGCATCCTCAGGTGGCACACATTGAAAAGTATCCATCAACACTGGACAGGCAGGAATCGTGGTTACATTCACTGGAACTGTATCAATGAAATCATCTAAGCTGGAGCAAATCTGAGTTAGTTTATTTTTACCATTCTTCTTTTTCAGAAACTGTAAGAAACATATACTCTTGGCTAGTGTGACCGTTTTGATACTTTACGTAGCAGTGACTCCTCTAATTGTGAACATCTCAAAGCAAGGTCAATGTGCAATTGGCTTTGCCATGCCATTTAGGTAATAGATGAGAGACACATGTCAAAACAGCTTCTGGTTCATTTAGTATGATTTCCATTGTTACTTCGAGGTTGCACCAGGGAGCAATGTTTCCAAATCATACCATAACTGCAAAGCAAGCAAGAGGACATATTGTTGATCTGGGTGGTTAGCAATTGTTTGGCATATGAGCCATCAATTAAATAAGGAATATAAAGGAATGTGGCAGAGGGGCACATTAGAAACATCAAAGGCAACACATTGCTGTGTAATTACTATTAAGTGTCAGATCATGAAATGAGAGAGAATAAATCAATTGCCTGATGTCTACTACAGAGCTGTTGGTGTAATCAGCAAATCCAGTACACAAACACATGTGTTCCCTATCTTTTACCATGTTGTTGCTCCTTTTCATCCTCTTTAAATATTCTTTTTATATGCTGCCGAATAATTCTCTTGATATGCTTTGATTTCAGTTATATGATTTTAAAGCCTTTGCCATTAGCATGTGTGGCGAGCCGCAGTGAGGCACAAACCAGAATTACATTACTTCCCTAAAGCCAGCAGTGCTCTGAACTTTCCCAATGTGTCCATTATTGTCCAGAAGCTTTTATAAGCATCATTACCCAGGGCTCTTTTAAAACTGTCTAATGCAAGGTTAAATTCAGTCTTGCTGCTGCACTCAATCTCATTTAAGCAGCCTTATTGTTATTACACTTGCCTCACTGTTATACGGGGCCCATTTGTCCAACTACAATTAAACCCGAGCTGTGGCTTCTTTGCAGGATCCGATGGCAAATGCATTTATAACAGCCAGAGGTTTGTTCTGAAATTATTATTCAGTGAATTAGGCTTGGCTACATTAGCTGGTACAAAAGAGACAGAAACGCAAGGCCTCAGGTAAGAGATTGTGTGTCACACTCTCACATGCAAACCCACACATGCACAGAGGGATAGAAAGGCCTTCTTTTTAATCACCTCATTTGCCTTAACAAGTGAGCATTTACAATCATCACTTGTAAATGAGAGATAGTCCGACTAATCAGGAATAGAGGTAACTTTTGAACTCCCTCTCTCTTTCAGGGTTCTGAAGAACACATGACTGCTGTCATTTCCCTGCAAATATGAGGCATCCAGGAAATAGCAGATCACATGCTCCTCATATACATGTTCAACAACTTGATTCCCAGAGAATCTGGTCTCTAGTCAGTCTTTCTCATATTATGTCAGTAAACCATGGTAAATGGTTCAAAGGAAATCAGTCAGTCTGAGTCAACACAGAGAAACAGACTCTTTCTGGAACCATTTCAGGGTGAGAGAAAATTCCATGAATGTTATCTGCATTTACCATAAGGGTGAACTGTGGCACCCTCACGAGGCTGGTCTTATATTTGTACTGTGTACCTATTTGCCTTTACCTTCAAGGCCTTTGTTCCATTGTTCTGCCATGTGGGCACTTGGGGGCGGAGTTGTGTCTTGGCTCCAAACCTGAGGTCACCGCCCTTGACTCCTCCTCTTCCAGAGGTCACCTGAGAGGCTGGACTTCCTCTCTGGCCTCATTCCAGAGATCACACAGACATAGCAAGGTGGAATCTAAGCCACTGCTGTGACAAAAGCATCTTAGTTCACCTACTAAGCCTAACCTTCGCTCTCAACCGAAGCCTGCAGTACAACGGAGGACCTGTCCTCAACATAGACTGTGGATTTTGGGGCTTATACAGGACTTTGTGGGTCTAGCAAGCCAGAGGGCAACAGGAACCTGGGATCAAAGAGAGGAACCATCACTCTGCAAACAAAGAGGCAAGTGATTGCTATCCTTTTTCAAGGACTTCCTTTTGCAACCAACTAAGCATTTTGGGCCACCGGCATTTTTACTGGTTGTTATTCAATAAACCTTGTTTGGTTCACTATTTTTGAGTCTAGCACTCATTCTTATAGATATTCCAGGACTCCCTGCATGTGAGATGGCTTTACTCTACCTTCAGGGCCATAGCTTGCAATGTCCATCCTTTTAAAGCCCTTTTAGGCCCTGAAGGCAGAAGATGAATTATGCAAAGAATATTAGACCAGGCCTCCATTACATCAAGTAGCCATCTGCTCATGTGGGAAAAAATCAAAGCAGTTAGACATTCAGGGCAAAACCGATGGACAGGGAGCACTTTGATTGCCATGGCTCCATACCATGGAATTCTGGGAGTTGTGGTTTATTGAGCCACAACCGCTCTTTGGTAGAAAAGGCTAAATATCTTGTAAATCTACAACTCTCATGATTCTGTAGCATTAAGCCATGGCAGTTAAAGTGCTGTCAAACAGTATAGATGCATCCAGAGGTGATGGCAACAGCTGCTGTCAGTCTCCCCCTGCCCAGGGGTATAGGTTGGAATAGAAACTCTGGAAGTGATTGAGGAGACTATAGGATGGCTCCATGAGAAGGAATTTTCAATGCCAATCCAGATCATCAAAGATGTTAATGGAGAAGCAGTAGGGTTGTCAATGTATTCTCACCATTTTTGCTATTGATAATAAGCCATGCTGGCACTTTTTCCAAACAATCATATTACTCACATTTTCATATATCTTAGTCTAACTTTGATGCACTTTACTGATGGATATTTTAGGGCATCAGTGCCAGGACAAAAACAGCTAGAAATAAATTACAGTGATATCTTTCCTTAAGAATGTAATTCGTTCTGTGACCATGTTCTTAAGTCAAAACATTCTCATCTCAAAGCAGATTTCTCAATTGAAATGCTATTAATCCGTTCTAGCCCACCAAAAACCACCCCAATTTTTTGATACGTTTTTAAATAAGAAAATGTACTTTATAAAAAACAAATAATGTATAAAATGTTATATGTTTTAGAAAGCAGTGCTTGGTTCCATACAGCCACTGTGACAAGGAAGCACATTTGCTGCAACAAAATGTGTTGGCCAGTGTACAGCAAGGCAAAACAGCACCATTTTGTCCATACTGTAATTCCGGCCTCCTTTCCACTTCTACCACCTCATTAGGTGGCTGGTGGCCAATGGCCTTCTACTTTGGAGAGGGACGTGGAGATCCATAGGAGGATCACTGGGATCCATGGGAGGGCAATCACATGAGGGTAGTATGAGTGTGTGTGGTGTGTGCAGCTTCCCCCCCCCCCAGATTTAATGGCAATACAGGAGCTCTCC
Source organism: Anolis apletophallus (assembly GCA_030556195.1). Taxonomy (NCBI): domain Eukaryota; kingdom Metazoa; phylum Chordata; class Lepidosauria; order Squamata; family Anolidae; genus Anolis; species Anolis apletophallus. The sequence goes on along the minus strand of JARBWK010000007.1, from coordinate 66,975,430 downwards.
CATGCTTCCCTGCCAGCAACATGTGCCAGTTCCACCCTCTTTTACCCACGGAGCTAGCATGGGATCATGTGATGTGTGCTGGCCAGCTCTGTGGGTAACCAGGGCTAAAATCTGTGCATGCCATTGATTTTAGACCAGTGTGATGAAGCTGTTGCGCTCTCTCTCTCTCTCTCTCTCTCTCTCTCTCTCTCTCTCTCTCCCCCCTTGAAGCAAAACATATAGTACTTGCTGTTTAGGCTGAAGCTCCTCTGCACCAGGGTGGACTGCAATCTCTGGGGCTGTTTAGGCTGGAGCTGGAGTCCTCTGCACCAGGGTGGACTGACTAGGTTTTTTTCCATGCTGTTAGGAAGAGGCCTCTTTGCACTGTTCAAGGTCAAAACAACCGGTCAGCCAAACATCCAGGCTGGTGTAAACAACATACAGGGTTCTGTTGCTTTAATGCGATTCCTACTATGGAGTCAGGGTCGCAAAAGCGATTTACCTACTTAAAGCATTTACCTACTGTCTTTGGGATATAACTTTAATTTGAACTTTGGGACTTCCCTGAAAAGACTATTTTGAACATTATTGAGACTTGCTCTCTCGCACTCTGGACTGAGATTCAAAGACCAGTTTTGCGCCAAGGACACGGTAATATGTATTGAATATGTAACTTATATGCTTTATTATTCATGTTTATATGCATCCAGTGAAACCCTGCCATACAATATATTGATTTTGATATACTGATTGTTGTTTACACCATCCTGTTGTGTCATTGAAAACTGGAGATACCAATCTGAAACTGTTTTAGATTAACCAATCTTTGGGATCAAACATCTCCAAATTTTATGTGAATGTCTGAGGGAAAATTAAAATCTACAGCTGTTTTTATTTTCTCTGTGCAATTTGATGGCAGATCACTAGTAATCCAGATTCCCAAAGATTGATTAAAATTTGGAGTCCAGATAGGAATAGCCTGCATTCAAATTGATTGAACCTGAATTAGATCCAGATCTGAATCACTGAATCTGAACCTGACTCGGAATCAAATGGGGGTTCCTATGTACAGTTCTATTGAGTAGGAATTACGTCACCCTATTCAAAATTTACTTCTAAGAGAAGAGGGCGCACCATGGAAATTATTCTTTGACAGATGTTATGCTTTGTCAGGCTCCAAATGACTGTGGAATGGATTCTCCTTCTTTGCAGTCACTCTGCATTGTTTTTGCTACAGAAAGAATGGGAGAAAGCGATCTATCCAGACCTTTACATTCATTCACGCACACTAGCTTATGATATTCTGAGGTGCTCTAAAGGAACACACACAGTTTCAGATGAAGACAACCTAACCAGTTGATACAAATTATGGGCAAAATCCGTGTACAAACTAATACACTCAGACAGCCTGACTAAATAGGAGTGCCAAGTCACCCGGCAGTTACATGATTCATTTACCAGGAAATTGCTATGACCATTTTCTCCTCATTAACTTCCCTTTCTCCACCTGATGGTCCAATGCACAGCCAAACTAATGAAAGAACATTGATCTAGAAATCAGGAGTCTCTGCCACTAGCAGGAAAGGTGCAAGTTGAAAGGCATTCAGCATAAGTAATATGAATTTTTTTTAAATGGGTGCAGAAGACCATGTACAGATAGATACAGACATTTTTAAATGTCACATGCATTTTGAATAGCACTCAGCACAAGATGATTTCAGCATTGACCTGATTGTGTTGACACCAGATGTTAAGACTGGGCTGCTGACTTCATATGCACAGACTTTAATAGATACTAATACAAAGTTATATATTTACCTTGTGAATTGAATGAGAGTTTCATTATTCACTAGATAGAGACTGGAGTTTTTGAGCATTTTTAAATGTCATTTTTGTCTGTTTTTCTAAAATACACATTTTTATCATTGGATTAAGAAAGAGTGCAAGGAATGTGAAATTTTGGGCAACCACCAAGACCTTTTTTCAATCTAAGGCAAACATAATTTCCAGAAAATAGTGAAGAGAAACCCAAAATCATGAAAAGTGAAAATAAGTGGATTTCTATATAGTGTATTTGTAATATTTGTGCACTTGGAGCTTAATGCAGGCTGTTATGCATTTTGGAGGTCCCCAACCTCTCCATAGTTCCTAAATTCAAAGTAATCGAAAGTTATATGGATTGGTGTATTCATTTCTGCCAGCCTAGCAATGATAAATGTGTACAAAACCAATCTTATTTGCTGTCTAGCAACTAAGGACCTCATAGTAATCAACATCATCATCATCATCACCATGCCCCGCCACCATCTCCCCAAAGTGGACTCGGGCTGGCTAACAAGAGGCCTAGCCCAAGATTTACAATCAAGCAAAATAAAATGCAAACAAGCAAATAATAACATCAAAATAAAATGCAAAACAACAACAAAATATACAATAAAACAACACAAAATAAAATGGTAGAGAAATTAGAGCACAGTGGGCAGGTCAAATACATAGAATAACAGAGTTGGAAGAGACCATATGGGCCATCTAGTCCAACCTCCTGCCATGCAAGAAAGCACAAAGTATCTCTGACAGATGGTCACCGGAATCACCAGGCATCATGGTGGCCAAAGGAGAATGTCCCATGCCTCGCATTGCCCGGTTTCCCCCATCTCTTGCCCCCCCCCCCCCCGCCACCTCTCACATAATTGGTACATTCCAGGAAGTGTGCTGCAAGGCCTAATGGTGGTCTGGTAAGTTCTTAACCATCTTTAGGAATTTTTGGTGATGTGTAGGTGTCCTGCAAGAAGGGCTGGCAGGGCTTGTGGTATCCCCCCCCCCCCCCCACGAAAACCATGCACTTTCTGGGGCATGTGTGGACTTTAATCCAGGCCCAATTGGGTTTAAGAAACCTGATTGGTCCCGGGTTAAAGTCAAGTGTGGAACCATTTACCATTTGGTTGCCACCCTTTGTAGATGCTTCAGTTTACCAACATTATTCTTAAATTGTGGTGCCCAGACCTGGACACAGTATTGTGAGTGAGGCCTGACCAAAACAAAATAAAAGTATACTCTTATTTTTCATGATCTAGACCAGGCCTGCACAACAGGCAGCCCTCCAGATGTTTGAGGCTCCAACTCCCAGAAGTTCCAACCAGCTTGTCCAATGGTCAAGAATTCTGAGAGCTGAAGTCCAAAACACCTGGAGGACCACAGGTTGTTCAGGCTTGATCTAAACACTACATTCGTAGATACTTTGGCTTTTTTAGATGCTTTATCACACGATCACTTCATGGTCAGTTTGTGACCTACAAAGGCCACATCTAATAATTTGCACTCATTTTGCATTGCATCCTGGCTGACTTTATGACAGTCTTCCACTTCCAGTAGCTATTGAACCAGGGTTCAGCTCATATTAAGAAAAGTCAGGGAATGTTCTGGAGTTTGCCTGAAACAGCAATATGAATGGTAAAATAACAATCCAGCAAGGCTGATGTGGTCTTCACCAGGCTGAACATGGCTGGACTCTGAACAGCTACTATGCGTTTGGGGGTGGGGCACGTGTGGCCACCTCCAAGTCAGTCTGGAGCATTTCTGCCCCAAACTAGCCCCAGATTAAACATTCAGTATAAATTAGTTTTAAAATTCTTAGATCCCTTTAACATGTACTGTTGTTCAGCCAGGTGTCATCCATCTTATATATATGCAATGTATCTTATTTTATTTTGCCATAGTCCCTTTTCCAAGTGAAAACTTTCATGAATATACTTTGCATGAAAAAATATCTTTATTGTTTTCAGTTTATTTTAAGCCAGTCCCCAATCTTTGCCTTAAAGTCTTAATGAATATTCACTCATATTAATCTTGAATAGGCCACTACAGCTTTGTTCTCCCAAGCTGTACAGAGGTCAATTCAGTGTTCAAAGGGACGTTCTCTGCAGGCTTGGTCAATGCCTAGCTAAACTCTCAGCTGTCATTTAAAGTGTTCTGGTTGTGAGGCTCTGTCAAGGGCAGACATCCAGAACTCTTAGCAAAGGTCATTATGTTGCAGGGATTGTGAAGTATTAAAGAGCTTAAAAGGAGGAAAAGATAATGACAAAATCCAGTGTTTTAACCCCAACCTTCACTTCCATGTCTTTGCAAATCCAAATAATGAACTTTACATGATTTTATACTGATTTTTTTCATAACAATACAGTACTGTAAGAAACATTATGAAAACAAAGAAAATAAATTGTATTTCTTTTAATACCGTACTTGCCAAAATGTGCTAGATTTCCAAAGGTCGCTAACTGATGTTCAAACAGCGAGTGTGTTCTCTGGGTAAAGATAAGCAGATTCTCCAAAACTATGTGGATCCCTTTAAAGTCCAAATAGTTACCATTAATTCATCTCTTATCCGTCCCCTCTAAATAACCTTGATTATTTTGTGTGTATGCATATACATTGCACCAATTGCCCCAGTGCAAACACAGAGGTAGACATGTGCAACCTTTGAGCTGGGTAGTCAAGGATTCAATGACATTAGCATTGTCCACAATTGCACATTACTTACTACATTGGTGAACATTTTGTTCCCCGATATGTTTATCTGAGATTATTAATGATTATTAGTGTGTTTATGTACCAAATGTAGTCACAAATAAGAACAAATACAGGGTGTGGTATAAAGATCTCCCACATTTCGAAAGGGGTATAAAATGAACAATGATATCTAGAAATTATTTATTTATATATATATATATATATATATATATATATATATATAATTACAAATAATTTGTCTGATAATTTTTGAGAAAAACAAAAACATGTTTTTCTTTTCAGATATTATAATCTGAAAAGAACATATTCAAAAATCATATCAGACAAATCATTTTGTAATTATGCAGTTTTCAATTGGCATGTAGAATCCTCCTTAAAATCCAAATTGATTTCCCCAGTACCATAGCATGCTTATGACCCTTGGGAATTGCTGAGTGGATGCTCTCACTGCCTCCACGTTTTCTGGCCTTCATTTTCTAGGTCTCCCAGGGATTTTCTTTTCAGTGTGGATCCAGTTGCCCAAAGATTAAAAATCCATAGCAAAATCATTTTTGATTTAGTGCAGGTGCATTTTGACGGAGTAGAAAGCATGTACAGAACACTTTCTGCGTTGTTATCACAGAACGATTGTTCTCATGATGTGCTTGAACAACAAAGCCCCAATGTTCACCAGTACAACTCACAATGGAAACTGAAAATGTCAGAACCTAACCTATCAAACTGGACCTATCCCACCTCTCTACCCCCACTACAGCCCACACAGTGTCCCCTCAAAGTATGGGAGATCTTTATGCCCCACTCTGTATAACTGGGCAATCAAAGATTTGATGACTATAGCATATCCCACAATTGCCTATTGCTTACTATATTTGCAAACTTTCTTCATGTTACATTGTCAACAGCAGCATGTAGTTTTGCTATTTCCTGAATTAACTTTTGCAATCATTAATGTCACTAACTGTTATGTAGGTTGTAATGCATTTCCTCTTGAGCAAATCTACTCACATTATTTTGACTCGTAAGAAATAAAGATGCTGTTGGTAGCAACAGGGCGAATGAAGAAGAACTATGAGTAAAACTGAAATAGGTTATATAAATTCCAGGTCATACATTTCCGACCCTAAAGCTGCAGTCTTCAAAGCACGCTGTCCGTGGGATGCCCTAATGAGGTCGAGGCATCTGAGGATCACCACTGAAGCGGGCTTCCAAAATAAGCTACAGCAGGAACAGGTACCTAATAAAATGCCTGCATGCTGCTGAAGCAAATGCACACATGGTTTGCCAACTGCCAGGATCATTTGCAAATTACAGGGCATGTTTCCAAGCTGTATAAGGAATTAGTCCCAGGGTATTAAAAGCGTGACTTTGCAGCATTACTGGCAATTAATTGCTGAACATGGCAGACAAGCTATCTGGGGTTGTGAGTAGAGTCCCAGCTGGAAAACCTGTGTCCTGGTCATTTATTTATTTATTTGCAGAGATAAGCTGCTAGACAAGTTTGGTGAAGATAAGAATAATAAAACTCAAATGAACCGGGTGTGGAGTTGGGGTCTTGGCCTTTAGAATTCCAGATAGTAAGCAGTACTGCCAGCTCTGCTTTTAATAATATTTTTTTTATTTTAAAAAAAACCAGGTTAAGAGTTTCAGATTGGACTAGTGCTATAAAATTATCCTTTCCTACTCTTCAAAACAGCAAATATCAAGGCTTTGACCTCCATTACCCCATTGCTTGCCCCTTCCCTGCTGATTTAGCAAACACAAACAAAGATTGATCCACTTCTGAGCAAGGAAGACTTAGCAAAAGCCAAACTATTTAACAGCTTCACAACTCATTCCCAATACCCAAAAAAGAAGGTGCTGTTCTCCTCAGATGTGCTGCAAAGCACTGGATGGCATATTTTACTTGGTTTTCTCAAAAGTAAGCAAAAACTAGGCAAGATATGTGTGGTTTCTGAGTTTGCTTCTATCTTTTTAACTCATAAAGGTCAAAACCTCAGTTTAATTTGTGCACAGGATGTAAAGAAATATCAGCACATTTTGTCCATCTATATTCACTTGCTTTGTATTTTGTTTCTGCAACTATTGGAACCAAACGCTTTTGAGTGAATTCTTATCCTTACACCAAGAGCTCATATACACAAAATGCTTTATTAGATGCCACACATTTATGCAATCATTTCTCATTGGAGAACTCAGAAAAGAAGTGATTCTTTCAGTGTGAATTTTTTTTAAAAGGTCAAAAGTTATTATTATTGTTGTTATTATTATTATTAAGTTAGAGCAGTGAGAAGGAATGAGGGTATTGGCTCTCCAGATAAGAATTCTGCTCCCTGAAAGAAATTTTCATTTACTGCCCAAATTTCTAACATTTCAAAGAATGAGACACTGAATATTAGTCATGTCTATAATGTTTATATTTATTATACTTGCATTGTCTTAGAATTTTGATACCCTTTAGCATCTTTGCCCAATTTCTTTCATAAGCTAAACTGTATTTCTAAATGCCTGCCAAAAGTTTAAAATTACTCCAATGTGAGGAATTGCTGCTTGAAGATGTTTGACTAACATTAGTGAATTATGAGGGTTATCCGGAAAGTAAGGTTACAAGGCACGTAGCTCTCACGGGGAATATTCTCAGGAGAAGTTGGTATCTCTGCCGTGTAGTGGAAAGCCATCGGAAGCAAACGAGCAGTGCCAGTTATCAGTAGCTCATTGACTGGCGTTGTGGTGAAGGTTAGAGTTAAGTGTCCTCATTCTGTTTCCTCCAAGTGCGAAATTCACACTAATATGCTACCTAAATGCTAAGGGCATGAATACCACTGTGATTCATCGTGAAATCATTTCAGTTTATGGAGAGGACATAATGTCAAGATAGCATGTGACAAAATGGATACGGATTATATTGTGAGACCATGAAGAGTCTGTCTCCTTCATGACAATGCACATCCGCACACCGCTCATTTATTTATTTATTTATTACTCCAATTTCTAGACCATCACTCCCAAAGGCTCGGGGCGGTTTACATAAGAAAGATACACAACAGTTAAAACCATGACTAAGAAGTTATTATACGAATACATTCCAAAAACCTGCTGGAAAAGGTAGGTTTTGCAGGCCCTACGGAAGGCCACCAGATCCTGAAATGCTTGGGCCTCGGAAGGGAGGCATTCCATAGTGATGGGCAATGATTGTGAATGCTCTTCATCTGGTAGCCATCAGGCAGAAGTTCTTCAAACCAGGGATTTCCAAAAGATCTTGGTCTTCTGATCGTAGTGATCTCTGGGGTTTGTAAAAGATTAGGCGGTCCCTTAAGTGCACTGGCCCCAGACCATGTAAGGCCTTGAAAGTTAAAACTAACACTTTGAAACTGATCCAGTGCTTGAGCGGTAGCCAGTGCAACTGCTGGAGAATTGGTGTGATGTGACAGCTCGCAGGCTCCCCTGCAAGCAGTCGCACCGCAGCATTTTGCACTAGCTTAAGCTTCCGGATCACCGTCAAAGGCAGGCCAATGTAAAGAGCATTACAGTAATCCAATCTTGAGATGACCATAGCCTGGATTACCATGGCCAGATCGTTCCAGGACAGGTACGGAGCCAGACGCCTAGCCTGACGCAGATAGAAAAATGCTGCTCTACTCACAGCGGAGACTTGGGCCTCCATTGTCAGCAGAGGGTCCAAGAGGACTCCCAGGCTTTTTATCAAAGATGATGGGCATAATGCCTCACCACCCAGGGTAGGCAACTGGACATCCCCACCGCCCGGGTGACCTAGCCAAAGGATCTCCGTCTTCGCCGGATTCACCCTCAACCTGCTGGCACGCAACCATCCAGTGACAACTTCAAGGCACTGCTGGAAATTATTGAGTTAGGCCGGCCCTCCATCCTCAGAAAGAGCTGAGTGTCATCAGCATATTGGTGACACTCAAGCCCAAAGCTTCGTACCAGCTGAGCAAGTGGTCGCATGTAGGTGTTAAATAATAGTGGGGAAAGAATGAACCCCTGGGGAACCCCACAAACTAAGGAAGACTTCCCGGAGGCCATCCCGCCCCTCATCACTCGCTGTCTTCGATTGTGGAGAAAGGAAAACAGCCCATTTAAGACTGTCCCCCTCACTCCAACCACGGCCAGACGGTGTGTCAAAAGATCGTAATCGACAGTGTCAAATGCTGCTGTGAGATCCAATAACACAAGCAGTGCTGACCCGCCCTGATCAAGCTGGCAACGAAGCTGTCTGTAATGGATACCAGCACTGTCTCTGTCCCATGCCCCAAACGGAAGACGGACTGGAAGGGATCAAGTCCGGCTGTGTCATTTAGGAAAGTCTGCAACTGCTCCAGTGCTGCCCTCTCAATTACCTTGCCCAGAAACGGCAAGTTCGAGACCGGGCGGTAACTGGAAAGAACCGAGCGATCTAAGTTTGGTTTTTTCAGCCTATTTTAAACCCCCTGGAAACACTCCTTGCTCAAGGGAGCAATTCACTATATTCAATAGTGGGCCGCGTAGACCCTCCAGGCAAGATTTAACTAGCCAGGAGGGGCACAGGTCAAGGGAGCAAGTGGTAGATCTTGTTGCAGCTACAATCCTATCAACAGCCTCTGTGTCCAGCAGTTTGAACTGGTCAAGGGTAGGCCTGGCGAGTGGCCACGGAGTCTCAAGTTCCTTCACTGTATCAGTCGTGGCTGGGAGGTCCCGGCGGAGGCCCGAGATCTGAAATTCCTCGGCTGTAAGGGCCTGATCATCATTGTTTGGGATGGTAGGGACCATTGTCAAAGACCAAATTATCTTAAATAATTGTGCCGGGTGTGAGCTGGCAGACGCTATCATGGATGCATAGTATTTTTTTTCGCTTCCATGATAGCATGCTCATAAGCATCCATAAACTGCTTATAAGCTGATCTCGATGCTTCGTCACGGAGTTCCCACCACACCCTCCCCAGCCGTCTCTTTTCTCACTTAATCGATCGGAGCTCCTCAGTAAACCAAGTCGATCGATTTTTGCGAGGTCGGAGAGGGCTCCTAGGAGCGATCTCATCAAGTGCATCGGACAATTTGGTGTTCCAGGAGTCCACCTGCAGCTCAATTGAGTCACTGACAAGCTCCAGATCCCTCAGAGCATTCAGAGCATATTGTTTAATGTGTGTCCAGCCTGATGTGTGGGCCCAGTATCACAAAGTGAGAGTCCTAGTGTCACCATAGTCGACACCAGGTTCACAGCCGCAGGTGAAAAAGAGACTGTATCCACATGGACGTTGAAGTCCCCCAGAACTATAAGTCTAGGGAACCTCAAGGACCACTCAGACACAGTCTCGAGCAGCTGGGATAGGCTCTCTGCTGGTGTGCTAGGCACACGGTACACCAGCAGAAAAGCTATGCTCTTCTGTGAATCCCACACAAGGCCAACACTCTCAATGCCTGTGGTGTTCGGCACAGGAACTGCCCTGAGAGATAAAAGATCTTGGGAGAGTATCGCCATGCCACACACACCCCCACCCCGTCTCCCATTCCATGGCTGGTGGGTGATTACATATCCTGGGGATGTTAATTGCTGAAGAAGGGTCTCATCCCCCTCTTGTATCCAAGTTTCAGTGATACACAGGAGATCGGCTCCTGAATCAGTGAAAAAATCCCTGATAGTGGTGATCTTATTTCTAATGGATCTCGCATTCACCAACACCAGGGTGGAAGGGGAGCAAACTGGTAGCCTGTCATCAGTGTGCCTGGAAATAGGTCTCAGGTCAGAGGGGGGCCGAATCTCCCTCCAATTCAGCCTCCCTCTAATATTCGGCCTGTGCCTATCGCCATAAATCCCTCTCCCCGAGATCACTTGGATTCCCTTTTCAGAAAAAGGCTCAATGTTAACACTTACTGAGCTGCTAATTTGCGACAAATCAAAGTAAAGCAGGGAATGTTTATATATCCAAATCAGATTCTTTATTCTTGTTTCATCAAAATAAATTGATTCAAAATCATCACAGTATTCGTGGAATCAAGGTGAATACATGTTGCAAATGTAGAAGAGTCCAATTTCCGATCAAAACATCCCAAGGCAATAAAGTAAATAAATGCGGAACATTCAACAATCAGTGTATAATCCGTGATGGAAAGGAAGGGTGTGGGTGGGTTGTCAGAATAAGGCCTTGCCGTCTCGCCTGTATAGGCTTCGTCTGGACCCGAGGGGTAACAATATCCACAAATAACAACAATTCCACTGGTCCGGGAAGACTAGTGAATAAATATACAAAGTATAAGTATAGCAATATAATCATATACATCACATCTTTGCGTTCCAAATGGAGAACAACACCAAAAAGGACACCAGGCTCTGAAAAGAATACATACCAATGTTTCATCATAAATCATATAATCTTGTTTATGGTGGACGCAGCCTCCAGCGTATTCCAACGCCCAGACAACAAAGCACAGAAAAAGGCTGGTTTAAATGTAAAAAACATCAGGTGGAAGATGGTGGGTAATTAAGGATAATTACATAAGAATCTCATTAAGGGTTAAACGGTCATTGAGCCCCAAGGGCAATTTGGAGCAGAGGGCCGTAATCCAGAAGCATTCCCGTCTGCGGAGAATTAGTTTGATGTCTTGGTGTGGTTGCGGAGCGATCCGTTCAAGAACTATTACTTTGAAATTCTCAAAATGATGCAGTTGTTTAAAATGGCTGTACAGAGCCGAGGATTCATTGCCAGTCCTAAATCTTGAACGGTGTTCCTGAATTCTCAGTATCAATTCATGCCCAGATTCCCCCACATAATATTTGGAACAATCACAAATTAGACAATAAATTATATTCTTAGAATTACAGGTAGCCCCCGGGCGTTGGAATATGCTGGTGGCTGCATCCACCATAAGCAAGATTATATGATTTATGATGAAACATTGGTATGTATTCTTTTCAGAGCCTGGTGTCCTTTTTGGTGTTGTTCTCCATTTGGAACGCAAAGATGTGATGTATATGATTATATTGCTATACTTATACTTTGTATATTTATTCACTAGACTTCCCGGACCAGTGGAATTGTTGTTATTTGTGGATATTGTTACCCCTCGGGTCCAGACGAAGCCTATACAGGCGAAACGGCAAGGCCTTATTCTGACCGTCGACCCACACCCTTCCTTTCCATCCCGGATTATACACTGATTGTTGAATGTTCCGCATTTATTTACTTTATTGCCTTGGGATGTTTTGATCAGAAGTTGGACTCTTCTACATTTGCAACATGTATTCACCTTGATTCCACGAATACTGTGATGATTTTGAATAAATTTATTTTGATGAAACAAGAATAAAGAATCTGATTTGGATATATAAACGTTCCCTGCTTTACTTCAGTTACTCTCAAGGAGAACACCCCACCTTCCTTCTCTGAATTTGTGACAAATCCCCTGAAAAGGGGACAGCGCAGGGCTCGGGGGAATATAAACTGAGCCAGATGATATATGGTTCTGAGCAAGAGATTCCAGCTTGCCAGGAGCAGGTGTAAATGTCAAGGAACCCGCAGTCAGCTTAGGACTCGATGAGAATCTAGTCTGCGCAGGAGTCAGAGTTCTTGCAGTGCCATCGATGGTCTTTCTGTCCTTGGGGGGATGAGAGAACATTCTCCCTTCCACCTTTGCCATTTCATGCAACACAAGAGTTGTTGACTTCATTTGGTTGGGATGTTTTAAGCCACCCCTATCACAGCCCTGATCTTGCACCCAGTGACTATCATCTGTTCATGAAATTGAAGGAACACCTTAGTGAAAAACATTTTTCCGCTGACGAGGAGGTAAAAATCAAAGTGACAAACTGGCTGAAAAAAAGCAGAGGGAAGCTTCTATGACACAAACATCAAAAATTAGTCCCACAAATGACAAAATGTATTGAACTGAATGGAGATTATGTGGAAACATAATTTAATAATGTAATACTTATGCTACAATCCATGTAAGTTTTACTTTCCAGATAACCCTTGTACAATGTCATAAATTAGTCTTTAAGCCAAGTGACTAACCAAGTCATTCAATTATCTTGATAGCTTTCACTTCATGAATTTCAGTCTTCTTAGTCCCAAGTCAGTATCCTAATTAATACACCAAAGGGGTGGTGTTTCACTGAGCTGTTTCTAAATCATAATCTGGACTTCAGCTTTCTGCTTGGGGGGACTGTTTCAGCCCAACTTTCCATTCCACACTTGGCCTATATAGGTCAGAAATACTGCAAAGATTCCTATCAGAGAAAAGTAGAAATATGGGTTAATCCCATAAATATTAATATGAAATGCAAAATCAAATCATCCCTCTCATATTGTGGATCATTCACAGCCGTGAAAAATTAAAAGGTTTGATTTAGTGTGGATTTTTGAAAACAGCAGGAGGTTTGTACTTCAATATTTGCCTAAAGTTAGCTGTGCTGTATCTACTCCTATTTTAATTAAAGAGAACCTGAATGTGCATCGGTCACTTTTAGAAATTGGCGGGTTTTAAAAAGAAGAAGAGAAGGAAAGGGGAGACTGAAGAAATATGCCTCCAGGATTACATATTTGGAAGCTAAACACATTTCAACTAATGTCAAGGCTATCAATATTTTCAGTATTCTGTTTTGGACTAATAGTCTTATCATTTAAATAGGAACCTTTTTACAAATATTTTCTGTCACTAGTAAATAATTGGTGTGATCTTACAGTGGACTTCTAATAAGATAAAATGTTAATTAATTGCTTGGGATTACAACTCCCACATACTGGCATCACCTCACGTCATTACAGTTAGGGTCCCTGTTGAGTTTTCAGAAGGCAGCCCAACATATATGATTGTGTAGGACCACACAATCTATTTGATTCATGTGCTATCATTTTCCAGCCCATTAGCAATTCTTGCCATGTCTTCTTCTTAAACATCTCCAGTATATATCAATTCATATTGCCATGACCTTTTTTTTAAAAAAAAAGAAAGAAACAATGCAATCTTCATGGTTCTTATGATCTTATTCATACAGTATTACTGAACCTTTGTCCTGTCATCTTCCTTTCACTTATTTAAAATACAACTGCCACAATCCACAACTGCATGTGTTCCCTTCATCCTTAATCTCTGTGTGCCACACTTCAAATACAGAAAGAATCTGTGAGTTACAGTTAGACATGACCTCAGAGAGTTGATCTCATTGGCTGGTGGAAAGAGCAAGGAGCACAAGATACCAGCAGTTGGGCTACAGCAGCTGAATGACAAGCAAGTAGCGTATCTCATTAATTTTGTGTCTTGAGGTTATAATGCCTTGCCCTGTTTTATGGGATCAGCTTCAGTTTTTGGAATCTGCCCCTATGAACAAACACTCTTGCATCTGTATAACCCACGACATGCTCTTGTGACCCTTTCCTGTTTCTTCAACCAAATTGCAGGGAGCTGTCCAAATCTATCAAGGGAAAGTGAATGCATTATAGTATGATGTACTTTAAATGCACCATCTCGAAATTGCATCCCAAGACCCAGGCATTACACACACAAAAATCCATTGCTTTGAGGAGTTGCCGTCCTGAGTCCCCCTTCGGGGGTTGAGAAGTTGATGGGGTATAAATACGGCAAATAAATAAATAGGCATAACAAAATAATACTTTTGCAAAGCAAAAGAAAATCGGATAGTCTCCTTCCCTGTTGAGTTTTCAGAAGGCAGCCCAACATATATGATTGTGTAGGACCACACAATCTATTTGATTCTATGTTGTTTAGGGAGCCTTAGTTGGTATGAAGTGATAGCCAGTGTAGTGTAGCAGTTTGAGCATTAGACCACAACTCTGGACACCATGATCTGGATTACCATTCAGCTATGGAAATCCACTGACTTAGCATGGAAAACCTCTCTGCCTTAGAGGAAGACAAAGGCAACTGCAATCTGAATAAATCTCCATGGGATCAACATAAGTCAGAAACACCTTGATGGCACACTGCTACAGCAGCAGCAGCAACAACAACAACCTAGGTATGAAGGCTACTGAGAAATCGTTATACTAAATTAATATTAATAAACATAGGCTTAGTTGCTGTGAGTTTTCTAGGCTGTATGGCCATATTCCAGAAGCATTCTCTCCTGACATTTGTAGTTTGTGTTTCCTCATCAGCTTCCCTATGTGGTCAGTGGTTCCCTTGATGTATTATCAGAACACTTTTCCTCTGCGTGGATCTTTGTCTTTACTACCATGGCTTGTTCTTGGTCTTGCAGCTCTTCTGATGTCTCTGGTGGAGTATCCATTGGCCTATTCAATGGAGTATCCATTGGCCTATAGAGCCCAGTTTAGGTGGTTCAGTTCACCTTCGAAGAGGTGGGGTTTGCAAATACACAATCAACAAACTATCTATAGACCCACTAAGAAAATCCCACTAAGAGAATCCAACAAATGCTACATTCAGCAAAGGACAAGAAGATCCTCTCACCTCTGCAAGAGTCTACTGTATAACATGCAGATGTGGACAAGTTTACATAGGGACCACCAAATGCAGCAGCCAAACACAAATCAAGGAACATGAAAGGCATTGCAGACTGCTTCAACCAGAGAAGTCAGCCATAGCAGAGCACTTGATGAACCAACCTGAACACAGCATATTATTTGAGAACACAAAAATGCTGGACCACTCTAACAACGACCATGTGAGATTACATAGAAAATCCACTGAACTCCACAAGCATGTGGACAATTTCAACAGAAAGGAGGAAACCATGAAAATGAACAAAATCTGACCAGCAATATTTAAAAACTCTAAAATCAGGACAGTAAAAAAGGAACAACACTCAAAAATGGGAATTCCAGATAAGAAACAAACAGGGCCAGCTAATTACCCCTCAACAAAGGCAAGGAGCTGCTAAAGCCTCGAAGGTGCAAGGCTATTCAAAGCTAATCAAGGTGATCAATTGCAGCATTCACACTTGCCTCAAACAGACAATAGTTCTTTCTCCCACCCTAGACATTTCACAGATATATAAATCCCACTTGCCTTGTTTCCCACAAACCTCTGAGAATGCCAGCAATAGTTGTGGGTGAAATGTCAGGAGAAGAATGCTTCTGAAACATAGCCATACAGCTCGGAAAACTCCCAGCAACCCAGTGGTTCCATCCATGAAAGCCTTTGACACACCAAATATATGCTTAAATGTATACAGCGGTGATTCTCAAAGTGGGTGCTACCACCCCCTAGTGGGCGGTTGCGCGTTCCAGGGGGGCGGTAGCAACCTCCAATGAAATTGCGGGGCACTGAAGCCCAGTAAAGGGACAGTGGTGTTACCCTGGCATTGGGTTGCCACTTGTCCCTGTTAGCATGAGTGGAGTTGAGAAAAAGCGAGCAGGCATTGCCTGGAAACTGCAGCGCCCACCCCCTTCCTCTCCTCAACTCCGCCCACGCTAATGGGGCTGTATGGCATGGGCGGAGTTGAGGAGAGGAAGGGGGGAGGCATTGCCTGGAAACTGCAGCACCGCCCCCTTCCTCTCCTCAACTCTGCTCACGCCAATGGAGCTGTATGGCATGGGCGGAGTTGAGGAGAGGAAGTGAGCAATTTTTTTTTTCTGGAAAGGGGGCGGTAGGCCAAAAAAGTTTGAGAACCACTGGTATACAGGGATCTCCAGCTACCTGTATATTCAAATCCATTGATGTAACACCGATTTGGAATATATGGCCTCATCAGTTGTGGCATCAGATATTTGAGATGCTTTTCATTGTTTATTTTTAACATTTAAATTATTTATTTCAAAGCACTTCAATGGTTATGGGAGCTGAACTGCTTAACACAATTTTGCCATCACTTGGGCCATTCACAAATCAGATCACTCCTACTCCCATGGTCTGCCTTGCCATTTTATTTGATTAGCCAAGTTTTCCCACATGCATGAATCTACAGTATTTTATATGGATTTTCATTTTGTCTTTTTCCTAGAAGCAGTTCCGGCTTCACTCACAAACCTTGCCTGTGACATCACAATTCCCTCCTAGACTGAGGTCTTGATTCTGTATTATCAGACAAAGCGATGCTATGCAACTGGCAACCTAAATTATCTGTTCTCCATAGAAATTGATGAATTGACAGTAATTACATGCTGAATTCATTCTTCACACTGATCCAATCATGAAACAACTGTGTGTATGTTGTGTGTGTGCTTAATAAAATCAATTGTCATTCACAATGCAGCTTGGTCATTGTCCCATTATTCAAGTCACAAAGGAGTCCTGTGGATACATATTCACTTTGCTGTTGTAAGGGAAGCAATAAATTCTAGCAAACAAACCTTCCTTCTGGTAAACAGTCCCAATCTCACAGCTGCCAAGCTTTAAACAGGTCATCTGAGGCTCAAAATATTTATACAGACATTTTAAACTGGAATATAATGAAACAACAAGAGTATATCTGGATGGGATGATTGTGCTCTTCAGGAGCTCCTGCAACACAGCGTGCTCCATGAACATATATTCCATTAGCTAATTTCTTACACAAAAATACATTCCACAAATCAGAATAATGGCAGTAGGATCTACACTCATTGCTAGTACATTTAGTGTGATCTTCCATGTATTGGCTAAGATGCTATTTAAGATTTTAGCAGCATAACATTAAACAAATACTTATGATGCCATTGTGCAACTAAACATAGGTAAAGGTAGGTAAAGATTTTCTCCTGACATTAAATCCAGTTGTGTCTGGCTCTGGGAGTTGGTACTCATCTCCATTTCTAAGCCGAAGAGCCAGCATTATCCGTAGACACTAGGCTTTATCATCATCATTAACATCCGATTTTCATATGTTTCTCGGATGTTCTTAAGTTTTGAACAGGTTTCGAGCAGAGTCTAGGAAACCGGAAGTGGATCCGCCATATCAAAGTTTCCGTCGCCACTATCCGAGAGGGCTCATATGTCATTTCTGACCTTCTCTAGCTACAAAACCCCCACTGTTGACATGACTTTCCCTTCTGCCTTGGAGGGAGGAAAAGCCTTGCCCACAGCGGATTAAACTCCTGCTGTGGACAAGGCTTTTCCTCCCTCCAAGGCAGAAAGGAAAGCCATGTCCACAGCGGGTTAAACTCCTTTAACATTAGCGAAGCCATTCCAAAGTACTGTATATCCGAATGAATTCCGATGATACTGCTGTAAACTTCGGAGGTCTATCAGAAACGAGGCACCAGCACCCCCTACTTCCAAATCGACTTTTGAAGCAGATTTTTCTGTGATAAAACAGGCCTAGTAGACACCTCCAAGGTCATGTGGTCAGCATGACTGCATGGAGTGCTGTTACCTTTCCACTGGAGCGGTACCTATTGATCTACTCACATTTGTTTTCGAAATGCTAGTTTGGCAGAAGCTGGGGCTAACAGCAGGAGCTCATGCCGCTCCCCGGATTTGAACCACGACCATACAATGACCTAAATCCTGTTGCTGCACCTGAGTAGAGTAAACTCATTAAATCAATGAGATTTAAGCATTATGACTCACCATTCAAGAACTGATTTCATAAGTCTATTCTAGTCAGAACAGAATTCAATCCAATGCGTGATTTATTGGACTGTCCAGTTGCACAATAGTTGATTCATTCTGCCACCTTCAACGAAGGACTACCAATGAAGGATTACCAAATTTCCATATCGTCAGTCCTAAGCCTGAATAATGGTTTGTGTCAGGTTCACATCACTTACACAACCCTGAATTTCTATTACTATAATTTCATAACCTCCTGGCACCATCTACACTGCAATATAATGCAATTTCGAACTGTATTCTACATCAGTGTAGATGTTGCCTTAGTAAGTGGAACCTCTTTCATAATCAAGCTTACAGTAATATAAAGTTACAACAAGGTTTCTAGATAAGAGGAGGGGAGAATTTCATGAATTAACATTGGAATTAATGCCAAAAAAAAACCAAAGCAAAATGAAAGCCATGGCAAGGGTTTTTTGGTAGGACTTGTTCATAAAAGTTTTGTCATGGCACATCTGAACAGTGTGACTTCTTCAAGGTCATGCAGTGAGTTTTCATGGCCAAGGAGTGATTTGAATCCTGGTCTCTAGATTAGCAACACAATGCTCAGCCATTAGTGAAATTTAAAATATTTTAATGCTTGTTTCTCTCCTATAAATGTAAGAATTAATAAGAATTCGTCTTATAATTGTAGGTGGAACATTTTTTAAAAAAATAGTAACTGCTCCAGTAAGCTTCCCAGCCCAAACTGGCAAATTATTTTAAAGCCAATTCCACTTCAGTTATAGAAACATTCTGGAAATGTCGAGCAGATGTTTACCACTTATTTTGCTCATGCCAATTCAATAAGAAAAAAATTGGCTTTACATTTTGAAAGAAATTGAAAACATGACAGGTTATATTTTGCTACAGAACCCATTAATATTACTATTTTGGTATGTAAAAGGCATAATGGAATCAGGAGATGTATAATGAATTGTGCACTTATGAACAGCAGAGCCAAGGTGCACTTCTAATAGCTGAAAAGGGTTTTATTTCCATCAAAGACAAAATAGATAAAGGGCATGGGTTGTGGCTTCTACGATAAAGATGACTAATTTAATTAGAGTCCAAGAAGGCAGACAAGGAAACAATCATTTGACAGGAAAATTGTCTCTATTTAAACTAAACTCAATCCATGCATATTTTTGAATATAATTTTTTTTGAAATGTTGGTTAATGTTTGTGGTCTCCCTGCTTGCATAGAATATCAATAACAACTGAATTTATTTGAAAGGGGAAAATAGAGAGGATATAGCTTTAGTTCACATAGTGCATTTTTGTGTGTGTGAGGAGCGATTTGAGAAATTGCAAGTCGCTTCTGGAGTGAGAGAATTGACCATCTGCAAGACGTTGCCCAGGGGACGCCCGGATGTTTTCATGTTTTAACCATCCTTGTGAGAGGGTTCTCTCATGTCCCCGCATGGGGAGTTGGAGCTGACAGAGGGAGCTCATCTGCACTCTTCCCATTTCAGTCCTGCTGCCAACTCAAGAAAATTTAAATTCCATTCATGTATAACTGACCACAAAAGAATCAGCTGAAATGGCTAATTTAATTTGTTTATTTTAACTATGCCCATTTCATAAGCCATAAGAAAGTGGTATCTCATTAGATCACTGACATTCAGCTGAAATGGCTAATTTCTTTCTTTAAAAGTGGTGTCCAGTATACTTGAAATAACAATTTCTGCTCAACAAAATGTATTTTTAAATCTAAAGAGATTAGGGATACCAAGGAAAGGGCAATTTTCCATTGGTTGATTTGCACAGGACAATCTAACTCTTTGTTTAATTCCATTCTGACTCCATTGATATCACATTTAGTGTTTCGCAATAAACATTTGTAAGCTACACTTGTTGGTTTCAATTCCACTGAAGATGTAATTAGTCCTTTCAAGTAAATGAGCCATTTAGAGCTGATTGTCCATACCATAGATAAATGCCAAAAGATGTTGTGTTAGGAGAAATGCCTATGCTATTCCAGGAGGTAAATGCTATGTAGGCCATGGTATTGAAAGTGACAAAATAGGACATAAGAAGGACAATCTAATTTTAAAGTTGGACCAATAAATTAAACTATACTTCATCTGTGATTGCAAAGAGTTCTTGTAGAATCTTAAAGACTGTCTGAAGGAATGAAGTTGGTAGCACAAGCTTTCCTAGCCTAAGGCCACATCAACTATGACTGCTTAATGTGGGGCCAGTCTAGAGCATTATGCTTTGGATGAGAACTGTAATGACCATTCAAACACTCCAGTAACAATCCACTACATCGGTGTGTTACTGTCCTGTTGGTTCAGCTATGCTAAGACCACATCAACTTTGCTGGGTCATCACCTTTTCCTCCATATCATCACCATCACTCCCACTGACCAGAGAGCTCTCCGTGAACACCGGAACAACACCTGTTGTATCTGTTTTATCTGTGAGGAGAAGTAAAGCTCACCCCTCTTTCTTGTTTGTCATGTAGGCACCCCATCCTGACATAAGCAGGTGCAACCATTATGTCCAGGCATTCTTAAGGAACTTCACGGTTAGCATGACCAGTGCCGGGAAAGTGATGGTAGCAGTATGTGTCTAGATGGTGAATCAGGCCAAAACAAATCAGATCCAACTGTCCAGACAGCTGCAAAGCCCCGAGATACCCCAGAGTTTTTTTTGCAAACTCCTAAGGACACTTCCAGACAGGGCCCAAAAAGTGGGCCCTGTCAGACTTTTACCTTAGACATTCAAACATCATTTTTACGCATCAGGAGGGCTGCCAGACCAACCTCATGGCGACGCATTGGGGGTGGGTAAAAAGGATTAATTTAGGACAAAACAGTAAAAACTCTACTTTCTTCCAAATTAAATAGATACCTCATTTGACCCAGGTTTCCTGAAAGTCTTGGTTCTAATGGGGTATGGGCCTTGTGAAACCAGTCCCAGGAGTCAATTCGCTTCTTTGGGCCCCATGAGCCAGGACAAGCGAAAAGGGCACCCACCCCCTTCCCAAAATCCTTACCGGGTCAGCAGCCATAATAGCTCATAAAAATGATGCACCAGGAGACAGGGGGGATTGCTCATCCTTCCCACCTCCTGGCATATCATTTTTACACCAAGAGGGCTGCCAGAGGAGCGTCATGGTGAGCGGGTAGGGAATTTTTTAATATTAAGGTTTTTGGGTGGGGAGGTTGGGGTGGCCCCATTCCAGTACAGTAGTTACCATGCTGGGATGAGGACGTCCCCCAGGAAAGCCCGGGTTTTTGGGAAGAGCATGGGGACCTAAACCCATTTCAAAGTGGGTTTCTTTAAGCCTTGTCTGGAAGTGCACTAAGTATCCCTGAATTTGCTTGAAGTGGAGTGAAGTTGGATAAAGGGCAACCACCCACCCACCCAAGATGCTCATAAGAAGTTCCCATGCATCATGTAGATAAACAGCATTGGATTTGATGTGAGGCTGGGATTTTGATTGATTTATTGATTGTATAGAAACAAGCCATACATCTACTTCTTGATGCATGAAGTGTAGTGGCCGGCTATATTAAGGAGCAATATCCTCAATAGTAATAAAAACAAATTAAAGATTCATGTTAGGAAAAGGCAAGAAGGCTCTGTAAGGGTGTTCAGCTCTAGTAGGCTAAGAAGGAAAATTATATAGCAGAATTCTGTAAAAGTGACATAAGAAAAGGAAGGTGGGTAGAAGAGGTGCAATCATCAGTCTACATCTCTAAAAGGTGATGGATAAGACATGAGGACACTTTAGGTCAATATAACCCTATTTAGCTCTGTCGGTGTTGCTTTCTCTAAAACACATTTAACTCTTTATTTAGATGTCTAGCATACAAATGGGAGATGGCATTCTTACCAGTTGCTGCTCCTTGGGTTTGGGACTCATTTACTAGAAAACTGAGAGTAGTGCCTTCCTTACCTATCCTTCCATAAACAGGTGAAGCCCTATTTGCTTCGGCAGCCTTTGGAGGGCTGGTTGATTAGGTTGAAAAAGTCTTTCATATTGTATTTCATTGTTTATATTTGTTACTTTTTAACAGGTGTGCTTTTAATGGCTTTTAATTCTATTTATAGTTTTTAATTTAAACATTTGCATGGTGTGAAATATTTATCTGTATTTTTGTCATCATGCATTGACTGCTTTGAATTCCAACCTGCTAGGAAAAAACTAGGCAGGGGGGAAGAGAGGAGAAGAAGGAGAAATAATTAATAATAGTACTGCTGCTGCTACTAATACTGCTACAAATTCATGTCAGGAGCAACTTGAGAAACTGCAAGTCTCTTCTGGTGTGAGAGAATTGGCCGTCTGCAAAGACATTGCCCAGGAGATGCCCGAATATTGTGATGTTTCACCATCCTTGTGGGAGGTGTCCCCGCATTGAGAGCTGGAGCTGACAGAGGGAGCTTAACGTGTTCTTCCCAGGTTTGAACCACTGACCTGTCAATCAGCAATCCTGCCAGCACAAGGGTTCAACCCATTGCGCCACCAGGCACTCCTAGTATTAATAACAACAACAACAACATGGCATTTCCAACAAACACAATATACACTAAATAGAACTCTTTGACCTCCTAATCTACAATCTTTTTTCAATTGTTGCAATCAGGGGAACAAAAGCCTTTATGTGTACATTTTAAAAATTACATTCAATGGGTACATGAGCAAAGATCAAATCAAATAATGCCCAAAGTAAGCCAAGATGTATTAACCCTTTGTCATCATAAAGACTATTGTAGCTTACCTATTATTTTTTCTCTTTTCCTCTAAACAAAATATGTGAGGATTAACTCCAGAACGATACCTGAGTTTCTTTTTCTTTTACCTCTTCACAACTGTTTCCTTTTGTGTCTTGACTATTTGTAGACATGGGCTGACTATTCGTTACT
The DNA here is from genome assembly GCA_030556195.1 of Anolis apletophallus. Lineage (NCBI taxonomy): Eukaryota > Metazoa > Chordata > Lepidosauria > Squamata > Anolidae > Anolis > Anolis apletophallus. The sequence continues at coordinate 66,952,567 of JARBWK010000007.1, read as the reverse complement.
TATGTTATATAAGCATCTCTGCAAACCTTTTCAGTTGAACCTAAGTTTAGAGATATAAATGCTACAGATAAAGGAAAAAACTTAGAACTCTCCTAAGAAACTTTCAAAAATTGTAGCATTCTATAAAACAATCCTTCACCTTTCTGCTAACTGACTTTCTGTCAAAACTTGGATATGGATAGCCTACTTTTCTTTTCACCAGGGGACTGCACAACTATCTGATTCCCAATACACACACATACACACACATTCTTTGCAGTGCTATAATTTATTCCTAACATCAGAACAGCACTTGTAAAGGATTATGTGTAGGCATTTTACTGTGTTAATTTAGGCTGGAAATAACTCAGAGGCATATGCACAAATGAAGACTGTTCATTTCCATTTGAAACTGAAAATTAGCAGAAACTAAGAGGGGAGAAGAAAAGGGAGCACTCTGTTTATATGCCTGATCAATTATAGCCTTGCGTGTGTTTTTTCCACAACTGTAGAAATTAAAACAGTAGATGACTACTTTTGAGGATAAATGTAGTCTATAATTACATAGGATGTTCTTTTCTATTTGACAGACAGTCAGCACTCTCAATGACTCGCTCATTTTTATTTATGAACCTTTAACAATTATACAAGCACTTTGAGTTGCCTTGCTTTATCTCCAGCAGGAGAAACAACTTTACTGGCTTTTGAGAAATGGCTTTTGTAACCTTGAAAATAATTGATGGCTTGATAAAGTGATGCATAAGGTTATGAAAAATCATTAGGACTTGTTGGAAAATCTGCTCAATGAAACATTTTCTACACCTCGGGGTGCTTCCAGACAGCACCAGATCACAGATTTTACAAGAGGGGCAAAAAAACCCAGGACCTCAAAACAGGCCCCTACAGAGACCTGCATGTCCCAGGATTTCTTCCCCCACCATCCTCACTGGCCTTCTTTCTGTGTCTCGGTAGAACTCATGATTAAATGCCCCCTTGTAATAAAATTTTCTCTTGATAAAATGATCCATCTCCTTCTTCCTCCCTTCCCCTCCCCTCGCCTCCTCCTACTCTCTGCTATTGCAGATGCCTTCTCTCTCTCTCTCTCTCTCTCTCTCTCTCTCTCGCTCTCTCTCTCTCTCTCTCTTCCAGCCCTCCCCCTCTTGTTCAACACAAACAAACTCTCTGAGCGCCCCCCCCTCTCCTGTCCTACCTCTTCATTAATCCCCTCCCCTTCTGGAGCAAGTGGCACATATTACAAACATTGCTCTTGCAATTTCACACCCTCAACTTCTCATTCAAAATATTTATTTATTTATTTAGTATATTTGCATACCGCTCCCTCTCAGCCCAAAGGCAACTCAGGGTGGTTCACAAGGCAACAATTCAATGCCCACGACATCATAGAAAACAAACATTTAAAACCATTAAAAACATTAGCATATCGATTAAAACCATGACAATAATAAAAACATCATTATGTCTCCTAGATAAAAACATACTCTGATCTCGTAGTCCAATTGTTCCAAATCCTATGTCAGTTACACTGCCTTTTCAAACGGCTGTTCAAATAGCCAGGTTTTGACTTTTTTTCGGAAGGTCAAAAGAGAGGGGGCTGATCTAATGTCCCTGGGAAAGGCTGGGGGGGAAATGTCTACATGGCCCAAACCAAGTGAGCTTGCCCCTCAGCACAATGACTGCTTAATCTGTGTCCAGAGAGTATGAGATTTACTCTGGAGCTTCCTGGAATATTTCTAAAGCAGTTTTGGAGGTGTGGATAGCTGGATTGGGCTGGATCAGGCTCAATTCACTGTCTGAGCCACAAACAAACCTGTTGCTGCATCGCCACAAGCAAGCAGTTCTCTCCCATGAAACCAGAAATGCAACATCATTTGCCAGCCTCAAGAAGAGCCCTGCTTGCTTGTAGTGTTGGTGCCTCCAATATGCTTTCAGAGCAAAGGGCTTGAGGGTCACCCTTTAAACCAGATTTCTACAGTAGGTGTTGGCTCGCACTGAGAGACCATCCATTTTGCAGAAATAATTGTTTGAATTACACCACATTAACTGCCATAGCTCATTCCTATAGAATCTTGCTCTTTGTAAATATCTCACAAGACTACAGATCCAAGAATTATATAGCATTGACTCATGGCAATTAATGTGGTGTCAAACTGCTGTAATCCTGCAATGTGGGTGCAAACTGAGTTTTAACTGAACGAGTCTTCATCTCTTCCAGAAAAGGGGCACCAAGGAATTAACCCATAATCCAACAAAGTTTGACAAATCTGACAGTCACAAGGGATCTATGCAGCTTAAAGGTCTTGGTATCAGTGCAAAGCATATGCACAGACTAGATAAATTTTGCACAAAAAATCTTCATACTTTTTGGCAAAAAACAAACCCAAATACTAAAAAGTAGAGTAAATGAGAAGACTCTCATATCTCCTCCAACAGGGAGAAAATGTTTGAATTTTATTTTAATGGGCAGTAATGAAATAAGTGAACACTGACATCCTTATTCTTAGTGAAGAACTGGCTGATTTTCTGTCCTTGTGGGGCTGCGTAGATAGCCAAGTGGTTCAAACTCCACCAATGGATGCAGGCCTGTAGCCAGGATTTTGATTCGGGGGGTGGGGGGCTGAGTTTGATTTGGGGGTCTGAGTGAGAGAGGGTCTACCCTAGCAAACCTTTTGTATCATTATCCCAATACCCCCATGCATATGGGATATATTGAGCATGGTGATCAGATCATGATATGAATAAACATAACAGTTTATACAATGTACCAGTAAGGCCTTCTCGCGGACCACCCTGAGAATTTCGGGGGAGCTGCCCCCCCCCCCCCCCGGGCTACATACCTGAACGGATGTAAAGACTGAAAAAATAGTGGGAAAGCTACTTCTCATTTTGAAAAAAAAATCTGAAGATAGCATGAAACTCTAGTGACTCAGATTCAACATACTGTAAAAGCTACCTGTTTTGCTGCCCTGTTTCAATATCTCTTTTCAGTGTTCTGAAATAAGGTACCATAAAGAAAACCAGGGTTCACCATGACAATTTCAAACTGCATTCCAAGGGTTAAAATATCCAAATGATCTCTGGGGGTGTAAAGGGCATTTTCACATGTTTCCACCTTCCAGATCCCCCAAAACCAAAGTGAAACTTTGTGTGTGTATATATATAGTTGCTAAATGCCTTTTAGGGTTCTAGGGAGACCCAGAATCATTCTCCCGTATTCCATAGAAGCTATTTGGTATGAGTTTATTTGTGTGTAAAAGCCGATGTGGCCCTCCCAGAGGACTAATATACACTCCCCATATTCCACCTGCTATAGATCAACACGCAAATAGAGAGATATAGGCAATGTACGTATTTATACTTTGTTTTAAAATGCCTCGGGTAGAGCTTGGGAATGTTACATTTTAGATTACAAATACCAGCACGGATAGAGAATCTAAGAATTATGGTCCAAACAAACTTCTCCAAGTCATGAAGACGGTTATTATATCACATCTTTAAGGAGGCATAAAGACGGTATAAATATTGTAGGAACAACAAAAAACTGGAAAACATCCAATAAAATCCACAAGAGAGAAGGAAGACACATCTAAAGATGCTAAGAGATGGTCTTTATTAGCTAAAATGCCTCAGATGTGTCTAACTTCTCTGTCATAAATATTGTTAAGTAATAAGGAACACAACAAAACTTTGGTACAAAAATATCAGGGTAGCTTCAAATGCGTTCCACTGTACTGCAGTTAAAGGAGACAATGAACCCCTCAACTTAAATATGTTTTTCACATACAAAAATCCATATTTGAGGGGGGGGGGGGGGAACTACCACAAAGATGTATCTGCATTTCTAGTTTAATACTTCTAGCCAAAGAATAGGACCTAAATATCCCGAAGGTACCAAATCCTGTTTGACCTTGGAAGCTAAGCAGGTCAACCTTTGTTAGTACTCTGATAAGACCTCAAACAAATACAAGATGCTGTCGACTATATTTCAGAAGAAGGAACTGGCAAAATGTCCTCCAAGTATTCATTGCCTACTAAAGCCTATGAAATTAACAGGCAACCTGAGAATATTTTCTTCCATGCAAATCTCAGTTAATTTCTGTATAACTTAGGGCACATCCAGACAGGGCCCTAAATGCTGGCCCTGTCAGACTTTTACCTAAGATGTCCAAAAATGCCTCAGGTAAAAGAGGATTAATTCCGAAAAAAGCAGATAAACACTGTTTTGTCCCAAATTAATTAGATACCCCATTAGACGCAGGCCTTTGTGAAAGGCTTGGCTCTAATGGAGTATGGGCCCTATGGGGACTGACTACTGGGTAATCTCATGACTACTCAATGGGCAGTCCCCACACCCATCTCATATCTTTTGGGCTCCTGGAGCCCAAAGATGAGAGATGGCACCAACACCCTTCCCAACACCCTCCCCCCCTCCAAAAAAAGCCTTCAAATTTAATAAATGTACTGGGTTCTCGTGACACTGCTCTGGCAGCTCTCCTGGTGCTTAAAAGTGATGTGCCAGAGACAGAAGGGGGGGGAATTGCTCCCCCCTCCCCGGCACATCATTTTTACACACCAGGAGGGCTGCCAGAGCAACTTCATGGTGACCCAGTAAGGTCTTTTTAATTTTAAAGCTTTTGGGGGGCATGGCCGCATTCCCGCATGGTAGTTGCCACGCTAGCATGGGAATCCTTCCTCCAGGAAAGCCCAAGTTTTTATTTGGGCATGATAAGTTAAACCCACTATGAAGCAGGTTTCTTAAACCCACTTCATTGTGGGTTTAAGCTCTGTCTGGAAGTGCCCTTACTTCAAAGCCACCATGATTACACTACCATATATTGTGTAATCAGTGCTTCCTGTAGTCAGGGCCTGTACGTTTTGTCAACAACATATTCAAGTAAAATAGTTTTGTCAAGCAATGCACATTACTGACACCTTTGTAAACACATCTGGCATTTTCCTAAAATATTGTTTGTCTCCGATGTGAGCAAAAGTATTCCTGAAACTTAGTGATAAGGAACCCTCCTTCCCTCCCCCAGGAGACAGTGTGATTGAAGAAATGAGGGAATTGAAAGACACCGGAAGCAATCTTAGGAGTATCATCTGCTACAAAATCTTCATTGACAGCCAAGAAATTGGAAAGAATGATTAGGACCACGTGGGCCTAATCTTCACCATATAGTGGTATATGATAATTAACAGCAAGTAGAAATATACCTTTTGGAAATGTAGCAGATTACCATACCCCCACAAGGCAGGCTGCTCGTGCAGACGCAGTAGAAGGAGGAGACAGACAACAGGATTTCTCAGAAAGCTCAATTTACTTTGTTTCCACAGCTGCAGGTCCGTCCCGGCACAACATGGTGCATCAAGGGGGCGGCCCCTCCCTCTTGTGAGGCACATATTTATACAAGCATCAGGGTCGGTTTAAGCACCGCCTCCTTCATTCATTTCACTGGCTAACACTTATGAGGTGCTTCTGATTCTAACCAATTAACAATGCATTAGATAATCTAATAATTCATTGGCTAACAGAAATTGCGCAGTTTATTTTCCTGACCAGTTATTAAAGCTTTGTCTATGTGCGTAGATTGTCCCTATATTGTTACTTTTCTGATAAGCTTTCCCACGGACCGGCCAAGTGGGTGTTTCATTATCTCTTGCATTCCTGCACATGCTCAGTTTGACTCCCTTAGTATAGCTCCTTCTCTGTTCTGCTGTCTCTGGGCAGATTATTGCTAACTCTGCCTTCTTCTCTATGCCTATGCCTGGGTAGCATTCTCTCCTGACATTTCTTCTGCAACTCAATGAGTCTCCTTCAGCAGTACATCTTGTTAATTTGCAACGAGGCTCCATCTTATGGCGCCACATCAGTTCTTAACTTCTACAGTTTAGAGCCAAGAGTTGTTCAGAGTTTTTATAGAACCAGCAGAATTCATCCTTTCCAATCTTGCCCCAATTCCAGTTATATCATTAGAACGTATCAGTTATTAATCCAAGCATATCCACAAGAGGCTCTTTCACTCTCCAAAATTATAGTATTATGATTCTGGCTCACCAGCTTTAACTGTGCAAATGCACTCCTGCCCATCACAGATATCTGAGCATCCAGAGTCACTGAGGCCGGGAATGTAACCCCAGCCAACACAAGCTGAATCCCTGCTCCCTTATAACTGACCAGGAAAACCTCTGTGTTATCTGAATTCAGCTTCAACTTTTTTTTACTCTCATCAAATCCTTTGCACCTGCCAGGCACTGGTTTAGCACAAGGACAGCTTATTTGGCACTAGATAGAAAGAAGGAAATGCAACCTACTAGTAACACCAGACCCCTGAAACTCCAGAAAACTTATTCTAGAAGTTCCATGTAGAAGTTAAGTTGGGGGGGGGGGGGCGACAGATGGGACAGATCCCTGTGGGCATGTGCATGTGCCAAAAATCAAGATTCACACAATGTCATTATAACGAACTGTCCTACCTTGCAGGACCAGTGTTAGCTCTGTAAAGGCCCAAAAGCTAGGCATCAATTTTGTAAAGCACATTGCCAGAAGGGGGTAGAGACAGAAGGCAGCCTGGGGGGAATGTGTAGAGCTACCTGATTGGATGGGAGTCCTAGAGGAAAAGTGGGTGGAGTTTGGTCAAGTGGGGAAAGGAACCTTTGAGGGGTTTTTTAAAAAAAATCTGACAGTTGGAGACAGTTAGAGCTAGGAGACAGTTGAAGACAGTTGGGGCTAGGAGTCAGTTAGTGGGAGTCAGTTCGCAGTTGTAGAGAGAGTTTGACTGTGTTTTAAACAGACCCTGGTAATTGGGCTGTTTGGGAATAAGGAACTATTTAGTTGAAGGCTAAAAAGTTTCCTGTGTATTTTAAAGGTTGTCTGGAACCTAAAGTTTTAAGTGTTGAACTATTCTCAGTAACCATTAAGCTCTGTACCAATCTGCAACCATTAATGCCCGTTCACAGTAAACAAATAAACTTTCTTTGTTATTATTAAAACCAATGCCTCTGTGTGTCTCTTTTACAACCTATCCCCATACAGAAGACTGGAGAAGAGTTTTATAATATTGGTGGCAGTCCTACCTTTGAAGACTTGGATGTTTTGCCCTCTGTTCCCAGTGTTTAATACATTACATTATTTGTGGCAGTTCTTTACATAATTTGGTGGCAGCGGTGGGATAACTAAAGGAAAGGTCCCCCCCTTCCTGAATATTGTTTTGCCTTGTTGAAGCAGAATAGGGAGTTAAGGAACTCCAAGTACCAATTTTATCTTACCAAGCTACTTATTCGTGCGGGCGCAAGGGTGAGGAAGAAGACACGGCAACTGTGAAATAGGTGAAAATCAAAAGGATTTATTCTCACCAGCTGGAGGGTTTTTGCCTACAGAACGCAGCTGTAGATAGGGCAAAAGACCCCGTCACATTTCATACAAAGACTTTTATACTCGTAATGGAGTCCATCCAGTTAAACCCTCCCCTTCTTCATGGTTAAAACAATCATAATTGGCTGGTGATTACTGTTGTTACATGGCATTTCAATAATCCAATAAACATGGCATAAAACATTTACATCATTTCTCTGTCATCACTAAAAATGAGAACAATAGCCTTCTGTAAACTTTCTTTCTCACAGCGCAAGCTATCAATTTTTGCCTCTCTCTGTTCTTTTCTCGTTACTTTTGTCCGGGCTTCCTGCCAGCAGTGAAGATAGGACTTGCCATGCGCACTGATGTTTTCATTCACATTAAGATTCCCATTACTTTCATTAACTCAAACTGCACTGTATTCCCACTCATCTAGCATATGTGGTATAACTTGGCACAGAGTGGATTAGAATGTATATAATCAGGGTGTTAGTCTTCTATAACATGTGCCTGATTGATTCCAGACACCAAAACCCTCTTTTTCAGAGTTGACGCGCAAGTAGCATCACTCTCTGACTGTACTTTTTTGCTTGGAAAAGTACCAAACCTGCTTCATTTCAGAATTTCTCTTTCTTGTAGGAAACTCATCACATGGAGTTTCCCTACACACGTCTGGAACACCTATTTAGACCAATTGACCCTCCAGTCTCGTGGGATCCCAGATCAATTAGGATTAACAGCATCATCATAAAAGCATTCTCATTTGTCAATACCATTTGCATTAAGAAGCATCCTTTTTCCACTGCTGCTTCTGTCTATTCAGGCCCTGGGTGTTCCTGAACTTGCAATAATCTTGCCATTGGCTTCTTGCCCGCAATGAAAACAATGGGATCTTTCTTGCTCATGCGCAGATCTATCCCTTCTAGCATTAAGACAGAATACTCTTTGCACTGTGTTTTACATCCATATCTCTAAGCCAGTACAGACTGTACCTAGCTAATCTTTGCTTCTAATGTTAAAAGCTTGAATCATTTTGCACTAACTGTTGTGCCTGACTAGTTCTTGGCACTGGAACCCACTTTCTAGGCTACACGTGTGTAGCATGGCTTTCTGAGTGTACTTCTGCATGGAACTGTACCAAATCTACTTTATTCCTCTTTTTGTGGGTAACTAAACTCTCTTTAGCTATCACACCACTCCTGG